>JAVHLV010000030.1:0-361053 GCA_036785495.1 Colletotrichum neosansevieriae | reverse complement strand
CAGTATTTAGCTATAATAGTAGTATTTAGCTATGGGTAGTACTGCACAGTATTGACCCATGGGTAGTACTACCCATGGGCTCAACTACCCATGGGTAATTAAAGTGGGTACTACCCGTGGGTAGTTTTGGGTACTACCCATATGGGTACCCGTGGGTAGTTAGCAAGCCTACGAAAATCTCCCACCGCAGGATCTGATCATACCATACTATGGTTATTGGGAACGCCTTTCGCTATTGTGAGTTGCGCATGGCAACTCTGAGCGGTATTGAAAGCTTTTGTGGTGATAGTAGCTCAGAGACGTGCCATCGCAATACAGAGAAAACGACCACATCAAATCGGAATCCGAGCTGAATATAAGAAGAACTGTTCACATCCGATGATTGAAATGCCTTCCGACTGATCCGCCAGAAACAATGCCCGGCGAGATGCTTTCCCTCTCTGTTGCCACTAAGTGCGACCGGAGGTCAGGGCCATTGCCAACATCATGATAGCTTCCACCTACGGCCAATGCTGCGCGTATGCGGAGGTCCGAAGTCCATTCATTCTTCGACTCTTCATTGTGAGTTTCTTTTGCGTCGAATGCTGCCGATTTCTTCCTCGGTAGCGCCACCGAAGACCTCGGTCAGTCACACTCTCTCCCCTGGGCGTTCTAGATATGAACGCAATGCCAGTCAGATTCGGGACGAAGAAGCCCAGAACAGCGGTAGGTTTGTTGGAGGCATTGTTATGTGCCTCCTTCGCGAGGTCTGTCATTTGCATGACGAGCACGCAATTCTCCTGGTGCTCATCAATCTTCTACGTTGGTAGGTAATGAACTCTCCCAAGTGAAAGTCTGTATGCTCATAAACCTACTCAGGCCAGCTTGTCTCCGAATACCCTTTTATCTATTTGATGAGTAGACTTCATCTGACCAAGTTCGTTGGAGTTACCGTGTACGCGCCCTTTACTTCCTCCCCAATCTCGCGCTCTTCGGCTGACATTTGTAGGGTCATCTGGGGTATTGTTTGCGTGTGCCTCGCGGCTCCTACTAACTACGCCGGATTCGCTGCAGTTCGATTCCTTCTTGGTTTTGCGGAAGGTGCTGTAAGCCCGGCTTTTATCACCACCACCAGCATTTGGTACCGAAAGGACAAACCTGCTCTGCGAACAGCGTCAGTAATCGCGCACCATGTTAGATGAGTCACGACCAACTAACTTGTACGCAGTTTATGGATCACCATGAACTGTCTAGCCCAAATTTGCGGTTGTCTGCTCATGTACGGCATCGCAAGTTCGTGGGCAAAAAGCTAATGTATTGAAAGTTCGCCTCTTTGGTGATTAACACCATTGGTTATAATAAATTCGAAACAATGCTTTACACAGCGCCTTCAGATAAGCTTTGGAATAAGAAACCTTACATGTTCGCATCCAACTATCTCTAGGCGCAGTCCAAGTCGGCATGCCGTCGCTCGGTGTTTGCGGGTGCATGATGTTCCCTGAGAACCGCACTTTGGTGGCTCTTGTTCTTATTCTACCGCCCCTAGCAAAAAATATTCTGCTCATGAAGCTATCAACAGATGCCGGCTGGGGCATGATAGGGGCGTCCTGGCTTGTAAGTCCCGCCCCCAAACTGTTCAAAGTGCTCCGAAGACGCTGACATCTCTCTAGGCATCCTGCATCACCGCGATTTGGTCAATCTTACTGTCTCTCACGGCTTCAAACGTGAAGGGGAACACCAAACGCGCCATCGTCAATGCGATGTTCTTCACTGGATACTGCGCGGGATGCATTGGTGGTCCACAATTATGGACGGAGAAGCCGCGATACTTCACAGGAGTCGTAACGGCCATTGTGACATGGTGTCTATTGTTCACAGTAATTGTTGCACACCGCTATCTCTGCAGTAGAGACAATTCCAAGAAACAGGTAGCCCTGTATAATGGCGGTGGCAGTGGAAACATCACTGGAGAGGTAATTCTTGACGCTGCAGGGGCCCTCAGCCCTGAAAGCGATCTGACGGACAAGGAGGGCAAGCTGTTCCGATACAGCGTGTAATAGAGTTGGCGGAGATTGATAGATGTGATTTTAATGGCTTTTCCGGGTTCTACGAGACTACAAATATTGAATCCGCGCTTGCTTGAACATGTGATGGTCTTTCTGTGAATGAGACCGATACTGATGAGCCCGATGTATCTCACTCAGCACCCTCGATTCAGAGATGATCAAAGATTCAACTGCGACATGTCCTATTCAGAATACGGAGGGCCACTATCCAGCTGCGGGTAACTGCCAAAAGCATCTTCGAGATACCATTGCCATTCCCACATGGACTCAGAGCATCGGAAGAAGTACCAGGGCACCTGACGCTCACGACAAAGGCTAAAATTTCCACAGCTTTTGAATTCTCGATATGGCCAGATCAACCGGCCGTTGCAGCTCTTGCAGTAACGCCCAAGATGTCCGCACACGCCGACGAGGCCCTCCTCCCGGTGCATCTCAAACAGAAGCAGAAGCATGAGCGCATTCACCCTCTTTTGCAATGAAGTCGTTGTGGTTGGCATAGTCTTGGGATATATCCAGGGGACTTTTTCAGTATTGCCGGAGTTTTGAGGAGAGCGCATGGCGTATCTTGTCATCTGGCGGATCGAACTGGATCGGCCGACAAGCGGCAGGCCGTCGTAGAGCCCAGCTTGCACTATGAAGCCGTAGAAGTGACGGGTCTCTTCGGGTGTGAAATTGACGCTTTCTGGGAGTCTCTGACAGGCTCTCTGGAGTTTGCCGAGTTTCTCGGAGAGGTTGATGAGGAGGGCATCGTTGAAGGCCCTGCAAGTGCCTCGTATAAAAAACTTCTCCCGCGTGGTAAAGATGGGATCTAGTATGGTGGCCAGGGTCTCTGTTGGGAGCTTGTTCATATTGACAAGATGCCGGCCGATATTCGCTCGGTTCTCTGGACTGATGCATGTGCAGACGGCTCGTAAGCTCTTGCCAGCCCGTGCAGGCGATGAATGGAGTTGGGTTTTGGGCATTAGGCCTCTCGTAACACATAAGGGGCGCGCGACAGCTATTATACCGCAAGAACCGGGGCAGAAGTTTCATTGCGTTTGATGTAGCCAATGTTTACGTCTCTTCTCCCTGCTGGACTCCGATTTGTCCCAACTAAAACCAGCACAAAGACCTGCCTGCCTCACCTACACAAACGCAGCACAGCTATGAAAGCCATCCCTGTTTGTTGTTGATCTTCTAGGCCCCATATGTCAGTCCTCCTCTTTGTACGCGTTATCGTCTTGATTTTGCAACAAATGAGCCAAGACCCAGTCTTGATTGTTCGCATAAGGATCCTCGTAGTTCCCACTTCAGCCGTTGACGGAGGTTGGGTAGATGTAGGCGCAAGATGCGCGGCCGTTGGCATCGAACAAAGCCAAATTGTTTCGGATGATCCCGTCAGCAGTCTTCAGCCAGACATCGCCATTTATTCTGTTGTTCTGCTGCTGCAGGCCCTTGCCGTAGTGATGAGGGAACGTGTCTCCCCACATCCGATCCTTGCCGAACCAGTATCCGTCCCAATGACGTATGGAAACATCATGAAGCCTGTAGTCGGGCTGCTTGCCTGCAAATGCGAGCAACGTTTCGAGGTGAAGCTTCCCAGCTTCTAGCCACTTCTCGTCACCCGTGTACCGCCAGAGTTCCAGCAGCATCACGGCTGCGGGCGCCATGCCTTCAGAGTAGAAGTTTTCCAGGGTCAACATGAAGCCACGGTAATATGGAACTGTAGAACCCACGGCCGGTTGTACAACCGCTTCTTACTGCCATCCATACCGATCGGCCTGTCCCTATCCCTAACAATGACCTTCTCCTCCTGTAGTTTGGTCGCGTTGTAGTACTTCTCCAAAGAAGAACGCACCTGAGCATTATCCGGGTTCTTCTTCAGCCAGCAGCCGGGGTTCCATGTCGCGAGGACATTGGCTTGATTGTCAAAGACGCGATATGCTCCCTCTGCCGGGGTATTAGGCGTCGGTCTTGCTGCTCAGGGACAGTGTTCACGACAATAGTTGAGTTGTAACTGGCGCTTGTAGATACGATAAGTGTTGTTCTGCGATGTTCGGCTGGCGGCGAAGTCATAATTGCACGAATCGTTGTCGCAGTCCACCACTTGGCTATTGAACTATGTCTCGGAGCTGATTGATGCGCCAGAGAGGCTGATGGAGCCCGTCTCCCCGCTGATGAATGTGTACGAATAGGCCTTCCACCTTGACGAACTGCTTCGATCGGGCCTCGCTCTGCTCGAAAAAGTCCTCCCAATCGGTGTGCCAAAACCATGTCCACTCAATCGTGTTCTCTTCATCAGGCTGAAGGGTCGGTTTCGAAGGATGAAGAAGGAAGACGCCCCGGGTGTTGAATAGAGTCACCTAATCACGCGACTCGACGCTGTATCCGCTCAAGGAACCCTTCGTGAGGACGAATGTCAAGCTTGCGATAGTTCCCACCCATTTGATCCAGCTTGAACCACGACGAGCTGCCTCCATCGGCCCAGATATGAGCATGCGAGCGCGCCTCGATGCAATCGGACGTGTTTGTGTAATGATCGTTGAAAGGGTCGTAGATCGCCAGATCCGTTGTTCCGCGGCCGGCGAGGTTCAAAGGCGCCACACCTTTGTTCCTGAAGGTGTGTATATCTCTGTGACAGAGGCATCTTCACGGGTTACGCGTCGACGGATAAGGAGCTCCATGGAACCCGTCGCATATACGGCTTCAACTATGTCGTCGCCCTTTGTGATTTTGGGAAAATTCCAAAAGTTTCGATGGAATGATTCTTGTCCCAGGTCCGCGTAGCCAAGGCCCCAACGGCTGCCGGTGGGCTGCCAAGGTCATTGCACTTTTGTGCCGCGGGTCAGTGATTTTGTCGATGGGGCCCGTCAATATGGACGCGGAAATCTTGGCTGGCGAGATCGGGTGGCGGCGGCGGCGAGAGCCACTAGAAAGACAAGTCCGGCAAGCTTCATCGTTGCGGATGTCAAATATGCCAGTCTCTGGGAACCAGAGCCTGCCCCTGCACAACATCACAGATCGTAGATGATTTTAGTGGCATATTTCTAAATCGCATCAAAATGGCTTTCGCGTCTAGCTCACCCGGACATGAGGGTGATGATCTGGTCATTCAATTCCATGCAAGATCTGATGCTAAGTAGAAGCGGAGCACTCCGATCAGGTCGTGCGTGTAGCTACGGATTGGATGAGTCCGGCGTATTGGCTCTGGGAAAGTATCGAGCTAATCTCGACGATTAGACCAGGATGAATATGCACCCCGCCTGCACCTCACTCGCATCCCCGTACCTAGCACCCCGATCGTCCCATTTCGAGACGAAAAAGTATGCCCGGAAAGCGAGATGGCATATCCCAAGTTCGGCAACTTTCTTATCAGGACGATCAAGGGCAAGGACAACTTGCGCAATCCAATGTCATCAGTCAAGCACTCGGTCATCAAAAAAAGTGGCCGCTTTTTGGGATCTCTTCTAATGATTCATAGTATACTACCTACTTCTTCTAAGAGAGAAAATATAAATAAAATCCTCTAAAATAATTTAATTCTTTGAGATTATTTTAAGTTTTTTTAATATTTATTCTATAAGTAATTTGTAGTAAAAGAAGTTCCTAAAAGTTTAGTGTGTATTGTGAAGGCCGGCCATTTTTTTTTGATGACCGAGTGTCAAGCTACTGATCTGCCTTGGTTCTTCAGCCATGTAAGACGAGAAACGAGATCAGGGACACAGGCCGCAGTATCTCCCACCAACTACGAACTGCGAATCGAAATGCAGGACTTCGCGCTGCAGATCAAATGATCTTTTTCTTTTTGCTAACTGAAGTCTCCCACCCATTCTAGACAAATTGCGCCATCTTTTGATTTCCTAGACTTGATTCGAGTTCTCATCACCAAATTCCTGTAAACTGGAATACTACGCTCGCCGAGGCTTCCCAAACGAGTTCCCCCTTTTTTTCACCGATAACCAGATGTTCACCGAGGCCCCTGAACACACGAAATTGTCCAGGCAAAACCGAATTCCTACGTCATACCTGACTCCATTTCCCTTGATTATCGCCACATGATAGCATCAAATGCTCTCTCCCTCTCTCTCTCTCCAAGGACATTCCCTCCTCAAAACAAGGCTGCCAGAGTGTGTGTTGTGTGTGAGTGGCCCCCCTTTCAATGCCATCAGAATGAAAAAAACAAAAACAGCAGCACCTCCCAGCTCCACCAATGCATCACCGCCCATTTAAAGAACCCCCCGGACATGTTCCGTAAAACGGCCCCGCAGGTCCCAGAGCGGAGCCGGCGGCAAAAAGACCCGCACCGCCGCCTAAGCCGAGAAAAAAAAAATACATCTCTTCTGTCCGGGTGCGTGTTTCACCACGGAACGCGGGGGGACTGAATAATGCGCGCGTTAATTGGGGGTTTTTTTTTTTTTTTTTTTTTTTTTTTCCAAATCCAACTTTTGGCTGGATCCCAAATTTTGGTTCATGTTGCCCAGGAATCCATTCTTCCATTACGAAAATGGGCATCATCCTGGCCCCCCTCCCCCCCCACGGGGGTGTTCGGCTGCTGCAGGCCGGATGGATGGGCTTGGCGGCGATGAATCTCCATCAGACAGAAGAGGGTGGTCCTTGTTTGCCCAAGCCAGGTTGGGAACATTGCTTTTCCGGTCATCATGAATTGATGGCTTGGGAGCCGAGGTTCGTAGCGAGTTTCTCTCGGGAACGGGTATTACCAAGATATAAAAGATCTTGAGATATTCCATAAATACAAAATCACCTATTTAGGCATGGCAAGTAACCAGATCGTCGTCCAGTCTCGCGTGTCTAAACATAGCTATTCATCATCGCGAGGTGATTTCTCATGACCGAGGTAGGAACCGGGATTTTTTGCTTCATGAATTGAATTAAGCACTTGGGTATCATTTGATGTACAAAGCCGCCCCTTCTCTCTTGCTCCTCTTTTTTTATTTTTCCTGAACCGTTGCCCAATGCGCCCAAGCCCACGAGCGCCTCTATGCAAAAATTCGAGAACCGATCTTGTTTGACGTCCATTATTCTCTGCGTGTGAGGAACAATAGGAGCCGCGTTTTCCTTTTGTGCCGGCGTTCTTCATACTCCCGATATTGTACTCCAGAGCTCAAGAGAATCTCGGGGGAGCTGCGAGGCATTTCGGCTACTCCAGCATCGGAAGAGATGTTGCGAAGCGCATCGGAGTGTCTTTTTTTGTTGGTTGGTGGAGTTCATGACCTTAGGAGGTGACCTCCTCGGACGGGGGTCCAGCGTAGTTCTTGCGGCCCCAGGCCATGTACCAGATGCCAGACACCAGGCAGGCGAATACGAAGACGACAGGAGCGTAGTTGACGGTCGCAGCGGTGACGGGAACGATGGTGGGCATGCAGAACAAAGGCATAGCGAGGGCAGACCAGGCTGGGAAACTCGTTAGCTACAGTTTAAGCTTCAGAACCTTCAGAATCAACTCACCGAGGGAAACGACGTTGGCAAAAGTGCCGAAAGCGCCGAGGTTGAAGCTGGCACCCTCCAAAGCCTTGCGGCCGGTGAAAAGGCTGATGGCGATGGGGCAGGCGTAGGAGGCAGTCAGGCAGATGACACCAACACCGGAGAAGGCGTTGAAAGCAGCGCTGGAGCCGAAGTAAATGACACCGAGGATGATCTGAACAGCCATGCTGAGCATCATGGCGTTAAGAGGGACATCCAACTTCTGGTTGACCTGCTTCCACCAGTGGGAACCGGGAATGGCACCGTCACGGGCGAAGGCCCAGGTGCAGCGGGAGGCAGCCGTGGTGCAACCAATACCGCAGAGAAGGGCGAGGACCATCAGGGGGAAGAGGAGACCAAAGGCGCCGCCCGAGTTGCCGATGGCGTCCTTGATAATGGCGGGGACGGGCTGACCAGACGCCAGGTTGACGAGGTAGGTAATATCGGGGAGAACGAAAACGAGGGGGATAAGGAAGATAAGACCGGCAATGGTGTTGAGGCAGACGGTGAAAACCAAAGCCTTGGGGACCTGCTTCGAGGGGTTCTTGACTTCTTCGCACATGCTAATTGAGAGTTAGTTGAATGAAAACGTTTCATCCATTAGAGGGCAAACTCACGAGATAACCATGCCAGTCGAGGAAGTAGCATATCCGGCATGGAGCAACCCGACCATGAAAGACCAGCCCTTTGGCCATCCAGAGTTGGCCTCGAAGTGGGTGAAGACATAGGCGGCATCGTGACGGCCGTTCTTGGCAACGACGAGGACAGCCACGATGATGGCAATGACACCGGCAAAAGTCCAGTAGATGGCGGCAGTCTAGTTCATCAATATTTAGTATGACATTCACAGAAGTCACGGGATTCGTG
The DNA here is from genome assembly GCA_036785495.1 of Colletotrichum neosansevieriae. NCBI lineage: Eukaryota > Fungi > Ascomycota > Sordariomycetes > Glomerellales > Glomerellaceae > Colletotrichum > Colletotrichum neosansevieriae. Next base: position 352,681 of record JAVHLV010000030.1, on the reverse strand, counting down.
GAAATGCTTTTCTTACGTCGAGAAGGGGCAGCCAGCGGTTACCGAGCGAGGAGACTGCGTTGCAAAGGAGGGTGATGGCCAGGAAGATCAAGAAGACCTGGTAAGGCTCGCCGGCGAAGACACCGACACCCGGCTCGGTCTCAAAAACGTTGATGCACGCGACGAAGAAAAGAGCGGTTCCGAAGTTCACAGCGAGGGTGATTGTAATATTTCCAACGACGTAGAGCCAGCCGCAAATCCAACTGGCAACGCGGCGCCAACTGGGAGGAGCGAGCATGAAGGCCTGGTAGTAGACTCCTGTTGAATAGTTAGTACGTGGAGTCCGGGAACGGCGGTCGGCGAGCCCAAAAGAGGGAAAAAAAAACTATTTATTGGGGAACGGCCGGGCGTCAAGCGGGTTGTAAGGAACAAGCACAAAAAAAAAAGAGTCGGTAAGTACCTCCGGCAGTAGGGTAAACACTGGTGATTTCACCAAGCGATATGGCAACACAGATGATGATCAAGGACACGCCGAGCCAACCCCAGATGATGTCGACGGGACCACCGCCAGCCAAGGGGTAGACCATCGTGGTAGAAAGGCCGTAGGGAATGGATGCGAGGACGAATGACATGAATGCGACCTGCAGCGTCGAGCGGTTACGCTCGAGCTCTGGCTTGTAGCCAAGGGACTCGAGCATGTTGTCGGCGCCATCGTCTGAACGAGAGGGACGGGCAGTGAAGCCGTCCTTCACATCATCCTTGGCGAAGCCGATATCGTGCTCGCGAGCACCGGGGTCTTGAGAGACAAAGTGCGCCATGTTGAACGTCTGGATGTGAAATCCTTAGATTGAAGTTATCAATCGTCGACTCGCGAGGTTAGAGATCAGGGGCTGGCGGGATAGAGAGAAAGAGGAGGAAGGTTAAAGGAAAGATGGGCTGATAATTCCAAATGACATGAGGGTTGGTGGTTCTGTGCGTCGAAGCCAAAGCCAAAGCCAAAGGGATGAATTTAAAATTTGGAGGAAGTGATCGACCTGATGGTGGTTTGGATCCGAAGTGTTCCAAGACCGAGGATTAAACGGGAGATGAAGAGTTTAAAAGGATGGAAGAAAAGAAAAGAGGCAAAAAATAGGCAAGGGTCCAAAAGAAGAGACGAGACAGAGACACAGCGAGAGGCCCAGCAGGGAAGGACTCGATTGAGTTGAGGCAGTCCAGTTCTGTCCTCTCTCTCTCACACACACACTACACACCTCCAAGCTCCATTCGAGTCGACTGGAGTGCCGTGCAGTCCCTAACCGGGCTATCAGTTGGCTTGTCTGTGTCGCGTTCGCCGGGACCAAAAAATGACGTCCATCTCATTCATTGGGTGTAGGCGCGGCGCTGCGGGACCCCCTCAGGACTCAAGAGTGAATTGGAGTCCGAGTTCGAATCCGTATGTAGACCCCCCATGCCCATGCCCATGTCCATGTCCCTTTGCCCCCTCGTCCGCCGTCTCACCCCTGTCATCTGTAGTTCTGTCCAGTGGCGCGTTGTCTTGCCTGCCTTGTCTCTTATCCTTCTGTCCCCAGGCGAGTCCCTGTGTGAGAGAGCCACGGCTGATTGGAAGTTGGGCGTGGGCGGGCTGCCTTGTCACTACTGCATACTTTTCGTGTGTGCGTTGGACGGGAATTTTAGTGTAGGTTCCCTCAACTAAAACTTCAGTCTTTTTATCTCGGGCTCTTGTCTGACTCGGGATTCCCGGTGGATTCGAATGGTGCCACAGCAATTTTGCTGCCCACACATTCAAGACTTGCCCAGCAGACTGCGAGTGGGAGAGAGTGGGAGGAGCTACGCTCGCTTACGCGCAACGTCTAGCGGCACAGCAATTGTGAGCAAAAGAAGACTCAGGTTGAGCTGAGTCGGCAGGACCGCACACAACGCCGAGAAGACAGACAGACGACCGACAGCCGACCAAAGAGGCAGACAGGCTTGTGACCTACCCGCTCAGTATCGAAACATCGCGGAAGCCATATCTGGTGTGGCGCCGAGAGTAGGCGAAATTGTCCGGCCTGTAGGAGCGCGTGTACAGCCAGATGGTGTCGGCTGCGAGCCTGGTTGCGGTAATTTGTCCCGCGCTATCGACGGCAGGCGTAAAGCATATTGTGCCCATCTTTCGAGTGAACGGTGAACCATGGCAAGTCGGCGTTACTCAATCTCTGGCCTGCGCTGCCTCGCATCTGCCTGCGCTGCAGCTGACAGCCGATTGGGCTGCGAGCCATTCGGGCCTTGGTATGCGCATGTGTGTCGCACGACTTGGATCAGGTCGGGGAAGAAGCGCGGAAGAGAGGATTTCATCCATGACCAGTCTCCAGACGACTCTGATGTACATAAGCCTCCTGGCCGCCGCTAATTGACTTCAACGTTAGACCAGGAGTCCGTGGCTGACGGCATTCTTCGTGTATTCTTCGCAGCTTCTTTCGCATGTTGCTGGCCCGCTAGAGTGGATTTGGGGGCGTCGACTTCCGACGGTTGGGCAAGTTACAGGATTCAATTAGCAACCCGTTGCGCAGGCTTCTTGTTTCTCCTTAAAAAAATTCTCCTCCTCCCCCTCATCCACAGGCGCCGAGATGCTGATGGGTGACCCCGAGAAGCCGTTAAGCCGCGAGGCGTTGAACGAGGCTCCAATGCTCTCCACGGTCTTGCGCCTTGCGCTCCACGTTCATCCACGCTTTGTTAGGGGGAAAGAGCAGGGAGCGGGAGGCGGGCTTGGTCGGAAAAAAAAAGAGGGAAAAAAAAAACAGAAAAGTCAACGACGTCTGATGTCTGTCGACCCTCGACCACACTCAATGCTGCACAATGCGGCCTGCGGCCTGCCCCCGTTATGACGTAGATGGTGGCCCAGGTCGCCCGACTAACGCAGCAGGCTCTCCACGCTACGCAGGCGTTGGTTCGTCAGACGCGAGTCGTGGAGTCTCTCTCAATCTTCCGTCCTGCCGTCTTGATCCCGACAACAGTGGAGGTCCGCTGAAGGACGACACGGTTGGCGGTCGCAACGCCGACGAGTGAGCGTTTGAGGCAGAGAGAAACGGGGCGGGCTTGGGTGGAGAGAGAATGGAGGGAAATGGAGGAGAATGGAGGAAACTGGAGCTGGATAGAGACGCAAAGTCAGGGAGCCCCCGTCTTCTCCCCGGTGTCGACGAGGGCTTCCAAGGATGTCCCAAGGCTGTATCGTTGCATGAGCAGGGGACTGGCGCATACCACCCCCGACACAACCAAGCCCGCTAGGATCGTGCGGCCTGCAAGCTCCCGTGGGATGTGGCTCTGAGTGGCTCTCAAAAGGTGCTGATGTCAGAGTGAAGACTCCAGTGATGGGTGGTCCACCTACCGCAGAGGGTATAGTGCTTGCTTTGAATCGTACGTAAGAGTATCTTTACGCCGGCTTGCCGCGGGTGAGATACTTGTCGTTGACAATCGTCGGTGGCTGCCTCTCTGGACCACTCATGTTGGCCGTCAAGACTCAAGACTCGACTTGAAAGGAGTCATTCCTGGAACGGAAAACGAGACGAGATGGTAGTCAAAAAAGTGACACCCGGACGCCGCACACCGTCGGCCTGCCGCTGCGCCAAACCCGGCTCTTGGTGGAGGAAGTTCAACCGGGGGACGGCGCCCGATCGCAGCGCACGCGACAGGCACATTGTCTTTGTCCCGCCCACCTGGGTCGTCCGGGAGCCTCACCGATGGCGCCATTGCACCCTGAGACCCTGAGACCCTGTGGCAGGCTGAACATGAGGGGGCCTACTCGCGATACGTATCGATACGTATCGAATCCGGGGAAAGGCTGAAATGGAGGAATGAATGGGATGATAGCCTTGCATTGGGTTAAACTTCGTGGCCTCCCATAGCCCGATGGTTGATCACGGAATGGTTGATACTGGGTTGAAAAACAGGTGTGGTTTTGGGCTGAGGACCGAGGTGGCCTTCGGTGAAGCGGACCGAGATGGCGAGATGCTCACCGAGCTGACCGAGGAAAGGCTGGCGATGGTGTCGAAGTTCCGTGACAAAGTGGTCTTGAAATGTCGTAGGCCGGCCGTATTTTCCGAAGGACATGGGACACTGCAGAACAAGCGAGTGTTGGATTGAGTGATCTAAGCCGGGTAGTCGGTAAGGCTGTTTGTTCGATGCGCGTGTCGACGCCCGCAGCCTTCCAGGATGCGGCCCTTCCCTCGCTTCCGCCATGTCAAACATGATTTAGCGCTCCCAGCACAAGGCTAGCCATGGATTGAGCCGCATCTGGTGGCGTGAAGTCCAACGACGTGGCAAGACGAGTGGTTGATGAGGGAGAGAGATCTGCGCGCAAATTCTCCGGTGCGATGCGGTGCAGTGCATCTCGACAGGCAGTAGGCAAGGTACATGGGGATGGACGACATGCACCCCGCTGTGGTTCCTTGAGTAAAGTTGACGCGCCAAGACTGAGACAGCAGTGGAACGAAAACGGAATGCAACGTGATGCTGGAGAGAGAGAAGGGGAATGATGGATGGATGGATGGATGGCTGGCAGCGGTGAAGAGTAGAGTCTAGCAGTAAGAGACCATTGAGGTCCTGTCAGTGGCAGGGACGATCCAAATCTGGGACGCGGCCAATGAGCATCAATGATGATCTCAGCTGCTGCTCCTACTCTGGAAATGCTCGGCTGGACATTCGCACATTCGCACCTCCCGAATGCTTCATTTTCCCGCTTGCTTCTGCAAGGCTACTTAAAACCGTCGTGTTCTCGTTGCCTCTCCTTTTTGCACTCACTGCAACAAGCGTTTCCCCGAAACAACATCCTTATCAACACCTTATGGAGAAGGGTCCCGAAGACACTCTGCAAGTCGCCTGATTGAGCATGTACAGCGAACCGAGACCGAGATACACACACCTGGCTCTGTAGCCACCGATACTTGACTTCACGGCCGATTAATCGGCAACATCAGATCGAAAAAGTGAGGCGTGTTACTATCGAGAGCGAGGTTGATATCTGCAAGGAGACGACGGAGATTCAGAAGCCGGCTAGAAACGAACGACATGGAAGGCACTACGGACAGATTTCGGTATCTCGAGATATCATCAACCGCAAGGGCTTGTCAAGGAAAATACATTACCGAGCCACGGCTGCCGAGTACAGAATCCGACGAGCCAACCTCAACGAACACGGTTTCAATACCGATACACCGATGTCGCGCATCCCCCCGAGCGCAATCAATGGCCGTCAGATGTTCACCGGCAAATACAATCGACTGAGAGACGTTCCCTGCTTTAGCAAGAGAAGTTACTGAACCTTGGACAGCCCGTCGGTCTATCTGACAGTCTCGCGGGACACGGGACACGGAAAAGAACGCCGTTCTCCGACATGACATGTCACCAAATTTCAATTATCAGAGCCCTGGTTCTATCGTCAGATAACGGTCTTTCCGACGACAACGGGGCCCACAAACGAGCTAAGCGACCGACGAAAGATGGCATGATAATCCGACCAGACTCCCTAGAATCGCTACACGACTGCCTGTCAATCTCGGTGAGACTTTGGGGAATTGCGTGGGGGTGCCGGTCCCCAGACTTTGGCTTATCTCAAAGGGTCAGGGGAAATTCTTGATACAACCACGCTCTGGACATGGATGAAGGACAGCCAGACATCTATCGGTCATGATAATAAGATCATGAATCGTTGTCAACAGGAGTCGTCAGACGCCGATTGACGGTAACATGTACCGCAAGATTCAAATGGCGCCAGGGCGGGATACGACAGTTACAAACTCATCACTGTGCCAGACCACGCGAACGGCTCGAGTACTCATGCAACGATTCCAACTCTCGGACAGGGCCCCCCGTTACCGATCACGTGTGGGTTCATGCAGCCGGCGAGGCACTGACAGTGACACTGTAGACCGCACGCCGATCGAGTCTGATCGACACCCTAGGACCAACTGGCAGGGAGAGGCTTTGCCAGGTTCCCAGGTCAGCAAAGACGCTATACGCGCCGGACAGACAGGACACGCATACACCGCAACGAAACAGAACGACGACAAGGGAGGGGCCAACGAACAATTACGAAATGAAATAGCCAGACTGTAGACAGCGAGTTTGAGCAGAGAAACATGGACGCAAGGCAGTGCGGAGCAGGCTGCACAGCAAGCCCGCTTGATACAGAGGGACTTTGGAGTCCAAGGATTGCTTCGGTCAAGCTCCAACATGATCCAAGTAAGTCACTTTCAAGTCTCTCCATCGGCACCAGCTGGCATCTCCAAGCATGTCTACAGTAGTAGCCTCTCTTCGGGCGATGTTGTTGGTATGCAAGCAGCAATTCCTAAGCGAAAGACGTCAAAATGCCGCAATTCAGTGCACCTCGGCTTACACAGTAGGTCCATGTACCTGCTAATGCACTATTATGCAGATGGTGGCAGCGAGCTCAACCCCTGTGAATCGGGCCCAGTAGCCCCAAAAGCTAGCGCTGCAGCCGTGCAATTTTTTTTTCTTGGGTTTTAAATAACGGCGCGTTCCAACAATTTCATTTTCAGCGAGTGTAACATTCATGTGGGGGCGATTAACAGACCAGTCAGAATGCAGCAATCCTCTGTCGAAGTCGGTGGACGTCCGGTAAAGGGGGGCAACAGCGGGTACTGCGCCGGACCCACTACCGGGAATGAATCGGGCGAGAAAACGGTCCGTGCATGCTGGAGAACGGCGCTGGTTGGTCAGCGGGGTATCGTCGGTTCCGGCCCCACCACTGCAAACTTCTCACAGGTTCCTCGTATCCGAAAGCCCCACGCCTAACCGTGAACGACGACTCCACTCTCTCGGCGCCCTAACGATCCTCTATCCCGATCCAAACGAAAACCGCGCATTGGCGAGCATCTCCTAAATGGGCAGAATCAGGAAAAAGAACCAAACACGGAATTAGGATTTGGCTGGAGCTGAACTGGAGGGAAAAAATGAAAGGGACGAGACTCGAACTCGCGCGGGTTGCCCCACCAGGAAACAGATGTTAAGCTGACCTTAACCTGGCGCCATAACCAACTCGGCCACCCTTCCAGTTGTTGTGGTAGTCTTTGCTTCAGAATGACACCAGAATCTCTGCACCCGTCGCCACGGAAAATTTTGTGAGAGTGTCGGTATCGTCACGAGATTTCTTATCTCCTTCACCATAATTGCATAGGTACCGTACCTTAGGGCACACCGGCCTCACGATACCGCGGAATTCGTTAATCATTAGGGCATCCCTTACTCGCTCACTGCATACAACCGCGACCGAGCCCTCCTGGCCCTCCTGCTATTCCTCGTCCACCGCCGCCGTCAACTGCCACACCGTCGTCCTCCCGTTCGCAATCTGCGTCACCATCACCCGAGCGATCGCCCCAGCCACGACAAGCGGCGTCTTGCCCGTCTTCGCGATGCCGTGCGTCGACTGGTCGAGACAAACCCCGTTCCCGACATCGCGCATCCGCAACCTGCCACCGTCGCGAAGAAAGCCCCGTTCCACGGCAGACACGCAAACGCGCATCCGTTCATCTCGAGCTCCGCGCGACTCCCGTTCTCCGGCCACCACGTAGTCAGTCGCCACGTCCAAGGACCCGTACCATCCGTTTGTCGACACGCCGCCATCACGCGCCGACCGTCCGCCACGAGTTGCATCGCCTCCCGACCGACGCCGTCCCAACCCGTCTTCGCGCGCGACTCCTTCACATCCGACCACGTCGCGACGTCCCATTCTCCCTGCGCGATCGAGCGTCGCGATATGTCTCGAGTCCGGTGTGAAGGAGAAACTAGCCACGGGGGTAGCCCGTTGGTCTTCCTCTTGCCCTCGCGAAGGGTGACGACATGCGTGTTGATCAGCGTCTCCCATACATCGATGCACCCGGCCGACACCCACGTCAACAGTCTCCCATCCGGCGAGAACTGCACCGAGTGAAAATCCGCGCCGGTCTGGAACATGGCCTCCTCCGTCTTGTTTGCCCAGTCGTAACTCCACACCTCATGTGACGCGCCTAGCTGGCACGAGAGCGCGATGACTTGATTGCTAGCCGGCGAAAACGCGATTCCCGTGGTACGGTCTGTGACAATGTCGATATCAATCCTCTGACGCGGAGCGTTGCGCGCAAGAATTCCACATCAACACGTCTCGATCGCCGTGGACTGTCGCCAGGAGGTTCTCTGAGACGGTCAACAGTCTTATTCGTGTCGTGATACCTTGTCCCGTGGGTGCGGTCTGCGAGAACCGATACTGCGCGCAAACCGGCCCAGGCAAGCTGTTCTCGTCTCGCACAATGCCATCGTCCTGCGGCGTGGTCTACGATGTTCCCTCTATCGTGATGTTCGTAGACATGGAAATATGAGTGATGTTCGCCTGCGCCGACCAGCTTGTCTTGAGGCGCCAAAGCTTGGGAGTTATGTGAAACCACGAACATGTGTCCCGAGCTTGACGCAGCCGTCGATGCATCTCAGGCCCAGGGATGGAGATGGCAAGAGCTGTAAGCCAAAGTTTCATGCGGCGGTTCGCTGTGCGCACAAGTCAGCCTTCTGCCGTTGATAGCCAGCTGTCGAGCATTAACCTTCGAGTCTGCATGGTCCTCAGATACGCACGCGCCCTGCCTACCTGTGTTGTACTCTTCGTCGGTCGAAAGACTTGGGCTGGGCTGTTGAAGTCCTACTGTGAAAAGCTCGCTGCAGTCTCTGGGCCCTTCTTCAGATACTTGGCTTGCTGACTTATCGGGGTGCGTCAAGTTTTCGGAGGCGGCGCTTCTATTCACGGTCGACATCCGCCATCATCTGCCTTTCGTCTATATCAGACTGTTCCACCGACGGGCATCGCCATCACGAACACATTCGCCTCAATGGCGACATCTCGGGATGCCGTAAAACCTCCGGATTGGATGGATCTTTACATTTCCGATACTTGCTCCGCGTGTACCATTTCAAGGCATCTCATCACGGTTGTCAGGGTCATGACAGTCGTGCCATCTAGAGTCCTACGACTAACCGTGCCGCGCAGACATGAAGAAATTCTGCCCGTCCGTGTGGTGTGCTCTGGACCAGTCTGCGGGGTCGCGATGACGCCGACAATCCGTGTTGAATCCCCCTCTCTTGTCATCATGACACGTGAAGCGGGATGTGTTGCTGGAGAGAAGCGTACCCGCCCTCAAGTACCGGAGTAAGTTGCGCTTGTTCGCCGTATCTAGCAAGTCAGCGCCACACGCCGCATTCTGCAACGAATATTTGGACAGGTTTTGCTCGGCGGCCCCAGAGGGGAGATCCTGCAAGGTAGGACCTGTAATACACCATTGGCCGAAACATCGTGGTCAAAACCCACAAGAACATCCATCACGGAGCTGTCCGTGAGATGTGGTTGATTAATCATGAGCAAAACACGTTTCCGGCAATTGATAATGCGCAAATTATTTTTCCGCTTTCCAGCCAGAGCCTGAACGTGCGAATCGTAGACGATACACTGACAGCTTGTTATTGAAGAGTAATAGTTACGGTGATTAAATAAGGTGATTAGCTCAACATCACTAACCATCTTCCTCCATTTGAAAGCGTCAACCAAAGACCTGTCCCATCTCTCATGCCACGTGCCTGTCGGCCTGGACCGGGTTGCCTACTGCGGGTTGAGAGACGTCTCCGAGAGCCAAAGGCAGGCTGTTAACAAGGCCGGCGTGGACGTGGTCTGGGGCGATGCCTCGAGCAAGGTTGATTTCGGCAATGCGTTTGCTGGATCGCAAAGGGCTCGGCAAGACGCATATTCATCCAGACTTGGATGTTCTGGACGAGTCACTTGGCCGTGCGAACGACTGGCCCTCACCCGGTGGGCTGGATAGCCAAGATCTCCTCAATTGTCGGCGGACTATTCCGTCTAAAACAGAACCGACTTCGCTCGTGGTGTGTTCTTTCAATCCCAGATTGGAGGGAGGTGACACGATTGCGAGACTTGCTGTGAAGGGGATTGTCCTTTTTGTGCAGAGGCTGACGGAGGAAAACATTTTGAGAGTGTCACCTTGAACTAAGTCTCCCGAGCGACCGAAAATAGGTCTAGATTCGACCATATCCAACTTTTGTCATTGCTTACTAGTATTCAGTGTGCTCACTACTTTTTGGATGTACCTATTGGCATCTGACCCTAAGCTGCTGTGAACGATTCAACCTTGATCGAGCCACCCAAAGCCTTGGTAGCATAGTTGAAAATGCCGAACCGGTATGCGATGAAGAAGGCCCAACTCGTGTACAGCTCATACGTCGGCCCGAACTGCGTGAAAGAAACCCCGTCAAAGCTGTAAAAGAAGTCTGCAGCGCGAGTCCCGGTGGGCCGGGCATCCAATTCCGCCCGGAACCAGACCTTCTTCGCGCCGCTGGGAACCGCCGCCGAAGCCACCTCTGTGCCGTTGGAGGTGGTGGTTCCAGAGTACTCGTCCATGGTTATGCCGTGAACAGCCTTGAGGGCATACTCGTTCCCGTCACGGTAGATGCCGACGTACGCAGTCTGGTCCCGGAAGGCCGCCAGTCCGAAGCGGTCTCCGTCGGCCATGTTGCTGAAGTCGATCTCGACCGTGCCCTTGGGGAACTCGCCGTGGATGCGGTGAGTGAGGGTGTTCCGAGCAGAATAAATATCCTCGGTGACACTGGCGGTCTTCAGCGTCACGCCGTTGTCGACGGAGTACGAGGCGACGTCGGGGTTATGGTTCCATTCCCAGGTCGGGCCGAGCTCGCTCTCGAACTTGTATGTCCGCGTCCAGTTGTAGAGGGGTTGGGCCGGCAGAGGCATGGGATAGGAGGACCCCCAGCCGCCGTTCGAGCCCTTGACGAGAGCGGGGAAGCCGTCTGCGCCCCAGGTGATGGGCGCCAACACGGGCATGCGACCGGCGGGATAGGCCCAGGTGAATGACATGTAGTACCAGTTGCCGTCCTTGGTCTTGACCAAGCTGCCCTGGTGGGGAGAGTTGCCGCCGTCCAAGGGAGGCGCGACATTCTGCACGAGAATCTTGGATTCGTACGGTCCCCAGGGGCTGCTGGACTTCCAGATGTAGGTCGTGGTTCCCGGCTGGTCGTTCAGGATGTAGTACGTGCCGTTGATCTTGTACATCCGGTTTCCCTCGACCGTCTCCGTGTTCACATCCGAGGCTTGAAGAACCTGCTGCGACTTGACGACACTCAAGCCGTCGGCGCTGAGCTGCGACACGTTCACCTTGCCGTTGCCGTAGACCACGTACATCGTGTCGTCGTCGTCGATGAGCAGTCCGTTGTCGTACATGCAGAGCCCATCCCAACCGTAGACCCCGCGGTCGCTCCACGGGCCCTCGACCTTCTCCGCGGTGAAGACCCGAGTGACCCAGAAGTTGGTGCACCCGATCCAGTACCACAGCCCGTTGCCCTCCCTGTACCGCAGCGTCGAGGCCCAGGTGCCTCCGCGGTAGGAGCGGGGCCCGCCCGGGGGTAGGTCGTAGCCGTCGCCGAAGGTCAAGCGGGGGATGGAGTGGCCGACGGGCTCCCAGTTGACGAGGTCCAGCGAGCGGAGAATAGGCGCGCCGGGGCTGTAGTGGAAGTTGGAGGCGGAGAAGTAGAAGGCGCCATCGGGTCCGACGGAGACGTCGTTGTCGGGGTAGTCCTCGTAGAGGACCGGGTTCGTGAAAGTGTCGGCGCGGGGAGACTTGATGCTCGCGGCCGAGGTGCCGGCTGCGAGGACCAAGCTGGAGGCCAGCAGGAAGAGGCTTGTCGGGTGCATCTTGATGGAAGTCTGTCGGGTCTGATACTCGCACTTGGCCGTGGCCCGTGGACAAGTTTCCATCTCGACGACCTGTTGTTCACGATCCTTATATGAGAATTCGCCGCCACCGAAATCTTCCCGATCGAGACGGTTCGTGTCGTCCCAGGTGGAGTCATGACATCCAGTTGCATGTTGCTATTCGGTGGACCATCATCCGTCTTCTCGATATGCCTAGTCTGCCAATGCATCCCCGCGGGGATGGGTGGCCAAGGGTTTGGACGGCTCCCACACTTTACCCGTTCGCTTTCGGAACACTACCGGATTGACGCGAAATAGAATCAGGCCTCTATCCGAGACCCCAAAAAGAAACAAATTCCCGATAATCTGCTGTTGGCATCGACAATGACACGGGGTGAGAAGGTTTCCTCAAACGGCAAGCAGGTCGCGGTTGATTTCAGAGATTTCTCAGCAATCAATCATCATATAACTTTTTTATCTTAGAAAAAAGACGATGGAAGATGTCGTTGGAACAGCGAAACGCGTGACACAAGATCAATGCATCATTGTTATCAAGAACACGAGCATTACTGACATTACCTCTACTGAATCGCAGCAACATAATATCACCTCCACTTGGTTCAGTTTAGGAGCTCATCTCCTCTGTCGAATCTCATCCTGGGAGGGCTTCGGTCGCTCAATCGCCTTTTCCCATTCTCTAGTTGGGAGATGTTCCCTTTTTGGCCAATTATCGCTTACTCTCATTCTGGCACACGCACAAGTATCTTCTTGAGGCCAGCGTAGTATACGACAAGGAACCGCGGTCTTATCTGATTGGTCGGATCAATTTTCTTCTTTCGCGCCGCATCTTTAGTTGCTCTTAACCGGCACAGATCGTGTTGGATGTTGTATTCACCACTGTTGATTTGCATAGTCTTACGCCTACACCTTGCTAATACAGGTAACAGGCTTTTCAACACAAAAGCAGGTAGCGGATACCAGCACTTAATCTTTAGTATCTGGTATCCCCAATTTCGAATCGTAATATCTAGGTATTCGATCTTCATGAACAACTTCTCATAAATCAAAGAAACGATACGTAAATTCCTCGAAGGTTCTAGAGCATACAGAGAATCTCGAACCAGTTAGCCAGGGATCAGAAGACAGTCCAGACCTGCCAAACCATGGAATTGGGTCTCTTTTTCTTTTCTCTGCTTGTATTTTCGATAAAACAAAATGCTACTTCCAGGTTTGTGCTCTTATCTCAAGAAGACAGCCAGAAGAAAAAATGAGTAGACCATTGGATGAATCGTGAAAGGGTGATTTGAACAACGCTGGCATCACATGGGTCAAGACACCACCCAAAAACGGAAATGGGCAGGCATCCCTTTCATAGCGTAGCCCATGGATTTCTGACTGGGCACGCGGCAGTCTGGCCATCACTCTTAGCATGAAACGCCGCGGTGAAAACTATTGTGATACGCGCCACAGTGGCTTAGAAGTTTCTTTCGGTCCCCCAAGTATACCCTCAGGAGGTCAAGCAGTGCAATTACCTAAAGGCTTGAGCATCACCAAAGGCCATATAGGGTCTACTAGAGCTTCACCCCTTTTATGCAAAAGATGCACACAAAAGACACAGTAACGCCAAGTAATGCTGGGTAGGAGAGGTGTGAAGGTTTGTCAGAAGTCCGCAGACAAAAAACATCAAACAAACAGTGGGCCTTGGCAAACATCGTGGGTGTTTCACTCGTCTGATGATTTATCTTTTAAAGTTCCACGTCTACCGGATAACCGTAAGTCGGGCATTTAACTCTATAAAAATCTCGATCCAACCTCTCTCATCCACAAACAACTTCACCCACGGCACCTCGGATCGCTGTCCGCCCCAAAGTCCTTGCAGACCTCTCTGCCGAGCGCCTTGATGCCCTCGACGACCCACAACCGGTAGTTGGAGAAGACAAAGACCTTGCCCGGCGCGAAGGCAAAGTTGTTCGAGACCTCCCCGAGGTGGATCTTGCCCAGGAGCACGCCCTCGGGGTTCCAGACGTGCACGCCGTCGCCGCAGCCAGCCCACACGTTGCCGTCGGTGTCGGTGTGCACTCCGTCCGGGACGCCCGAGTCAGCATACGCAAACGTCCGCTTGTTGGCCAGCCTCTTGTCGTCGACAATGTCGAACGCGTAGATGCTGGCCGGGCCGGTGAGGTTGGCCGTGTACGTCTGCGCTCCCGTGTCCGAGACGTACAGAGTCTTGTGATCCGGCGAGAACTCGAGGCCGTTGGGCTGCCTGAATCCGTCCGCCACGACCTGCACCCTGCCCGTGGACGGCTCGAAACGGTACACCTGCGTCGGCATCTGCGAAGCCGGCCGGAAGTGCTGGAAAAGCCCGTACTCGGCGTCGGTGAACCACAGGTCGCCCGTGACCGGGTGCTGGCGCACGTCGTTGACGGACGAGAAGTTGCGGCCGTTGTAGCCGATGAGCAGCGGCTGCGACTTGTTCGCGCCGGTATCCACGGCGACGAGCTTGGAGTGGGCTTCCAAGTCGCCCTCGTCGCACCACACCTGCATCGGCGGCGTGGCGGATTGGTCCGCGCCCGGGGGGTAGTAGGACGTGCCGCCGTTGGCCTCGGCGAGATCCGGGAACTGGGAGCTGCGGACGGACAGGTCGTCGAGGGAGAGGATGGTCATGTTGATGTTGTCCGCGAGCGACTGGTAGTTTGACGAGATGTACATGGCGTTCTCCTTCTTGTTGTAGACGCCTCCCTCGTGGAAAGCCTGCCACGGCAAGTCGGCGATTTTCCGGGCCGTGGCGTTGGCGCCGATGACGTCGGCGAAAGAAGGCTCGTAGGCGAGCAGCGAGATGGCCGGGACGGAGAGGTTGGCGGCGTTGATGGAGGCGAGGTAGCCCGCGCCGCCAGTGGCCAGGGCACTCAGGTCTACGTTAACGAGAGACATCGCGGCGGCGTGAAACCAGAGAGCGACTTGTTGGAGCGAGGGGAGGCTGCCGCTGGAGAGGCCTATGCCTTCGAAGAACTGGGAAAAGCCGTACCGGGAGTCCTTCGTAGAGTCGACAGTAGCAGAGACGGCGGCGGCGGCGGCGGCGGCGACGGTGGTGGACGAAGAAGCAGGAAGAGACGCTTCTTCTATATGCACCGGCTCGCCGTCCTGATTCAGGAGGAGATCCGCAGCCATCCAGGTGAGGAACCCCGGCTTGCAATACCCGTCTGTGGGAACACGAGGCCGCCTCAATGGGACTTCGAATCCTAGACAAGGTGGCACTTTAGCGGCGGCCGGTAGATGGTGATGTGCGCGGAGCCCCCCTGCCCGGTAGTCGAAATCCCGGACGGAAGTCCGCCTTCGGAGTCAGTGCTACTCGAGTCGTTGAGCAATGGAACACTACCTTACTCGGTCCAGGCTCCTGTGCTGGGGCGAAGAGTGCGGAGTTCAGGGGGGGTTTGTGCGGGATGATATAACTTAAACCCCACATTGGACGTCGGCATTGTCCTTGAATTAACTGCCGAAGGGGTTCCTTTGTTAGGGATACAGGCTATGTTTCTGCAGCCCACTAACAGAGTAGTTGTCATTCTCCAGTTTCTTCGAATGAACTGGGGCCCCCGCTTTCTGGTGTTCATCTCAAGCCAGCCCGGGATGAGAATACAAGTTTAACCCAGTAAACTGCTAGTATGGGCGATAAACTCGTTACTTGCATCCCCCCCCCAGGTCTCACCTAGGTGCCCATGGTGTTAAGTTACTAGTATACACCATCTAGCAGCGACATGGACCGACATGACTTGTCTCACATCGTGGCTTCTTTGTATTTTCTTCGCCTCAAATGTAGCCAAAGTCGTACGTAGCAGCATAGGGCAGTAGAAAGGTAAAATATCGTTTTATGCCGAGTGACGCCCGGCCCGAAGCTCACATCACACACATACATCCGATCCGCTGCCCACATAGTCGCAGGAGCAACTCAACCCTGGGCTAGTTTAGTAGAAGTGTGGGATGTTGGCCAAAGATGGGAAGCTCAAAGATCCAGGATTGCACCACGGGCCACGGTAATAGATCGCATGCCTGCACCTGCGTGGTGGTGAATCTGCTGTCGGTTCAAGGAAAAAGGGTTCACAATTGGTGATTGATTGCTAGCTAGCACAATGAAAAAAAAAAGACAGGCTGAAATCGAATTCCTGTTGAACGCCGACGAGCTCCAATCTAAGTGGCTCATTGCTATGACCATCGTCGGACCTGTCCTAATTACATCATCCCAGTTTGAAACAAAAATGCTAATCCCCAATCCCGATGATGAGAGAGAGCTCAGAGAGGTCCTTCCCCTCACCCGTGCCGACATGTCCGAGGGTTTGCCGTGTGTGAAAGATGCTACCGTGCGCGTCCGGCTCTCGTTTCCTTTACGCCTTGACTTCCACCTCGACGTCCCTTCGTCGGATCTCGATCATGGCCTTGCGGTCAACCTCGTTGGTGAGGCCGAAAGTGTTGGTTTTCGGCTTGCACTCGGGCGCCAGCCGCCAGTCGTACTTCATCAGGATGTGGCACAGGATGATCTTGATCTCGTTGGCGGCGAAGAAGCGGCCGGGGCAGGCGTGCTGGCCGTGGCCGAAGCCGAGATGCTCGGGCGACGTGCTGACGAAGTGGGCGGCGCCGTCGTTGCCGGCCCCGAGCCTCTCGCGCAGCCGGAGGTAGCGGTAGCCGTCGAAGCGCTGAGGATCGGGGTAGACGTGGGGGTTCCACATCTGCTGGCAGCTGACGGTGACGCGGGCTCCGACGGGAAGCTCGATTCCGCCCGAGAGTTTGACGGGCTTGGTTGCCTCTCGATGCATGGCAGCTGGTAGGTGTGTATGTGTCAGTCAAGAATGGATTCGCATTCACGGAACATAATCTGATCGTTTGGTGGCTCACCGAGACTGATTGGGTTGATGCGTTGGACTTCCTTGCAGAAAGAGTCGAGCAGCTTCATCTTGTAGAGACCCAGCTTGGCCCAGCCATCGGTGCGAAGGCAGTCGCCGATTTCCTTGCGAAGAGGCACAAAGTATTCGGGGTTGCGCGCGAGATCGATCATGGACTGGGTGACCATGTCGGCGGTGGTGTGAATGGCGGCGAAAGAAAGACCAAGCTGCATGATGGCCGGGTCGGCAGCGATGTTCTCCTCGGAGGCCTCCTCGCACCACTCGAGACAGTCGTTGTACTCGGGCTCGTCCTCGTCGGCGTCCTCGGCGGCCTTCTTCTCCTGCCTGCGCTTCTCCACGATGGGGTTGATGATGCGGCGGGCGTCCCTGACCTGGCCCATGAGCTTCCAGCTGATGGGGTTGATCTGGTGGACGACCCATCGGAGAGACTTGGGGAAGATGCGGAGGAGCTCCGAGACGAAGAAGCTGGTGCGGGCATACTCTGACGTGATCTTGAGCCACTTTTCGTTGCGCGCGAGCTGCTCGCCACCGAAAATGCGAGTCGACACGCGGGCGACGATCTTGACCATGTTCTCCTTGATGACAACCTGTTTCCATTCTGTAGATGGTTAGCACGGACCGAGAATTCGGGTGGTCTGTCTGTATCAAATACCTTGCTCGTCGCCAATGACATCCGTGAGGGCTCTCGTGGTCTCGTCGTTAATCGGAGACGTCAACTTGGCTGGGCAAATGTTTGTAAGCATTGGTTTTCGAGGCCCGTATGAGATCCTACTTACCGAGGAACTGCGTGAGTCTTGTTCGGATCACATGCTTCAATACCTGCTTGTGGGGGTTGGTTTCCCGCAGCGGCTCGAACCCCGGCAAATGGGCGTGGAAGTTCTGTGACATAGATGGTCAACAAATGCGCTTAGAATGTCAAAAACAGTCCTGAAAAATCACCTTATCGAGGACGCGCTCGAAGCTGAGATGCTCGTGGTTGCGAATCTCGTTGGCATACGGAACCGGGGGCAGAATCGTCAGTTCGCCGGTCTCCGTGAGCACTTGATACGGCTCATCGGGCGCTTGCCTGGCCCTCCAGATGAGAACCGCGCGACCATAGACTGCGAAGTCGAATTTGACCTTTAACCCTGTGAAGTCCCATCGACTCCTCTGCACCAGCAGCGGTACGTTCGAGGCCGGCGTCGGCTTTTCTTGTTGAACTGAGACGTAAAAGACGAACAGGAGAAAGGCTGTGACGAAGTACGGGAGAGGCTTCTCCAGCGGGCTCGGGATGGCCTGGAGGCTGTCGAGGGGACCCCACGACTGGGAGTGGAAAGATTCGTTAGCGGTCGCCATTGTCACTCAGGATGTACTCGTCGCGGGTGTTGTGACAAGCTCCTGCAGAGAAAGAAAAAGAACTATGTTGGTCTAACTAGAAAAGAAGTGGAAAGACGCGGCAGGAAGAAACCAAAGCGAAGGGGAGGCTTGAAGAAAAGGGAGCTGGAGGTGGACAGCGCGTCGGAACGGGCAGACCTGACGGACACGTCTTGGCAATACCGGCGAAACGCCGCTCGACGCAGAAAAGGAGCTCGAGAGCTTGGGTTTCCACTCGCTCGCTCGCTCGCTCGCTCTCTCTCTCTCTCGCTCACCCTCCACGGCATCTCTGTGGACGTGACAGTTGATAGCTGGCGTTTGGGTTCGAGGAACATGCAGCCGCACAGTCCGCCAAGGTCTGTCGTTGTCTGTCTCGGCGCATGGACCGCATCCTCGGACGATCTCAGCGCCGATCTAAGAGGGTTGAGGGATAACAGGTGAGGGTTTTCCCAGGAGGTGGGAAGAGCGTCTTTCGTTTTGGCAGGGCATATGCGGGAGCTTTGTTTGGGGGGCCCACGGGGAAGGAACGGTTTGCTTATTCGCGGTTAGGAAAATCCTCAGTGCTTTCGCCGCAGAAAGTCTGTAAGGGGAAAACCTTCGTGGGGGGTCGAGCGGGCGCCGCCAGGATCGCGCGCCACGGACGTCACGGAGAATTTAGGAGGAGTCCGGAGCAAGATCCGGAGACGTGCGGAGAACCCGGGCGTCCGCTCCGATAGGGTTCCGAAGAGTCTTGCGGTGCCAAGTTAAATGCGAATGCACCACCCAGCATCGTCAAGTAATAGTCCTGATTCGATGTATGAATTTCTCACTCCAGATGTTCATTCGCATTTGCGACGCCTATGCAGAGACGCACTCTCTCGCACCCTTCAAGTGAAGGAAGCGGTTTTAAGCTGGGAGCTGAGTAAGAGGATAAGCCACAAACGGCCCGGATGCGACACATCAGCGCAAAAGGATGGACAATCAGCAGGGACGACGTTGCTTTCAAGAGGCAATGTTGACCTTGGATAGAAAAACCTTCAGGTAAAATATCCTCAGGGCGCTTTCTTCTTCCCGGCATCGCAAAGGGCGGCCGAGGTTTATGTGAAACGATTTCAGTTCGTCTCGTTTCATTAACGGGAAGCAGAAAGAAACGGCTGTGGCTGAAACATGCAGGACCTGCGCCGTTTCTTCTAGTGCCTTTTGCCACCCACTTGGGTAATTACACTTTCTCACACAAATTTAACCCATATTATATGCTCTACTATGCATAACATACTTTATATAATACCTGGAAAGCTACTGCTACCTTCTACGCTTCTGCATTTATAAAAAAATATTATTAACCTTAATAGCCTTATAGTAAAGGTTCTAAGAACTTTAGGAGTTAATATATAAGGTATATAATAGCAAAGTTAATCTAGCAGTCTGCTATAGATTAGCTTTATCCCTATATACTTTCCTATCCCCTAAAATAAACAGAATACTAGCACTTATAAAGAGTGTTACCTATATAATATAAGCTACTAGTATAGAGGAAACTATCTATAACTCTTAGAATTAAGATAAGCTAAAGAAATATATTAACTAGCTTATAAATAGCAGGCTATTTAAGATAACTTAGAAAGAATACTAGGTAGTACTATATTTCTTTATAGTTTAAATCCTAAAACTTAAAGGTAGTTCTCCTTATCTTAAGTTCTATAAGGGTAAGTTTAAAGAGATATATAAAGCACTTAAGATAAGGCCTCTTAATAACTAAGAGAAATATAATATTTCTATTAAGAAGCACCTTAAATATTTTAAGATTATAAAACTTATTAATTTAATATTTCCAGGGTTTATTAATTAACAGGCTCTTATATAAGTTAATATAGCAATTACTGCTCTTAAAGTAGAGGAGGATAATCAGTAAGGGGGTAAAAAGGGAGGTAGATAAGTGTGGGCATACAGGGTGCAAAGGAAGCCAGGTTAGCGCACGAAGTTTCCGAAATGTACACTTGAAATAACACGTACCTCCCGAAGGAGGGACCTGCGCCGTTTAGAGAGAGGCGACGGGTCTGAAGCGGACGTTTGCTTTCATCTTGGGAGTCCAAATGGAATAACAACAGAGTAAGACGACAGACAATGTGCAACTCTTCTTAGGGGGGGCTCGTCTCAACGTTCCTCGTTAACTTTCCCGGGAGACCGATCGCCCCTCCTGCACTGGCACAGTCTGACTGTCGGCAACGTTCAAGGTGGCAGCACGTGGTTCGTCTCTAACGGCCATGTCGATGATGAAAGATACAGTTTGCCGAAACAAGTTGGGCTGAGTTTTGCCTGTATCACCGTTGATGGGATTTTCATGGCACACTGAGCGTAAGGCAGTCCGAGAACGAGAAGTAGTGACTCCAGTCAGCAACCAGTGGTCGTCTGGCACACCGACTGCGAGGAAGCTTTATGACATCAGGTGCACCAAGACGATGGAAGCACAGGCGTGCCGCGGACTGTTCAGAATAATCACCAGAAGTTTCTGGAGATGAAAGTCGACGATGGCAGTCGACGGCGCTTCTCTCTGTTCACAGACAACGGCCGTACATGAGCCGGTGCGCGGTGTGCTCTCCATGAACTTGGTCGTGCACAATGTTCGATAGTGGGAAGTCGTCAGAGCTTCGCGCGGAGAAGGGAATCAGACTTCGCTCAAGGCCGCCACATGGCACTTCGCAACGGGTGGTTTCTTTGGGACCGGCAATGTCAGCAACGGGAGGCTCTGGCGAATCGTGTAATCGGAGAACATCGAGGGATCCTCTTTGGCAATTGTGGCAACGTTAAGCGGAAGTCCCAAAAGGTTATCGACAATAGAACCCAAAATAACTTTGCGGGTGGAGACCTTTGTGGGTTGACCCGAATATGTCTCCGGTGTCTCGTAGGTATCTCGGTGAGAAAACCCGGGCGCCGAGCATCGCGGCAAGGAACAGACTCGGCGCCGCACCGCCGATAAGGACTGCTGGACTTGTCGCCGGGGCTCCCCGCCCGCCCAGGTCCACCTTGAAGCGGGGACAGGCCGGGTTGTGATTTCTAATACGTGCGTCATAATGAACTACCAAATAAGCGCACGATTTTGCTGCAGATATCTTCTCCAGTCGAGGGAGTTGCTTTTGAAAGGAACCTAGCAAGACCTCGGACGCCAGACCTCATCCAGATCTCACCAAACAAGCATCACGCAAAACACCGCAAACATGGCCGAAACTCAAATTCAGCGCTGGCAAACCCGCCAGGATGGTCTCGACAAGCTCTTCCTGGCAACCGGACCCCTCACCCAACCCGGTCCCAACGAGGTTCTCGTCAAAATCAACGCCGTGTCGTTCAACTACCGCGATACCGAGGTGGTCATGGGCCTTTACAACCACCACAAGACCATCAACCCCGAGGCAAACGAGCCCATCGTCCCGGCCTCGGACATGTGCGGCTCCATCGCCGCCGTCGGCGAGGGCGTCGGCGAGGGCGTCGGCGACTGGAAGGTCGGCGACCGCGTCATCTCCATCTTCAACCAGTCTCATCTGAAGGGCCAGATCAAGGCCGCCGACATGAAGTCCGGGCTGGGATTCCCGCTGGAAGGCGTGCTGCAGACGTACCGCGTGTTCCCCGCCACGGGGCTCGTCAGGGCGCCGAAGCACTTGAGCGACGAGGAGGCGGCGTGTTTGCCGATCGCCGCGGTGACGGCCTGGATGGCCATCAACCAGTTCCGGCCGCTCGGCCAACCCGGCGGGGACGGCGAAGTCGTGGTGTGCCAGGGAACCGGCGGTGTCGCCATCTCCGGGCTGCAGATTGCCAAGGCGGCGGGCGCGACAGGTGAGTTTAATTAATAATAATGCCTTGGGGTAAGGATAGAGATTGAGACGAAGGAAAAGGCTGACGGCCGCCCAGTCATCATCACGTCTTCCTCCGACGCGAAGCTCGCAAAGGCCAAGGCTCTCGGTGCTGACCACGTCGTCAACTACCGCACGACGCCCAACTGGGACGAGACGGTGACCCAAGCGACCAACGGCGAGGGCGCCGACATCATCCTCGAGACGGGCGGCGCCAAGACGTTGCGCCGTTCCTTCGAGGCCATCGGCTTCGGCGGCACTATTGCCTGCATCGGATACCTCTCAGGAAAGGTCGACGAGGAGGAAGACCGTACCAACGTCAACTTGTTGGCGCTGCGAAAGACGGTCACGCTGAAGGGTCTTATCAACGGTCCCCGCGAGAGGTTCGAAGAGATGGTAGACTTCTACGAGCAGAAGGGCATTAAGCCCGTCGTCGACCGCGTTTTTGAGTTCAAGGAGGCGGACGAGGCGCTGCGTTATCTGTACAGCGGAGGCCACTTTGGAAAGGTCGTTGTGAAGGTGCAATAGAAGAAGTCATGCTGTGACTACGGACAGATTAGCATGATGCGATTAACAACATCTGATGTAAAGTTGAGTAATTAGTGAGCCGAGCCATGTCCGGGGGTCCTCGGACCTCGATTCCCCGCATGGAGGAATTGAGAGGGAGCATGGGTATTATATGAAGAAGTATCACATGCTGGAGAATGAGGAGACCAGGGACCCTAAACTGACTCGATGTAGCTATATCCCCTGCCCTGCAGATGGTCTTCTAGTGCGGAAAACGGGGTCTTTTCCAAGTTCAGAATAAGCTATTGGACACCGTGAACCAAAAAGAACGGGGTCTTTTCCACGCCGAATGACGAGTGAAAACTTAGCAGTTACTTTGGCAATTTTAAGCTCAATAGGTATACCTCAATGGGTAATTCAAGGTTATAAAGATGATCTTCGAAGTGCTGAAGTGCAGCAGCGAAACTGTTTCCCATTAATCCGAAACCAAGCCGCCAAGATGCCTCAGCAACCCCCATACCTCATCGATACCCTTATTGCAATGTATCGATCTAAAAATGGCGATTCTTTTGATTTTCAGAGTAATATATCGCAATAAGGGTATCGATGAGGTACGGGGGTTGCTGAGGCATCTTGGCGGCTTGGTTTCGGTTTGATGGGGAAAATGGTGCTCCAGCTCTCCCAATCTCGGTCGGCAAGCTATTATTCCCCTTCTAAGTGCTTAAACCAGGTGTTCTCACCTCCGCAATAGCACCATCTCTCCCGTTCAATCATTCATCCGCCTTCAAGGATCGCGATCGCGTAAGCACATGCCAGTTCGTATTAATGAAACCTTAATAGACGCAATCCTAGGTCCCAACAGTGAAGACGCCACCTCATTCGCGCCATCCACCCAAGACCCAAGCTCCTGGCGTCGGAACATTCGGCGTCGCAGATCGGCCTTCCGCGGACCTCGACCCCCGGGCCTCTCCTCTCAAATCACTTCACTCTCTTCGTCTTGTCAGTCATCTTCTCCAATACCAAGTGCCAGATGCCCCAAAAGCCCAAAGGCCCCAAAGACCTCTGACCTTTCTTCCCCCCCCCGCACTCCAGTCATCCTAGCTGCAACATCTACCTACCACAGTCCAACACCACCCCGTCAGCAGCATACGGGAAAAGGCTCAGCGGCACAGCTATTCTCGGTTCTGACAGCTCAATTCAGCTCGGCGACCGAGCCCGAACCATACAGGCCAACCCTCAAAGAAGAAGAAAAAAACCCCGACACTGCATAGCACACTCGACCGGCCATGGCGCCCCAGTACGCGCCCATCCCTCTCCCCCAAACGCTTAACCAGACGCTCGCCACGCTCGCGGGTCTAGGCGCTTCCGCCTGGCTCTTGAAGCTCATCGTCCGACACATCCTGCTCCGCCTCCCCGCGAACCCCTCGTCGAAATCACCGTCGTCCGCCGGCCCGCACTTCTCAGCAATGTCCGCCGATCGAAAACAGGCCCTCCTAGACCGCCCCGCCATCATCGTCGGCGGCGGCCTTGCGGGTCTCGTCGCCGCGTTCGAGCTCTCGGAGCGCGGGGTCCCGACCGTCATCATCGACCAAGAGAACGAGGCCAACCTGGGCGGACAGGCGTTCTGGTCGCTGGGCGGAATCTTCTGCGTCAACTCGACCGAGCAGCGCCGCATGGGCATCAAGGACTCGCGGGAGCTCGCCATGAGGGATTGGTTCGGCTCGGCGGCCTTTGATCGCGAAAAGGAAGACGCGTGGCCGCGGAGGTGGGCGGAGGCGTTTGTCAATTTCGCGACCGACGAGATGGAGGCGTACGTCAAGGCCAGGGGCATGGGGTTCCTCTTCAATGTCGGCTGGGCCGAGAGGGGATGCGGCAGGGCCGAGGGTCACGGCAACTCCGTGCCCCGGTTCCATGTCACATGGGGCACCGGCCCGGAGGTCGTGAGGGTGTTTGAGGAACCAGTCAGGCGTGCGGCGAAGAACGGCGTCGTCCAGTTCCGCTTCCGCCATCGCGTGGACGAGATCATCACCGACGAGACGGGTCGCGCTATCGGCGTCAGAGGAAAGGTGCTGGCTCCAGACAACTCTGCTCGCGGCGTAAAGTCAAACCGGGACGTCATCGACGACTTTGAGATCCTCGGCTCGGCTGTTGCGGTCACGTCTGGCGGCATCGGAGGCAACGTTGAGGCTGTCAAAGCAGTGTGGCCCGTCGACCGTCTCGGTCCCAAAGTCCCGGAGAACTTCGTCGTCGGTGTGCCTGCCCATGTCGACGGAAGGATGATTGGAATCTCCGAGCAAGCTGGCGCAAATGTTATTAACAGGGATCGCATGTGGCATTACACCGAGGGCCTTCAGAACTGGGATCCCATCTGGCCGGACCACGGCATCCGTGTGCTCCCCGCGCCGAGCTCTCTCTGGCTCGACGCCACCGGCAAGCGACTTCCGCCCTTCCTCTTCCCCGGCTCCGACACGCTGGCGACCTTGAAGCACATCTGCAGCACCGGTTACGACTACACGTGGTTCATCCTCGACCAGAGCATCATTGCGCGCGAGTTTGCGCTTTCGGGCTCCGAGCAGAACCCGGATCTGACTGGCAAGAGCGTTTGGCAGCTGTTGACTACTCGCGTCTTCGGCAAAAAGGGCACGGTACCGGTGCAAAACTTCCAAAAGTACGGCAAGGACTTCGTAGTAAGGGACAACCTGGCGGATCTGGTACAGGGAATGAACGAGCTGCAGCGCGAACGCGGCGGGCCTGTGCTTGATCTCGCCGACATCCAGGAGACGATCGAGATTCGAGACGGGCAATTCGATAACGCCTACTCCAAGGACGCGCAGGCGATGCTGATCAACAACGGGAGGACGTACTGGGCCGACAAGAGCGGCCGCATCGCGGCGCCGCATAAGCTTCTCGACAAGGCCCACGGGCCGTTGATCGCGGTGCGGATGAACCTACTCACGCGAAAGACGCTCGGCGGTATCGAGACGAACCTCGAGAGCAACGTCATGAAGGCGAACGGGGAGAAATTCCATGGTCTTTACGCGGCAGGCGAGGCTGCAGGGTTCGGCGGTGGAGGCGTGCATGGATACAACAGCTTGGAGGGAACGTTCCTCGGGGGCTGCATTTTCTCCGGAAGGGCAGCTGGGCGTGGCATGGCGGATGAGCTGCTGGGACCGGCTGAGGCGAAGGGAGCCCGGTCAAAGATGTAAATGGTGATGAACGGAAGTAGAAATGACCTTTTCTTTGCGCAACAAGACGACCAAGGAGTTTGGATCTGACTTTCATTACTGTCAACGCTAGCGGAGAGCTCATTAGGTTTTCATGATTGCCGACGTCCGCACCCTCTCCAACTTCACTTCTGTCGTTACTCGAATCCGTCCTTGTCTGGCCCAGTCGCCACCGATCATCTCATCCGACTTGCGCACTTCGACCGTCGTGCCTGAAGGAGATTGCATGCCTGCGTGCCCGCGCTCTTCATCACCAGCCATATCGCTTTCTGTGTCGATGGTTTGTTTCCTCGAGCGAGCCGTGAGTTCCACCTCATCGTCGCCGCGACGGGCGTGCGAAAGCTTCGACGTCGTGACTCTGGACATGGAGTTGCTGGCTTGAGAAATCGTCTTGCGGACCATGGACTTGAGCCACGGCGGCGTGTAATGCGAAATCATGGGCCTGAGATGGAGAAGACACGCAGCAATGATGTAGGTTCCGGTCTCAATGATGCTCCAGCCAACGAGCGCAACGGACGCCCCTGTGACATGTCAGTATCGACCCATATCTGGCAAAATTGGGCTGCGTCCTACACGTCCGATCTGCAAAAGCTGCTGTCCCGAAGAAAGTGACTGCTCGGATGATGGATGCGACAACACCGCTGGCCCAGAATTAGTATCCATCCAGGCTTATGTGCGAGCTTTCGCAGAGATACTCACAAGCTGCCGACCATGAAAATTCCTACCAGCGCAATCCTCTTGTGCGTCGGGAGCTTCAAGCCCCAGATAGTCTTCAGCGGCAGAGCCATGATGAAGAAATCCAGCACGAATCCAGGGATGCTTTGCGCGTGGAAAAAAGCCTGCACATCGACGCATTTACCACCTGCTATCGTTCGGTCCCACCAGAACGGGAGCGGCGTGCATTGGAAGCACGCGGTGAGGATGAAGGATATGCTCGTCGCCGCGAGCGTTGCCAGCAACACGTACGCAGTCATCCTCATCCCGCCCTTCCAGTTGAACACGCGGAGATAGAGGCAAACAATACCCATCTTTGGCAACGCCACAGATGCAAAATAGATTATCTCGAAGGCGAGGATGCACTTGGCCCATCCGACCAACAGAGCCGGGTGAAACTCTTCGACAAACTCGACGTGTCGTCCAACGCCGCCCACACGAACCATGACTAAAAACCACGAGTTAGTCAATGCGATACTTTCCCATCATCACCGCATCACCTGAGGCCAAAAACCTTACCTATGCCCACTGCACACATGCCCAAGTCCACCAAGTACGCCGCCACCAGGAAGTAGTCGTCGATTCCGTAGCCGCCCGCCGTGAACCGTTTCGCGACAAGCCTGAGACCAAGGAAGAACGTCGTGAGGATGGCGAACGCGATTGAGATGCCGATTAGGGTGTTGCCCGAATCCTCGGCCAGGTATTCGGGGGTGACATGACGTGCACCTTCGCTTTCGGCGGCTAAGACGAGGCCTGCGTCCATCATCGTGAGATTGTGGCTGTGATGGAGGCAAGCTGAGCCGATCCACGGTCAAGACACGACCTGGGCATCAAAACCGAGCCTTTGTTGCAGGTTTCTGGCTGCTGGGCAAGAACAAATCCAAGAGGAAACGATATTAATATCGGCCTAGGCCCCCTCTTTCTACTAAATATCCCGACTTGGCACACGTCCTCGAGGAGGGATGGCTCCATTCGCGATGGCAAGGGCGAGAGAATGGGCGAGAGAATTGCTTCATGAATTAAGGTCCGGGGGGGCTGAACATTAAGATTTCCCCACGCACGATCAGACGGTGGCCAAGAACACCATAGACCAACATTCGGAGTCTATATTTGCCCTGTTTTCCTTGGCCTCTTTCCCAGTCTTTTTCCCGGGATGCTTGTGTTATGGGTTCCACCAACGCGACATCCTCGCTGGCGAGCGATACTCCTCGGGCGAGCAAATGCCGTGCGCTCTTTTGTTCGGCGCTAAAAGTTGGCTAGCAGTTCAGCTGAACCAGTCAGGCCGCGAATTGAGCAACCTGATGCCAGCGAACGTGAGGAAGGGCGGAGAGGGTCCTTCTAGTCCATCTCGCATGAAACGTCGCATTCTAGAATCATCGTGGAAAGAGAGTTTGAGAATAGCATGGATTGACCCTGTCGTCATGCCGTCTTGGTGAAGATGGGATGTAGGCTTTGGTCCCTACTCGTCGAAGGCAGAACTGACTCGCAACAGTTGCAGCTCCGGAGCGTCCACATCCCTTCTTCCCTCAACCTGTTTGAGAATTAATCTGAGAAATAGCCGTGTCACTGGCCAGATGTTCCTGGATGCCTTGACTCCTTTCAGCCGAGAACGAAGGATGCGTTTCTGAACCGTGGCAATGAGACGTTGGGAAATGACGAAGCAATATGCAGCAATGGCAAGCCGGCCAGGAGGCCTAGGCTTGCAGAGTCAAAGAAGTCGCCTGGTCGCAGCAACCATCCGATCATCTTGTTGTCAACGACAGACATCGCGGAGTTCGTGGACGTTTCCTCCTCTTTGCCGCGTGGGCAAGAAAATCGCCTTGGCGTTCTCTGAGTAGTAGAGTCGATGGCGAACTGGTGGCGGCGTGGCACCGTTAATGACTCGCCCTGTGAGCTTCCGATATCTGAGTGACTCTGCGAACAATGTCCCATGCGCCTCCCTGCTACTTATGACGGAAGCGAACGCACATAGACAGGAAAAAGAGCTCCGGATGCTCCGGATTCCAGAACTCCAAGGCGCTTCTGGGTACTCCTGCAAGGGCGTGGGTCACAGGCGATCCCCGATCTCGGTCATACTTCCTTGTTGTGCCGGATGCAACACTGAAGGAGGGCAATCGTTATGCTTCCGACGCGCCAACTTCCCGCGGTATTTCAAATGAGCCGTAGCTGGTCGGCATGGGCTGAACTATTGGTTGGTGTCTTTTGGTCTGCTACCAAGTTCGTCTTTAGTAAAGAGGTTGTGTTCCCAGGATGTTGGCGAATGCCTGCTCGAGAAGCCCTGGATCAAGCTGCTGCGACACTCCGACGCTCTTTTGATCTGCGGCGCGATCTGAGAGTGACCGTAGACCCAGGTTGACAGTACTGGCTCCTCAGAGTCGCCAAAAGCCGTAGTTCAAATGCATCGTCGCATATTTGCTAGGTGAGAACAATTTCGGACTTATTCGTGTGCGTGCCTTGAATTCCTTGAGCGAAGCCAAATTCTAAACGGCCAAAAACAACTGCGACCGTACGGCTCTGACTGTGGTAAAGAAGTTTCGGACCGCATGTGGAGATGCCTTCCCACTTCCACCGAGTATCCGACCAGGTTATCCCGCACCAAGATCTTATCGACCTCGTTGTCAAGCGCCCCCTGGCAATGGATCATTGACATGGGTGGTGTAGAAGCAAAAGTCCCTGTAGACCCCCGGCCCATTTGATCTCCTTGCTCGTAACGAGTGAATGCGAATGTGCCGGAAAACGTCGGTCGTGTAAGTCAACAACAGCCATGAAATTGTTGGCTTTTTCGATACCGTCATCCATTCTACTGATGAGAGCATTCATCTCTGTCCGCGTTTCTCTTTCAATGCCTCGAGGCCGGTGGGAGACACCTGATTCCGGTTGACAATAAGCGCATTCAGGGTTCCAGAGCACGCCTGCTTGATCATGTTCCCTCCGTCCTTCGAAGCGGCCTCACGGGCATGGGGACCATTCCGAATGCTGAAGATGGCGCAATCACGGTCCGGGGCTGGGCGTAGGTGCAAGTTGTGCGTTGTGAGAGCACCACTTGCGACTTTGGTGATGCCCATCGCGTGCCTGCATCCCGGAGGTGATGGCGCGCCAGCTTGTTGCAAGCCCAAAGACGTCGATTTGGTCGTGAAGTAGGTGCACAATGAGACCTGACCTCGTCAAACCCGGGCGGCAAGAATAACCCGAGGTGTTCGCTAAGAGAGCCTGACAAGGGCCGACATCATGCCGCAGAACAGTCGGTCCAGCCTATCGAATTAACCATGGATAGCCTTTACAATCTCCGGATGTCTGTGTTCCAGGAGACGACGTCTGGCCGGATGTCAACTAATCCCATGGTATTGCTAATTAGCAAGGCCGTCAGCAGCGGCAGATGGTAAAAGGCTCACATCGAAGAATTTGTCCGGCCGGTCGAACGTCAGATAGATCATCATAGACAGACCGGAGCAGTTAGTGAAAATGTCGGCGTTGGGTTTGGTGCGGACAACCAGGTGGTGCTTTTCGAAGCCGCCTTCAGGTCCTCCTGATTGGCACCTCGGGAGACACTTGGGTGACATCGGGAACGGCACAGTTCGATGTCGCGTCGGCGCAGCTGCGGTCGCCCATGGTATGTTCAGAGATGAACGGAACCATGTCCAACGCTGACGATCGAGTTCTTGTTTTCCACTGCGGACTTGGCAAGTTGACGCTAATGGAGTCAGGATCAGGAAGCGCCTTGAGAACTGAGGAGGGAGCACGGTCGCTGCCACGCGCGAGATGTTACCGCCGCATTCATGGTTTGCAATGGCTGAAGATGATTTCGTACGTAAATTTTTTTCTTCTGCCGTGGATCTTAACTCCATCATCTGTTTATCGCCGATCAGCTCCTGCCATGCCAGCCTGAGATTTCTTATCTGTTATCTTATCAGATAAGCCATCGTACAAGCCACTCCTTCCCTCGGGAAACATTTTCCTCGGGGAAGTCGACAGACTCACTCTCAGTCGCGTCCCGGATACGGCAATATGTTGACAATGTCCACGGCAAATGCTTTGGCTTTGGTCATGATTTTAACTCAAGTTCCACTCCACAGCTTGGCAGGAATCTGATATTATGTCGACTGAGACTGGCGACGTCCCCTTCTCCTCGGAGCGCCCTTACCGCTCTCACCTCCGTCCGGCGTGTCTGGCTTGCCGGAAGCGCAAGTCTCGGTGTAACGTTGACAAGACCGCATCGATTTGTCTCACATGTCGAGCTCATGGGACAGCCTGCGAGTTCCCGCCAGCTCCTGCCGGAGCCTCCCCACGGCCGAAGACTGCATGGAGGGCGTCGCAGGCCCGTAAGTCGAGGGATCTGGGCCACCGCGCCCGGACGCCGCCAATACAGACGTTTTCCTCGGATGCCACCCTGGTTCCCCCGGTGAGTGCCTCGCCGGCACCCAATGGAGCTCCGGTAGGCCATCGAGCATCGACGTCTCCGGATGCTGGCTTGGCCGTCGCTTCTGTGGATGAGAGACATTACGCCGAACCCATTGCCGGGGGCGGAGAGGACGAGGCGCATATTGTCGGGCCGGCAGACATCGAAGACACCCAGGTGTTGGCAACGTATCTTTCTAATGATTCGTCCGTCTTGAATCGAGGCATACGGACAAGAATTTCCGGGACCAGCCCGCGACAAGACAATGGAAGCAGCAGTCGCAAGCCGGTCGTCTTCACCACTGTTAGAAAGCAACCTCTCGGCGTCCCGAATGACCGAACTCCGGCCTTCCTGAAATGCCAAATCATCGAGAAGCTGCTCGAACCTTTACTCCCCGACGTAATCGAGTTGTAGGTGGCCTAATGCTCATGCCTTGAGGCGACCATCTGACACAAGCCTGTAGATTCTTTGAGAAGCCCAACAGATGTTTCCCCCTGCTGGACAGACGATCTTTTGAGAAGCGCTTTGCTGAGGACAGGGGCCATATCTCGCCGGCCTTGCTTTCTTGTCTGTACGCCCACACCATGACCTACTGGGCACAGTCTCCATCGCTCGTAAAACATCATCGCCCCGACACCAGGTTCATCTGGAACCAAGCCAATGACGCCGTGTATTCTGAGATTCACTTATCGCCCGGTATATCGACTCTTCTTGGCATTTTATTGAACGTCTCCGGTCGGCCTCTCACATCGATCATCGGGAACGGCGTTCAGCTTGGGTCTGCCATTTCCCTGGCCCATTCCCTCGGCCTGAACCGTGACCCTTCAGACTGGGATATACCGGAGGCTGAGAAGCTTCTGCGCACAAAGATATGGTGGGCTATCTTTGTGCACGACAAGTGGTAAGGCTCGTTCATCATGAACAAGGTTCGTCTCTGATTAAGAACAGGTCAAGTCTTGCGTACGGTACCCCGCCGCAGCTGCGAAGTGGTCAGCATGATGTTTTCCTACCCACGGCGGGTCAGCTCAGCGGCCCTGCCGCAAGTACGGTCGACCTCAGCGCCGCCGCGGTATACCTCGCGTTCGTGGCCCTCGCACAATTCCTCGACAAATATCTGGAACGGATCTACGACCTCGAAAAGACATCCACCACTCGCCCATGGGATCTGGAGGTTCTCTTGACCAAATGGGAGGACTCCCTCGACGTCCATTTGCGCCGGAGAATCATCCGCGGCGGCGATAGCCTCGACGTGCCGGGCTCAGCGAACCTCCGGCTCGCGTACCTCTACATCAAGCTGCTCCTTCGAAAGTGGGAGCTCGACGCAGAAAAGGCATCCAACGCAGACCACACGTCCTCGATACCCATGCGATGCTACCTCGAAGTCCGCCGTGCGGCAGAAGAGATTGTTCTTCTGGTGCAGGAGCTGAAGGAGCCTCAGCTCGGCGACTACTGGCTCCCGCTGCTGACGTTCACCTTCACTTCCACCACGAAATTCCTGCTTCGCTGCGCGTTGGAGACCGAGAACACTGTCAGCGGACTCGCGCAGAGCATGTCGCTCAAGTTGGCCCGCGATCTGATTACGGCGCTTCAGGTGCATCGCCAGAGAGCTTGGGATATGGGCGACCTCTGCATTGCGCAATACTCTGAAGTCACCGAGAAGCTCGCATCATCCACAGCAACCGCTGACTTCGCGGAGCAGCCTGTGGACATGCCCGAGCTGCAGGAGTACGTGTCGACGAGCGTTCCCGATATTGATGAGCTGTTTCCGAGCCTTGGGGACATGTTCAGCACCACTTGAGCATCTTCGCTCTCGCGATCGCGGGAGATTGGCCCGCGGATGACACAGCGATCGGAGGGACCATTGTTTCGACAACGTCTGCGAAAAGCCGACGAAAGTTACTTTGCGACGCCCGATTTATGACTTCGCGGCGTCCCGACGATTCCGTCACATTCACACGGATGATATCGAGCGAGTAAAACGGCTTCGCTTTGCCGGTCCTTGGACACCTCGTGCGCCCATCTCATCAGTCGCCGTCCAAGTACTACTTGAATTCCATGGGCATGCTTCTTCTCATTCTCTGCACTGCGATTCGAGACAACACAACAGAACTTCGCTGCTTTCAAGCAGCAGAACCGCCTGTTATCGATGGCGTCTGCAAACCTACAAAGTCTGGCTGGTGGCCTCCTCGTATTCCCATGCTACGTCCAAGCTGGCTAACGCTTCGCAGGATACCAACACAATATCGCCCTCATCCTTCAAGTAAGCGAAACCACTGAAGCAACCGCACCCCCTTCATATGTGGACATCGACTGGTGCTATCCCGACCCCGAAAAATGCGTGCTGTCTGTCGTCGAAAGAGAAGTATCGCATCCGTGAGCCAGCGCATTTCTCTCCGCCTTGAATCCTCTGCAAGTCTCTTCGAAAAAGGAGGCCACCACTGGAAACCACGATCTCGCGGATCTCGCATCGCATGCCGAAGCACTCTGGATTCTCAGTCTATCTGATCATACCCGCGGAGGCTTTCCTCGGTAAAGAGGCAATGGTCACTGACATACGACCGGGCTCGCGAACCAGGGACCATGTGTTCCTGCCTATTGTCACCAGGGTTAACCACCTGGCTGCCATTGCTTCGTAAAACGGCAGCGTTGCTGCTACTGCCATCTCGATGTTCGTGGCAGAGGAGGAGATGAAGGATTCAGCGTACAGCAAGGTTTGGAAGGAATGTGAGGGCGTCTTCAAACTTCTAGGTGTTGCAGCCATAATTGCAGTAGATGTACACAGTCCTGATGGCTCGCTAGACTGAGTTTTAGAATGAACATGAAGCATTTTGATTATCTGGCAAAAATACAGGAAAATGCATCCAGCTGACAAAGCGGTCAGGACGTGGTGATCCAGCCAGCGTCAACTGTCATGGCTGCTGAGGCCCAGAGGCTTCCAAGGCAGATCCTAGTTACTTCCTGTAGTTAAAAGATTCCCATGGACCAGAGATACTTGAAAAAAAAAAATTGATAATAAAAAGTTCAGGCCTGCTTCTTTGATGGATGGTGTATTGTGAATAAAGTGGGTGGCACAAAGGCATTTGAGGGAAGCCACCATCAAAGAGCAATAAGGAAAGCACAGAAAATCACAAGGCGGATCACAGAAACCCGGAATGAAGTACTAACGTCATTTCATTGCATGCGTGGCAGCCTCAGCTGCAGAATCTCGTGAATCATAGTCTCATTCCAGACCAAAAGCCCATGTCCAGTCCCCCAAACGCCAAAGTCCGCGAAGATGAATAAAAAAACCTCCCATGTCCAGCTTTCAGTCCTCCCAAAGCCAAATCCAGGTATTTTTTTTTTCCCCTTCCAAACGCCAGCCAAAGGGGTGAATCCCAGATCATGTGTGAAAGCAAGTAAAAGATGAAACCCGCTTAAGCACGACGGCCGAAGGGCTTGATGCCCATGCTGTTGTGGCGCGTCTTGGTCTCGCCAGCAGTGATCGAGAGCGCAGGCTCACGAGCAGTGACAACTGTGGTGAAGCTGAGCTCCACTGCACTCTTGGGAGTGTGGACCATAGCAGACGAGCTGGTCTGCGCAATGGTCGCAAAGGGAGCAGGTGTGACATACTGGGTGATAGTAGTCAGGATGATAGCTGTCTCAATGAGACTCACAGAAGAAGCCTGGGTGGTGTTGGTGTAAGGGGAGACTGAGGGCTTGATGGTGGTCAAGCGAGGCTCTGGGAGAGTGCTCGAGGTCGAGGGCTCGATGGTGGTCAAGCGAGGCTCTGGGAGAGTGCTCGAGGTCGAGGGCTCGATGGTGGTCAAGCGAGGCTCCGGGAGAGTGCTCGAGGTCGAGGGCTCGATAGTAGTCAAGCGAGGCTCAGGAAGCGTGGGCCAAAGACCAGTCATAGGAGGCTTGCTGTTGAAGGGGGGAAGCATAGGGGTCCAGACAGAAGCCGCCTCAGAGGTCTTGGAGAGACCAGTGGAGACGGTAGGGCTGGTGGTGACGAAGACGATGTTATGACCATAGTGGGACACGGTAGAGCTGGTGGTGACGAAGACGATGTTGTGATCATAGTGGGACTCGGACTCGCTCTTCGAGTCGGTGACGGTGCGAGGGATGCGGGTGTCAACGTCAGACGAGGTCTGAATGGGAGTTCCGATGAAAGTGATCTTGAAGGGGTCAGTGAGGGTGAAGGTCGGGCCAGGACGAAACAATTCGCGACTGGTGTTCAGAGTGGGCCGAGGACCGAAGGGGTCCATGACAGTAGGACCGATCTTGTCGTTGACCTCAGTCGCGGTGTTGCACTCGACGCCGCAGGGTCCCTTGCGAGGGCCGCCCGTGAAGCGAGAGGCGGGGAACCCGGTGGGAACGTGGAAAGAGACGGTGCCAGTGGCGACGACGTCGGTGATCTGGACCTCGGTGCCACCACCACCAACGGGGGCGCCGCTGACGACGGTAGCGATGATGCCGGTGTAGGCAAGGATGGCGGCCTTGAACATCTTGGTAATCATAAAGTCAGTTTCATCTCCAGGGAAGAAGGGGAAGAGCGCGAGAAAAAAAAAATGTTGCTTACCTTCATCTTGATGACTCGTGAGATGAGTGAAGATTGCTTGTTGGGATGAAGTTGTTGAAGGGTGAAAGTGGTTTGTTGACTGTGAATGAAGAGAGAAGACTGTGGGATTTTGCGAAGCGAGTTGTGAGTTTGTGGGAGAAGAAGAAGAAGGAGAAAAGTAGCTGGACTGGTTTTGCTTTAAAGGCGAGAGACCGAGTGGAGGAGTCGACTCGCCGAGGAGGGGGTAGGGCTAAGAAGTAGGGCTTGGGTTTTCTAGAGGCTTCAAAGCAAGCAAGGAAGGAAGGAACAAAATGGGCAGCCTGAGGTTCTCCTGCCTTTCAACGAGAAGGGTATTTTTAAGAAAAGACAGCGGATTGGTGCTAGGCAGAGCAAGGCTGGCGGATCCAGTTGGCTTCATCAGGAACATCACCAGCAACTTCACTGACGTCACTCTTCAGCAGCCAATGAGAAAGGAGAGATGAAGAGCTCAACTGTAAACAAAACGCAGGGGCCAAGCGACGTCCTCGGCGTCACGTGCTGGCCTTTGAGACGGCGTTTGATGCTCCCTCATAACCGTTGACTGAGCTTCACTCTGCCGATCCGAAGGACCGGTGTGTGCCCTCCCCGATGTCTAGTTGGTAAACTTTGGCGGTAGATTGTCCCGATTGTAGGCGACTCACACAAGGCCCAATCAATAAATAAGCGATCTGCGCCAACGTACTCATTTATGTTTCTAGTGTTTACGAGTGATAAGTCCATGTGGCATGTGTGTTGCAGCAGTTAGACAAATCGATTTTAATTACGTCTAAGCATTCTTGAAAATAGTTGCCTCAAATCCTCGCCATCCACCAGTCAGGCGTACACATGCCTGCGTTTTTGTTGTTATTTCTGCTTATGCCGTCAAGCTCACCGGGGACGTGATGGAAGTGGATTTGCGCTTTGAAGCATCTGCTTGTCATGAAAGCTGACTCGAATTTGTCCTCCAAAATGCTGGGTAGCAGGAGCTGGATGAAATAAAACATTGCGGTGTATTTCGAAGAGTTTGGCAGCTCTGTCCGGCTCTTTTGTGTCATTGGCTGGATCCTTCTCTTGAGTCGTGTTGGCTGGGGCAGTTGTCATTGTTGAGACTGCGCCGCGTTTGACTACCACCATGATTCCAGACAAGCAGAAGGTACCGTTTTCTCCATGTGTTAATGCCAACTATCTAGGCTACGAGAAGGTCTAGCGGGCTTCGTTCAGCAAGTTCCAAGCTTTATTTCGTCGCGACTGACTCTCAAGATGTATGTCTCAGAAAAGTCCTGCGCACGACACATCGTGGGATATGCAGAAATTCGAGCAGAATTACTGCGAAGACGGCCACGAACTAATGAGCCAGTTGTAAGCTACTCGATGCAAGCGCTCATATTTATCTCCCAGTACTGCTTCACTCAATAGTAATTGAACGGAGGATTTTCCCGTCGTACATTCTCTGACAAGATTAACAGAAGTACTAAGCCAACCTGCTTCCCGTTATACTCACAACCAACTTATACGAATGGAAAACTTGCCCTGGTAATGCACCATAGTTATCCACGCATGGGAATTGTTGATACACAAGTCTGTTCAGCCTGCATAGGTGCTACGAATAATTAGATGCTCCACTGGTGCGGATGTCCGCAGGTGGGTCCGCTGACCCCGGGTGTCGTCGAAGGCTCGGAACTACTATGGGGCGAGATACCTCTTTGAGAGCATGAGGGTACTTGCCGTGGAAATCTTGTGTGTATCAGTCTCGTGTTTCGGCTTTTGACTCTTCCGAACATTCCATTGCCACGAGTCAAACAGACAAAAGGGAGGAACCGTGACAAGTGCAGGTACATGGATGAGAAATTTCTGCATTACAAACCTCTGAGACAAAAAGAAAGTGCCGGCTGGAATTCGAGGACTTGATTCCAACGCATCCATGACGGAACACCGTTGTGTGTCAAGGTATCTGCTGGCTTTGCTGCAGTTGTCTCAGCTGGATTGTCGGGGCTGGCTGAGCGGACTCGTGGGGCATGCACCTGGGGGCATACCTAAGAAAGGCTGCGGAGCGGGCCGACTTGATATCAAAAAGCCACCCCATTGCACTGAGAGGAACGTTGAATTCTGCTTCAGCTACAACTGATCGCACACGGTGCTCCTCCACTTACACAGCGGTTGCAAAAGTATGGGATCAGGTGCAGGAGTTTGCAGCGAAAGATACTGATAGGTTTAGGAGAATGCTTAGATGGACAGATGTGTTGAGAGACGATGGGTTGGCTGTGCCGAGCATCACGACGGACATCCTGATTCCTCAGCGGTACCGATGCCCGCAGATATGAACCCCATGGAGCCATTTCGAAGTACCTCTCATGATATCAAGAGGCTGGCTGAGGTGCTCATCAGCAGAGGAGAAGGAGGGAAGAAGGATAAGATTGCTGATCGCATAATTCATCCATTGGCGTTCATCGGAGAGAAGAGAGAACCAAAAAAAGGATACTTACCATGCCATCCTCAAGTGAAGCACCATCGCCGTTGCCCGTTGGGAATCCCGAGGCGGTTCATCTCCGACGCTTTGGTGAGAAGGGTTTCCGAGGTGGAATGAGGTATTATTGGGTTGAAATACCTTCGAGGGTGGGATGTGGAGATGGAAGAAGGCAGTGTGGAATGAGTTCGACAAGCTGGATGAAAGGAGCAGACAGGGAGGGGAGGATGGAAGGTGAGAGAAAGGGTGGGGCTTGAAAAGTACGTACCTCTGAAAGCTGGAGGCGCCTGTTCTTTCCGATCTTCTTCCTCTTGACACCCATGATGGAGAGTTGAGGTCAGCTTCAAGAAGACAGCCAAGATATTCTTGCTGAAACTTCAAAAGTCAGATGTGATGTTGATGCTGGGAGAAAGGCCTCCACAACTGGAGGTGCGTTCGACTTGCAAGGGGTGCCCTGCTCTTTGAGGGCCCGGCCCGCTGGAACGGCCTTCCGGGCCCACTAACGGCTGCGACCTGGGAGGTACCACCCGGGACCTAGGTAAGGTCCATAAGGTAGGTAGGTACCTAGACTGGACGACCCCAACCGCCAAGGACAGTCCACTGAGGGCGACTTATGTCTTCCGTCAAGCAAGCGAGAGAAAAGAATTCCAGATGCTTCTGAATCTCTGCCCAAAGTTTTGCGTATTTTTTTTTTGTATGCGATAATATGCCCTGACTGTGTTCGGATTTCTCGGCTTTGTTAGACGCAGCAAACATGCCCATGAATCCTTTATGTTTATTTTTATGTTAAATATTGACTGATGGGAGAACAAAGAGAATTTTTGGAATAGAGAGAGAGAGAACGACTCCAAGAGAACCTGCTCATTGCAGGTACGTTCTTTCATTGAACGACGTCGCTTCAGTCAGTCGTGCCAGCCTTGGCTCGCTGCAGCCACCATCCAATCACATTGCAGGGGACGGGCTCTACCCCGGTCCCTCATCCCACCTCGCATTTACCAGCGCATCTCCTCAAACTGCCATCATCAACTTCGCCTTTTTTCTACACAGAGGTTGGAAAAACCCAGCAGATATTACAGCAGAACAAGCTCCACATCCGAACTCGTCTTCAACATGGATTCGGTGAGTTGTCCCCCCCCCCCCCGCTGCGTCGGCGTGTCGACTCACATCGAAATCAGGACATGGACACAGATCCTCAGCAGTTGGTATGCCACCCCATATAACGCTGCTCCCAAGAACGGACTCGACATCAACGATGCCTCTCTCATTCACACGCTAACGTTCCAAGCAGACAACTC
Organism: Colletotrichum neosansevieriae; assembly: GCA_036785495.1. Taxonomy (NCBI): domain Eukaryota; kingdom Fungi; phylum Ascomycota; class Sordariomycetes; order Glomerellales; family Glomerellaceae; genus Colletotrichum; species Colletotrichum neosansevieriae. The sequence goes on along the minus strand of JAVHLV010000030.1, from coordinate 313,750 downwards.
CGATGTGTCATCTTGATATCGTCGACCAAAATGAGCTGATGACCGCATCTGACATGGATACCGACAACCTATCCCAGAACCTTCAAACACTCCAGAGCCAAGCCGAGGACCTCAGAAAGCAGACCGAGGAGAACGCCAAGCTGCTCAAGAACTACAAGTCCCTCGTCAGAGCCATGGACAAGACGATCACCGAGGAGGTTGAGGAGGCCGTCGCCAGGGAGGTGCACAAGTTCCAGGTGCTGGTTACTCAGGAGATCAATAAGCGGTTCGAGGGGTTGGACGAGCGCATTCGGAACATTGAGAAGGCTATCTCGCAGCACAATCTCAACTAGAACCAGAAGATGGAGGCTCAGACGGCGCAGCTGGCAACTCAGCAGACCAGCCTAGAGGCTTTGGAGGCCAAGATTTCAGATGGTTTTGGCTCGGCGTCTTTGAATATGTTGATGAAACCAATAGCTGGCTTTGGGTGACGTAGATATCAGGTGGTCTGAATAGAGTGATGGCACAGATTTGAGGTGATCATGTCGAACTAGAACAATGCCGAGTATAAGTTTGCCGTACCATTTAGCACTTCAAGTCAGCGCAAAACCACTGTGAGGTCCTCGACCTCGCCGTTCGAGTCCAGGTTACCTACGAGAACATGAAAGAGAGCGACAAGAACCGATTCCAGAAGCACGAGACTACCCCGAACCGGCTCAGCGACAAGAGTCAACAGCGTGTACAGCTGGAAGTACACGATCGACAAGCAGATTCAGGAGGAGATGGAAGAGCAGGTGTTCAAGTTCCAGAGGGAGATTATGGCTTTCGTCAACCAGGTCATCGCCAATGCCCAGCGGGACCTCGAGAATCACCTTTCTAACGAGTTCGCCAAGGAGTGCAGACAGTTGGAGGAGCGGGTAGCCAAGGAAAGCAACGGGCGCAAGAAGAAGGACGAGGAGATGAAGGCTTGGTAGGCGCGGATGAAGGAGGTCTTGGCTCGTCGTGGCTAGGAATACCTCCCAGAAGCCTCGTGCTCTCGTCTCTCCATGCATAGTACATAAACTCATGCGGGAATTGTACTAGGCCTGAGATTGATTTCCTATTGGCTGGAATTTGAAGAGAGAAAAAAATTAGCCTCTCATATTCTGAGACAGAAGGAAAAGAAGTTAGGAAGGAGCGAGCAGGTGAGGTGAAGCTAGAGTTGAGGCTCAAAAACGGGTGGAAACATTTAGCGTGGGGGGGCGAGGAGGGGGGCGCCTGCCGCATTCGGTCACTGGTGTGGAGCTAGCCCGGGAGATCGTCCGCTGGCGCAGAACGTGAGGTGGCACCGACCGCGTTGCCTCCGCCCAACCTGACTGGCAATAGGCACTAAGACAAGGCTGCTATGGGATTGAGGTCATTAAAACGAGCAGACTTTTGATGGAGACGCGCTGCCTTTACCAAGAAACTGTGTTGAGACATTTCTAGACATCCTTCTGGCTGTTACTTAGAGCACGGCTGGTTATAACGCTGGGTCAAGAAGAAACGACCGGCGGGAGGATTCTCGCGTAATTGATGCAGCTCTTAATTTAGATTAAGATTAATCCACTCCCAGGCTTTACCGTTTCGTGAAATCCAGCATCCGATTAACGTCGTCCATCCACTCCTGGACATCTTCATTGTAAGCCTGCAAGTCCTCAATGATGGATTGCGTATTCCAATCCCAAGGCATGATCTGGCTCGGTGTCAATCCGCTTCCGATCCTCTTCAAAATGTTCGAAATCACGATGCATGCCTGGGCGACCCGTCCCCCGATGTCTTTGCCTCTCTTGACCAGCGCCTCGGTGGCTTTGACCTTCTCAAGTTGTAACAATGGATTCCTGGTCTAAGGCACGCACAGTTTGAGCTGTTCATCTATCATAAAAAGACAGAAAGCGACAGGGACCGACCTACCTGCATGATATGGAATAATGGCTTGGTATCATAATATTCGGCAATCAAAGACACAATCTGAGCGCAGTCCTTCACGGTGGGAGGGCTTGGTGCAGGGGAGCTTGGAGAACTGGCAGTCGACGAAGATTTCCTTCTTCCGTAGGGGATGACTGGGAAAGGTAGTTGAAGAAATCCCATTGGAATCATGGTGAAGTATTTGCTGCGTATTTTGGGCGCTGTTGGAGGGGCTGAGAAAGGCTTTACTGTCTCAATCTCGAGTCAGATGGCAGGTTGAGCGAGGGCTTAAGTAGGTCATATGAAGCGTAGTGGTAAAGCAGGCTTCTGATCAATTTTGATATCAGGTTACATCCATAGCTGCACGTCACGCCTTGAGTCAAAGTAACGTTGGGCCCCTTGTTGATGGTCTTGTCAGCTCCAACAAGTAAATTTAGACTTGAGAGTCTGGTCAAAGGTTCGCGATTTGAACTTGTCTCATCCAAGTAAAAACATCCGAAATTGTTTCGGCAATCTCAATAGACCGTTAAAGAAACGAATAAATCCGCTGGTACGACCTGAACTCTCCAGCTGTATCGATCCAAGGCATCAACAATGCGAAAGCCCACAGGTCTCGGGAAACGCAAGGGAGGCTGGGCTGCTATTGAATGTGCATAAATAAATAAAGCAACTAATCAAAGCCAAGGCAATTGACATTGATAGATACTCCGCGTCATGAGTTCGCCAGCAAGTCTTCTAATAAAGACGTTAAGCCCTCAAACAGCAAGAGCAGGTAAGCAAGCCGGCGTTATTTGTCTATTCCTGACTGATCTATATTTAGTAATATCATTTCCAATCCACCTCTAAGCTTTTGGTCACTCCCAACAATAAGGTACCCCGCTGGGGTGGCTTTTGGCATTTTCCTCTCGTCAAGTCTTCCCACAACAGGTCTGTTGGGCAGTGACTCACCCATATGGCGCTCCTTCCTCGTGAGTCCACTGCATGTGATGTCCTAACTTCTACTTATCTTCAGCCTCTTTTATTCCAGCTCTAATAGAAAGGCACAGTTAGAAGGGGAAAAAAAGGCGACTGATTACTAGGTAGGGCTAATTGAGGTACGTACCTCATCACCGTGCCAGATATTTAAATTCCTCCGTCCCTTTCCTCCAACTTCGCACCCTTCCATCTTCAACTCCTTTTGCCAACTTTCTTCCCTGAAACCCTTCCACATCCGGACATCATCACCATCGTCTCAAAAATCCTTGAGCCTCATCTTTTATATTGGTAAGTCTCCTCCATCCGCACTTGCCTGCTTTCTTGGCTTTGAGCCCGCCTGTGTGACCGCGATTGGCGAAAACCAACCGTCCTCGCCAGGGACCGGAGACGAAGCATCTGCTGGCGCGGGATCTTCTTGCCCGCACACCAGTTTGGCCTTCGTCTCTGGGACAGGACCGGAAACCTCTTACGACACGCTTGCCCCCTTGGGATGAGCGGGAGAAGGAGGCTGCCTCTACGCGGTGGGCGTCCGCCCCCAGAGCCGACGATCTCATCTGAGCGCCCCAATGGCTCAGGGTGGGTGAGTTGCGCCTCGCTCCGAATGGGTTGGCACCCGCTAGGAGAGTGAATACGCCGATGGTCTTACCGGGGAGGGTACGTGGTCGGGATTCGTCCCAGACCGCTTTGGGGGATGCGGGCAAGCAGCCGCTCAAGCAGTGCATTTGCAGACTTACTCAGTTTTGATCTCACAACTGACTGGATGAAGAGACAGGTTTTCCCGAGCCGACTCTACAGTCAGCATCGACGTTCTCCTGGCAGCAAGGGCCGCAGGTAACGGGCTTGGGCATGGTATTCTACACTGGCGGTCTGGCATTGGTAGATTATGAATTCGATTTTTGATTGCTTTCCACCTTTTCTTGATGAATGAATTCACAACGCTTCTTTCAGTGCAATATTCATCCCTCTCGTTGCGATGAGAAATATCTGTGTGTGAAACTGTGGGTGCCGAAGGGTAGTTTTCGCAATTGTGAGCCGCCAACATTGCTTAGATTTCACCGAAGAATTCTGGAAGGAAAAGTAATTAAAATCTTTTGAAGGATCCGCGCAGTCTTTTGGTTCTATTACTCTCTCAAGAACCCCTACTTCCGCCTTTGGGTCACATCCTCAACTTCCACAATCACATACACACAATCACACCATCCATCCCACATCAAATCAAACCATAACTACCACGATGACGAAGAAAGTCCGCCCTGGCAAGGAATCGCGCCTGCGCGAGAAAAAGCGCAAGAGGAGAGCCGCCGAGTCTCTCGCAAGTGGCACCCAGCCGCATCCATCTATTTTTTAAATTGTTCGCTAACTTTCTTGTACTTACAAGGCCGCAAACCATGTCCGCAATATTACCCACGCCCAGCTCGACCGCCTCGAAAATGAGATCCGCGCCAGCAAGGTCGCCCTCCATCACCACATCGACCGCGCCCAGACCGACCAGAAGCTTTGGAGAGAACGCATGGAGTGCATAAATCTGAGCTTCCGCGAAAACCTGCAAGAAAGCCTGCAAGCCAGCTTGCAGAATATTCGGAGCCTCGCCAACGGCCACAACAAGTTGCGGGAGCACGTCTTGCGGGAGGGAGAACGTGCTGGCGGAAGAATGGAGATCTCCGAGGCTAAGGTCGAGCTCGCTAATGAGGAAATGGATGAGATCCGAGAGGAGAACCAGGCTTTGCGGGTGAAAATCGAAGAGATGGACGAGAAGAACACAATGCTGGTCGCAGAGGGCATAAAATTGGCTGAAAGGGACAAAGAGATGGATGCCCGTCTCGCCGCGCTGGAGAATCCCGTAAGAGACAAGTATTGAGCAGTTGTATTAGCATATCAGGCCCTTCTTTGGTTACCTACATGCATAAGTTCAGGATATCGGCGGACAAGCACGACGAGAAAGCAAGACGATGATTCCAGCGAAACTTGACTGCGTCCAGGATTCAGCGATATACTCAACTACAGTCTTAGGTTATTAGGATGGGCAAATAACTGATCAGCAGCTCGAGACATATTGATCCGAGAACTGATGCAAGTAGCCGGACGAATGAGAGTCGCCGAGATGCAAACGGAGTTCGTCGACAGACAAACGAAGCAGCGGCCGTGTGACGAAATATGCCGGACATAGGGTAAATCTTTCAAACCCATTCTTGATCCTTTCCTCCCCTCCCATCGAAAGTTGATGAGCTGTCTCGTCAGCCCTTGTCCACACGTGAACGAGAACGCGCTGCCGGTCCGTCCAGGCCAAGTGAGATGAAGCAGGCAGGTGCCTGATCTATCACAAACCCCAGGCAACACGCGTGAAAGCGCACCTCGCCAGACCTGGTCTTATCAAGAAGCACAAACGGACCCGAGAACGACTTCGCTCCCAGAACTTTGCTCTTCGATCTCAACGTCATCATTTCGCTTACTTCCAGAGCCGGCCCTCATCGCCCGCGAACCCTCGATTCTCCCAGGCAAACCCTCCGCAATGGCCCAGAAGAAGAAGAACATCGGCAAGCGCGAACGTGACCGCCTCAAAAAGCGAAAGGCCAAGACCGTCGTCCCCGTGAACCCCGAGTCCCCGCCCTCCGACACGGATTCCCCGCCCGACGAACCTCCCGTCCCCGGCCTCGACGTGGCCAACTACAGCAGGGTTAGCAACCTCTCAGCGAACATGGACATGGGCGGGCAAGTCGTGGAGAAGGTCGCCGTCGATCCAAACGGCCGGAAGCTGAGGGTCATCATGGGCGGAGAAAAGGTGCGTGTGTGACCGACCGTCTTCGCCGCTTCTACTTGCCCTGAGGAAACGGCATCTGATTTAGTTTTGTACGCGCCAGGTCATGAACGAGTTCAGCAGACGGATGGACGAGGAAAACGAGGTTCAGGCCAAGCTCAACTACGTCGCCGCCAAGTTCAATGCCGTGCGCGCTGCCGTCTTCGGTAGCGCGGGTGCGAAGGAGCTGCCAGAGGCGGAGCAGACGAAGGCCAGAGACGAGCTGCGACAGGTTGTCGACGACATTGGCTCTTTGATGAAGTCTCGTCTGGCGAACCGTCTTACTGTCGGCGGCCAGCGGAAGACTCTGTACTCTGATGGAATGAAGCTGGTAAGTGGTGTTTCTGCCAGCAAAACGGGATGAGTTGCTGACAGGGCCGTATAGTTCTTGAACCGTGAGGAGCCCGGCTATAAGGCGCCGTCACTCAAGAGGGATGACTCGCTCCGCAAGGCGTTTGCAGCTGTTGAACGAAAGATGGATGATGTTTTCTCAAGGGTTGGAGGAAAGCCTTGAGTTCCCCTATGGTCCGGGTGGCATAAATGTACAGGAATAGCTGTGGCTTCCCCGGCTTTTATGAGAGCTTTTCATGTCTTTTTGCACCACTGAGTAGCTTTCATGTATTGTTCATGGAAAAGAATGCGTAGAAGAAACTCTCTATTCTTCTTTCTCAGCTATGCTTAGCTACGACGTTGCGAACCTACTTTCTACCTATTCGATGACGATCATACCGTGCTTCCCTACCATGTCCAGAGATGCCCTTCACCTCCCTTAGACCATGTTGTCAGTCATCTTGCGATAGACTTCAGCAGAGATGCAGTACTTCGGCTCGAAAACTCCCAAGCGCCACCAGAAGACGCAAGTCGCAATGACCGTGGACAGAAGAGCGACGACGACGACGATGAAGGCGTTACCTCGGGTGATGGTAGCGGGCACCTTCTCGCTGAAGATGGTGACCTTGGCCTTGGCAGTGATCTCGTTGAACGCGGCGGCCGACTCACTCTTCATCTTCTCGAGCTCCTCGATCTGCTTCTCGGAGAGCGCACCGTGCATCTCGAGGCGGCCCCGGATGGAGGCGAGCTTGTCGTTGGCCTCGAAGAAGCCGTTGGCGATGAAAACCCAAGCGCGGCGGAAGGCGATCCGCTTGCCGTGAGCGAGGATGTCCTTCTCGGTCTTGCCGTAGTGCGCGACCTCCTTGTCGATGACGGCATCCAAGAGCTTCTCGTATACAGCAGAGCGACCGTTGTAGTGGTCGACGGCCTTGTGGTAGAGCTCAACGGCCTTGCGGTAGAACTCCTTCTCGTCCTCGCACTCGCGCATCATGGCGTTCAAGGTGATGAAGGTGCGGCAGACCTCCTCCTCGGTGGGTTGCTGAGGAAGGAGAGACATGATCGCTGAGAGAAGTTAGTACGGTGCCGAGAGCACACAAAAAGAACGCTGACCTGTCAGGAATTCTCTTTCTCTTGATTCAGCCTGTGTTTGCTGGGATAGTGCCCCTCTCACGGAAAAGACCACTGCGGGATGAGTGGTTGAATAGATAATTTCGAAAATGGGGCATTTTCGAAGTTGGTGGTTGAAGAGAAGACTTTTCTGCAGAGAACCTGAGATAAAATTCAGCAAAGAGAGCTCGCTGTGGCAAATGGAAGGAGACAGAAGCAGCTAGGCCAAGTAGGGCCTCAAAAGAAGGCAGGAGCTGGCGGCAAAGAGGCCAAGAAGAAGAGACCCACGAGATTGGCGTGAATGCGGCTATGTCAGTGTGAGGAAGCTGTGGAAGGGGGAGGGGGGTTCAACTGACGATATGCATGGTGTATATAAGCCCAATGTCTTGAAGAGCTTCTCCGCCCCATTATCACAAGGGTACAAAGTAGGAATCCTTAGACAGCAGGCTTTGTGTGCAGGAAAGTAGTCTTGTGTTTGTGTGCTTCAACGACTCAGTGATAGAAGTGCCCTCTTTCATCTCGTGGTCTAGGTCGCAGGTGGTGTTTTCCACAGTAGTGCTGTGCGTAGGAATATTGTTAAGGTGCTCTCGTGGACAGCCTCCTCTGTCTGTACTATTTTTGGTCAGTAGGGCAGTAGCCGCTTTATGAACTTTCTGAGTCATAGCAATCTCGTGTTCAAAGTACTGAATTATCCCTTGCACTGTCTTCGGGAGACACATGGCACACCAGTTTGTGTATTGAACTAGCCTGGGCAGCGGGCCTGAACTTCAAGAAATTGGTACTAAGGTGCCTAGCACAATCAATGTGGTGCAAGATGTGAGCGATCTGCATGATTGTCTCCTGGGAAACATGTTGGTTAGCTTTAGGAGATAAACAAAAATGAAAGACAAACTTTGCAACTCCCCTTTATTTTGGCTTCAACTCAGATTGAAGCATACCTTCTCTCTGGGAGTCAGCGAGTTGCTGCATTTTCTGCAGTCAGGCTCTGCTGAGATCGAGTTCGTCGTGAGGATGTGGCTGGGAAAGCAGCACGCTGCACAGCATGCTGATTGACGTGTGGTGAGGGCAATGCTGATGATGGGTGAACTTTCCTTACTTTGGCTGGTTGGTTGTAAATCAACACCTTGGTGAGATTGAAAATCTCTTTTAAGGTAGGTAGGTAGTTGCAGAGCTTTTAGATAAGAATTAGACGATAAGAACAAGGAACTGGAGTTGCCTAAGGCACCTTAGGTAAGGTACGTTCCCTTCAAATGTTGAGTTGGGTGGGACTGAGGGCAGCATATAACGACAGAAGTGGAAGTGTGAGTAAGTGTAGATGTAGAGGTAGAGGAATCCGTGGCACCTGCTCTCAAGTATTCGCAGTTCAAGGACACATCTTGATGAAAGTGTCCAGGCCCTTCTGGTCTCTCAAGTTTTCAGGGTCCATCACACGACGTCATTGGCTGTGCAACGCAGCGACGAGTTCAAGTCTTCTGGCATTCTCGTGTAAAGCAGTTGATGTTCGCAAGAAACATTCGAGGCTAGATGATTTTGTAGCCACCCAATCCATCATCACGTATTCTATCCTCTCTACTGGCGGTTGAGCCTTGCATGGCTTGGTGATGGATGATGCACGAGACGCCCCGCAGTTGACTAGGAAAAATGATAGCTGCAACAGCCTTAGTTGCAAAATTCTTGTGAACAAGGACTTGGGATATCACTCATCACTTCCAAGACAGCATGAACAAGAGTTTGACAGCAATATTTGCGTTCAAGGACAGCCTCTGGATCGTGGTAGTTGCAGAGATTGGGTTAGATGAAATTGAGCCCTGCTATAGAGTTCGCTTTCTCTAAAGCCTGGCAGACGAGGCTTCCCATAAGCATAGGATACTCGCGGATGGAACGCTTCTCCTTCTGTTGAAGAAACCTTGGAGGTGTAGCAGTCAACGCCCTTTAAGTGTATAATGTATTCTGGATACCAGCTCTCGGTTTGGAATTTGGTCTGTTGAAATTTCAGGTGGATCCGAGGGTGAGTTGGCTTGTCTCTTGCTTGTAGACATCTGGTTAATTTTGCTCGGAAATGGACTTCATTTTTCATTAACGCTGGGGAGCTGAATGTTGTAGCTCGTAGGTGCAATAATGGTGGTCACTGGTGATGGCCCGTGCAGTTTCGAGGTTGACTGCTTGCGCTTTAAGGAAACAAGTTTGGAAAGAGCAAACCAACGGATTGGATTGGTTTTGATTCCTGCCTTGCGTGTCTAGATAAGGTAGGCCTTTCGACTTTTGACCCACAGTCCGGCGGCCCGCCTCTTCCCACTTTACCTGAATTTGCAATTCGACTCGTCGTCTAGGCGCCTATCTTACCAAGAGACGGTCCTCTCACCATCATGCAGAATGAATGAATACAGTAAAAGGTATGATCATTTCCAGGGGTCTTCTTGAAAGGAATGGCAACTGCTCACTATCGACAACACAGCACGCCCTGCGGCAAGATGAAGGATGTCTCCGAGTTGGAGCCCTTTACCAGACAGGAAGCTGGGGCGCTTTATCACCAGCTGCAAATTTTTCAGCAGCAATACAAGGACGAGGGCTACAATGTTCCTGCTAATGCGGTACGTCTGGCCCCTTTGAACCCCGCCCTCACGAGCAACGGCTGGGCGAATTTCTTCCTGGTTTGCCGGGACAGGGACAAAGGTCCCGAGTCACTTTCCACCTGCATCATTAGAATCAAAAGCTGACGCGCTGGTCTGAAGTCTCCCAAAGAAATCGAGCTTGCCATGATTCGCGGCTCCCTTTACTTCCGAGCTCGCGAAATTTCCGATGCGCTTCACAACGACTTCGTCGCCAACCCGACTCCAACGGGCTCCCTCCCTGCTTCTCATCCAACCACTCTCCACCTCAGAGATTACCGGTCCTCGCTGACCGCCAGCAACGATGCCTGGCATAATCTCTCCGAGACCAAGCTACGCCATGAACATATCGATTGCCATCGCCGACGTCGCGAGCGCAACGAGCTGCAAGAGATGAATTCGCCAGCCGACTAGTGGAAGGCTGCGCGTAAGGAACAGCAAGAGATCAATTACGACGCCGATACCGACGAATCCGGACCGGTTGAGAAGCTGATGCTTGCCGATCCCAGCAAGAAGAGAGCGAATTGAGCAAACTCGACGTCTCGCTACGTCCCCGAGGAGAGCGGAAGGGAGTGCCGTTGTGCGCAGCTGGGTCAAGAACGCCGCAGGGTTTTTCCGGAAGTGATTGAGGGAAACGGCGTGCATATGAAAGATTGATTTAGCCATAGAAATGATGGAAATGTGATGCTGGCGGCTTATGTCAGCCATTTAACTCCACGCTACGCGATTCCTGGCGTTAAACTTAGCCCAACAGCTCAAAACCTAAAAGTCTACTTCCTAGCTAAAACTATATAACCCGAGGTGCCCGTACCGTGAGTTCTTCTGGTGCCTTTCGGTTTCTCCCGTTCTTCTAGTACCTTTCGATAAACCGAGGTGCCCGTACCGTGAGTTTCTCTCGCTATTAGAGTCATAGCGACTCATAACTAGGGTTAGTAACACGCGTGGCCATGGTTAAAGTAAGACGCGTGGCCATAGGAAGCTATCGTCTTCTGGCGCCAAAGTAAGACGCGTGGCCGTAGGAAGCTATCGTCTTTTCCTTCTAGTGCCTTTCTTCTAGTGCCTTTTGCCACCCACCGACAAGGGGGTAATTACACTATCGTCTTCTTCTGCCTTCTGGTCTTCTGATTAGGTCTTCCGGATCATGGCTGATGCTTGTCAGTTCAGGGTCACTCAAGGCCAATATGGCTTGCGGCAGGTTTGTTGAACGAAGCCACTGTCGGTATGTTAACCACACTTCGTGACGACCTTAAGGGGCCAATACGAGATCATCGTTGCGACCTTGAGGGCCACCCTTGAGGGAAGGTCGAGTACGAGGCCGTTATCGTTCATTGAACGCCAGGCTCACGCACGCGTGATTTCTAGCGACCTTGCGGCAGTGGCTTCAGTCAAGCCAAGCCCCCTCCCCCGCTCTCTTTTTCAGCGCGCGTTGATATGGTTGAAGTGAGGCCTGAGTTTATTACTGAGCGAACTGCACTGGGCCCCCCAGTCTTGTGTGCGTTCAAACCTGCACAAGGCGCGTGGCTGTAGTTAAAGTAGAACGCGTGGCAGTGAATTATAAGAACAGACGACGATACTCTGCCTCTATTCTAAGACTCTTAACTGTTCCATCTTCTTGGGAGAATCGTGTTCTGAAGCATCTGATCACTACGAAACAATGCCGGCTTTACGAAGATTTCTTTTTGCACTTATCCTCATCAGCAGCTTTGCCCTCAAAGTATTCGCTGATGACGCTTTTTGCAATAACGAGAAAGTGTGTACACCTTGTCGGTGTAACACTGTCGGACATTGTGTATGTGATCAAATTGAAAGGAAGTATGTTTGTTACTATACTAATACTGTCTCTCTCTAGGAAGGATTCTGCCATACTGATGCCGGGTCTACAATGGGCCTCAAACACTGTGACATTGACGCCACTGATTGCCCTTGTCCCAAACCCCCTCGTAGCCTTGATAAGGCCCTAGGGGCAGTCTCATATGGCTCATTTTTTGAGCGACGAGGCGGATGTATGAGTATAGGAGGGGGAATTGGGGGGGGACCAAAGAAAAAGAGTAAGGTAGGAGCTGAACCTACAGGGGCATGCCGTCAAGTAAGTTCCTTCCACATTCTCAACTATATAATACGAAGCCTTCATACTAAAAAGCTTCAGTATGGAAGCTATTTTTCATGTGTCCACGTAGCACCACGCTATTGCCGATGGGATCCTCAGACCGGCCGATGTTATAGTATTTTACCAGGTGGTGGAAATATCCCTGCTGAAAAAAAGGATCCGGCCAAGGGTCCGACCAAGGGTCCGACCAAGGGTCCGACGAAGAAGGAACCGACGAAGAAGGAACCGACCAAGAAGGGTCCGACCAAGAAGGGTCCGACCTGACTTCGTTGAACGCTGGAGTTAGAGAGATTAGGATGCGTTTGAGGGCAGCATGGAAGGGTATGCGAGGGCCAGGCTGCTGTGTCTATCGGTCCAAATTGCAATTTGAATTGCTGTCTTTGCCCCAACTGAGGACGTTGGCCTTCAGCTGAGCTTCAAACCGACTTCCTGTCGAACTCCCTAGCTAGTTCATCCCGTAATGTACTAGCCTGTTCACATCTGTAATCAGCGCCGCATCATCTAGTGAATGTCCTCTCAATGCAGCTGCTTGTTTATATATACACTGGCTCGCGTCAGGATACCGGTTAACCTTAAAGGAGGGTGTGTTGGAGAACAGAAGAGAACAGGATGGAGATGCTGCATCTGAACCGTCTATAACACGCCTCCGCCTCATGCCCCTGTGCCTAGTGTCCAGCCCTTTTTATACCTCTCTCTGCGACGCTACTTTGCGACAGCTGTGATATCTAACTGCTACCGCAAATCTACCTAGGGACGATAGGGCCTCAGTCCCACGTGCTGTTTATCGAAGAGAATACCTGGGGCAGTAGTGCCAATCCTTGTCTGTGGGTAGAATGTATGCCCCCGACGATGTGATGAGGAACGATTGTGAAGTTCTCTTCCCCTTGGTGAGACGGCTATAGCAAATCGTGGGAGAGATAGACATTAATGATGCCAATCGAGCTAAGAAGTGGGGTATGAGATGCCGCTGCGTGGCAGCCAAACGCATGCGGTATTGATGTGAAAACTATCGCTCTAATGTGCGCTGCTTTCTACAACCGAAAAGAAATAAAGTATGAACCGACCAGCCTGGCCCTGACGTCGCTCTCATATTGGCTCCCATCGCTGTTAACAGCTACACATACCACTCATGTAGAAACCGACAAACTGCAATACTATCCACGTTACTACCAGGGCCTAATAACTATACACCAATCATCCTCAGCATACTATCAACACAGAGATCTTTATAGATGACTAATGCCTGAGTGTCGTCCTGGTGTTACGAGACCTACATTCAGATCATGTTTCTGAGGATCGTGTTGCGTGTGTGATCTGAGCAGGCGCGAATAATACTGCTCAATTGCTTCCGCAGAAGGATTAGCATCTTTGGGATTTTAGTTGCCGGCTGTGGTGCATTCCTCGTAAGAATTACCGTCAGTTGTTGTCAAATATGCCGGGATCTCGAGACCGCAGTCTTCTTCTAACTGCATCCAGGGCCCTACCTCCAACAATATTAAAGCTCAATAATCAGACTTGGTGACGGGACATAAATTCGTCTGCGCAGCTAACTCATCTGAAGCAGTCGTTGCAACTCTAAAAAGCCAGGCGTGGAGCTGGAGAAGACTCAACATGACGAGGCCCGAGAACAGTGCAGGTAGCCTCTTCTCTGTTACCTTCATTTCCTTCTCGACCCGCGCGTTCGCGGACGCTTTTACACTGAGATAGCAGACGAAATTTGTTTTATTACAGACTATATATAGCTATGGAACAGCGAAATATGCCTTTACGATGGTGGAGGGACTTCGAATAAGAGGAGTAATAAAGAAGCACTAAATGCTCTCTTAAGAATAACTAGGGGCTCTCCCCTAGGGATAGAGGGCTATAAAACAATATTTTACCTTAGTTATACTTAACTACACTAACTTCCTCACTCTACACTATACCTATATATAACACCTTATTTATCTCTAACGCCACCACTTGCGCAACAGCGAATGTTCCAGTAACGTTTATTTCCATCAGGCGCTGGAACCGGTCGATGGAGAACTCGTGAGCCGGGTGGGTTATTGTCAGACACGCCGGCGCATCCAACAAAGCCCCGGATCGGATATCTCAGGCCTGGAACGAATCTCGAAAAGGTGTCGGAGATTGCCTTGTCATCAGTAACATCCAGTCTCTCAAAGGAGATGTTTCCGTCATGCTGCCTTGCAAGCTCGACGAGGCCGTCTACGTCATCGTCTCTGTGAGGTTCGCCCTACGGCATGCAGAGCTCGCCATCGAAACGGGCAACCGGACTTACTCCATGGTTTCTCGGGCGGGACGGCGACGATGTCAAGACAGACGACGTCTCCTCCCGCTTCGAGAACGGATCCTGCAACCTCGAGTCCGAGGTATCCAGCGCCACCGGTGACTATTCCCTTCCCTCTTAGCAAAAGGCTTCACCCAGAACAACATGCTGTGTTTTGCATACTAACGATAGTGCGACCGTCCACCCGAAATAAGTCAAGTGAGCGAATGTGACACCCTCCTTGTCGAGGCTTCACCTCTCGGAGTTCTGGGCCTGCGGTATTGCTCATCTTAAATTACTGTGTGCTGCTCCCAAGAAGTGTGCCGAGTGAGCACGTCAAACCAGAATCTTGAAGTAGTGCCAGCGTATCCCGTGAATGTTCGTCTGATCATGTGCTCGCCCCCCCCTCGAGCATCCGCACTCATAAGCCACACGCCGCTGTACGATTACGTCGGTGTCGTCCGGCGGGGAAGAACTCCTCCGCTAGCCGCTAGCCGCTTTTCACTTCCCAGTAGCCACTCATATGCACTCTCGAGTGTCTATTGGAGTTGCCGACGGAACATCAGTCCAGATCCCCTCATAAATACAGACTATAAGATTGTCTTTGATTTAAGGGGTTTAAGTCCCAGTTCCACAGAGCTGGCGTCTACCATACTAAGGTACCTCCACTTGTATTTGCGAAGGCGTCGCCTTGTCGTCGCTCGCCATCCATCATCCGCCGCGCGCGCCGTACATCAAATCCAGCCTCAAGAGCCGCTTTGCCTATCGTGAAGATTTTAATTCTCCATGTGACCGCCGCTGAGGCGAATCCGTAAGGTTTTGGTTATCATTTGAAACTTCAAACTTGACCTCAGAGCCTACTATCTCGTAGCTTCACACCACTTTAGTGACACCGAGCTTGGAAGGCTGCACCACTCCGGCCTCCAAGTGTACGACGGTTTCACCCTTGTGTGCAGCGCTGACCAAGTCCGGGTTCTCAGCCTTGATCTTGGCAAACTCCTTCTCCGCGTCCCAGTTCCAGATGCTGTTGCTTGCGAAGACGAGATCCATCTCTTCCAACGTACGCTGGTTCGACTCGGGGTAGAGTGCCCATACGACAACGATGCAAACGACGTTAACGGCACCGAAGAGATACAGCGTTTTCTCGTTGAGCCTTTCGAAGATTATCGGTAGTAGGAGAACCTAGACATCGCTCACTCAGTAAGTATCCAAGCCCATGAGATGTTTCAGTCGACGAACCGTCCATCCGTTTCCGATCGACCAACCAACGACGCCCCATGCGTTTCCCTTGGCTCGGATTTGTAGAGGGAAGATCTCGGCAGGATACAACCAGGGAACTATTAATTTGTATTAGGATTGCATTTCCTTCAAAGATTGACCAGGCGACTTGGAAACTCACCTGTCAACCAGGTCGCGCCGAACACTGCCGTATACTGCCCACAGTTAGTTGAGAATGGCTTGTGGTAGATGTACAATGAGCCCTACGAGGAAAACAAAGAAAGTCGCGGCACCTCCGAGCCCGGATCGACTTCCAGGATCAGCGTTGAGAGTCGCTCGAGCGAGTCCTCCGGCGCAGAACATGCATATTCCCTGGGCAGCTGCACCCCAGTACAAGGTCCAACGGCGGCCAATGCGATCAAGAGTGAAGACACAAATGAGGGTAGCAAACTACAACGAAGTCAGCGTACTGTCACCTAAAAGAACACTTTGATGATGTTCCGTACCATGTATGTGATGTTGTTCACACCGCTAACCCAGAGACGTTGCTCGGAGCTGATACCAGCAATGGTGAAGATGGTGGGACCGTAGATGGTAATGCCGGCGATTCCAACCCATTCTTGAAGAATCTGCAGCCAGACGACAAGCTGCACGCGACGTGCCGTGTGCAGCTTGCCAGAGCCCCGGCCAAAGAGCATAGCCAGATAGCTCTGTTGCTTGGCCGTCTCATGCTCTAGGTTCCTCATGTTGACGATGTCCTGGAGTTCCGCCTCGGCGAGCTCGCCGTCTTCGCCCTCGGTACCACGCAGTCTACCCAGGATGAAGCGTGCTTCTTCTTCGCGGCCAACCTTGACGAGCCACCTCGGAGACTCTGGCATGAACCAAATGACGACGAATAGAACGATGAGAGGGACGATTTGGAAAGCGATGGGAAATCTCCAGATGAAGGATGACGTGGGATCCTTGTATTTGGACGTGCCGCTGGGATTGATGTCAACGGGTAGGAGTAAGAGCAGGCATTCCTTATTTACTCACAATTGAAGCCAGTAGGCCACGACGACGCCAAAGATGTTGAGTGTGAACTCCATTGCCACGAACTTGCCGCGCGACGTGTGAGACGCGATTTCCGTGGCCCACACGGGTGTGATGGCATTGAGCATGCCGGTGCCGATGCCGTTCAGGACTCGCGCTGAGTTCCAGCGTCAGTGACTGCGCAGCATCGAGAAAACGACGAGACACGAGAACATACCGCAAAACATCCAATCGGAGTTCTGGGCAGCAGACTGCAGGGCCGCTGTGAGGATCGACCAGATACAAGCTACGCCAATGGTCTTGAGCCGTCCATACAGGTCACCAAACCAACCTCCGAAGAGACACCCCACAAGCGTCCCCGGGAGGTTGTAGACTGCAACCTGGTGTCCGAGTGAGACAGACTTCATCTAAAGCACCAATTCGATTGCTCACAATGCCTCCCTGCAACAGCGGCCTGTCCACCACCACGATCTGCTCCTCCTCGTCCCAGTGGCCGAAGCCCATCAGCTCGGCGTAGTCGCGAGCAGTGTTGACACCCCCCATCAACCCTTGATCATAGCCGAAGAAGAATATAGAAATTCCTGCAACTAGACAGACGGTGTTGAGAAGGGAGCTCTTGTAAAGGCGGTTGGCGACATTGTATTTCGCCAGGAGGCCTGATGTGTTCGCCATCTTCACTTCTGGTCTGGTCTTCGGGAAGGACTTTCGCAGCTGCGGTGCTTGGCCAAAATGTCAGTGGGAAGATAACCAACGAGTTACGTCTCCTTCATCTGCAGTGCCGAAAAAAAATGAAAAGGAATTCAAGTGCAAGTTTGATTTACCCTTCCCTTCCGGCTTTGGGCGAGAAACATCGTGAGGCAACAATCCTCCCCCCACTTCTCCACATATTGCAACCAAACTTGCGGCGTATTGAAGTTCAAAAACGCCATTACATCACTGCTGTCCCTTTTCCATCGTGCTGATTGTTGCGCATGTAGCTTGACCCTTGTGGACCGGAGCGCTTACACAGTCGCAGCGCGACAAGATTCGGGAAATAGACCGGACAGTCCCCGAAGCTTGCAGCGGGGTGGAGACTTGGGGTTTGACGATCCACCGAACAAAGCCTCAACGGCGGTTCACGGGACAATCGTTTCTTTTTCTGGCACGATCAAGTGAGGGGTGATTCGATCAGCGCGGGTTAGCGACTGCGGACAGAATGCCGATGGCCGCGATCCAGGCGGTGGATAGAGCAAGTGTCATCTGAACATCAACCGCTGCATTCCACCAACCCAACAAGGTCGCATCCAGTCACTCGAAGCCCTGGCCGGATCCCGTCACGGCGCTTGCAGCTTCCACATCGCAACCATGGGCTCGAATGCCGGCATCGCTGGTCTGCGGCCGATGTCCGGCTCGGATCAAGTATGGCAACAGAGAACACGCCGCCCTGGTTGCCATCGTTATCAAGACATTGTTCAATATCTCTGCGTGTTCTCAGCATCAGTCAGGAACTCTCTCCTTCACTACCACTTATTGGTACATCCGACTGAGGAATTTCGTCTTCATGAAATCTCCCTGCGATTCAACATTAGTTCCTATTGCCTCGTTCGTAAATAATGATTGCGAAAAGAGAAGAAGTAAGGAGAGAAAGGAAAATATAACTGTATCAAAGCTCAGGACGGGATAGTGGAGCATCGGCGTTTTGTTGCAAGACATGCACTTTGAAGCCTTGTGCCAGGCGCGACTTGACGAAACGTGTTCGCGATAACCTCACAAATCATACGCCCATATCAACTCGTCCTAAGATGTTCACAAAGATCGACCGCACATTTGACTAACGACTCGGCCGACTGCCCCGGTCTCCGACAAGACCGGCCCCCACAGCACGGCCCCGTCCGATCTTGCTCGGCCTGACCAACCCCACAATTCCCGGGCCATCCGCGCTTTCCCCACTGCGACACTCACTCGTAGCTCGTGAACCCCCTTTCAATCTTCCAGACCGCAACTTCAATCTCTCCTGTTGTTGATTCTCCCATTCCACGTTACCCGTTCAAGTTCTCATACAGTTGTCCGCAAGCATGGCCTCCCAAAGCCCGCTCGACGTCCTAACAAACCAAATCACCCGCCGTCCCGTCGCAGCTTCCATCTCCGCTGCCTTCGCTGCCTCAGTCCTGGTCTGGGCAGTCCAAGACTACCGCGCCTACATCGCCCTCGGCCCAGGCGGCATGCCTCACAACTTCGGAGGATGGCTCGTTCTGACGCTCACCATTCGCCCGTTTGCGCTCTCCAAGAGGTCCGCGACATGGACGGGCGACTACCCGAGTGAGGGGTACCACAAAGACATGAAGGATCTCCCGAGGAGGACTGGGGAGAGGGCGAAGCTAGGCGGCATTGTCCCACACAGGCAGTTGAGCCAGCACGCGCCAGAGCACATGCGAGAGGTATGACATTGACGCGGCCCGTAACCACACTTAATAATGGGGCACAGTGAGCTGACGTGGCCAGTTCATCCAAAACCTCTTCGCCAACGCCGTATCTCAAAACCCGACTCTGCTCGAGACGAAGAAGTCGCTCTACGAGCGCATGAACCCGGCTCTCTTCGTCGACCCCAAGGTTCTCTCCTCCTCCAGGTCCGTTCCCGACGCAGCCCGAACGGCACGCGGTGAGATTGGCCATCACCACGGCGACTTGTCCATCCACTTGTATCTCTCCCCCGCCGACGCGAAGCTCGCCATTGAGAAGGGCTGGGCCGAACGGCATCGGCTTTCCCTCCCGAAGACGTCCTGGTTCGCGAACCGTTACCACGTTGCGGGGGGCTATGTCATGATCTCCGGGCCGCGCAATGAGCAGGAGATGGAGGTGTTGGCGACCATTCTGAGGAATGCTATCCGATTCATGACGGGCCGAGAGGACGTCGAGGATATTCAGTGGAGGCAGCGCATCGTATGAGTCAACCAAGGGCTAGGAAGAGGGGTTTCAATGCCGTCACATGTATGATGTAGAATTGCTTTATTTAATTTCCTCATGATGGATCATTATTCTTGGTCAAAATGTCATTATGACTACATGATAGCTTCTCAAGCGAGGACCCTGTAGATCGGGTACTCATCGCCCTCCTCTACCGGAACGATGTTGAAGCTGGCGTAAGAATCGATGTTCTCGGGCTCCAGCGCATTGAACGCAATAGCGGCGTTCTTCTGTCTAGTGCTGACAAGGAAGCTTCCGGCGGGCAGATCGACCTCCTTCGTGAAAGCTGCCGTCGTGACGGTCGCAAGAATAATGCCCTCGTAGTAACCCGTCTCGAGCTCGGCAGAAGTGACGTTCAGAGCCTCAACACTGCCCTTGTACGGTTTACTCAGGGTCTCAACCTCGAGCCCGCCGACACTTAGACGTTCTGCAAGGTCAGTCCATGCGGCTGGGATGAGGTACGCCTCGGGGCGGGCGCGTGTGAGGTTGGCGGTCACGGGCGTGGTGGAGCCGAAGTTGATGGGGACTTGGACGATGGAACCGTCGTCGATGTTGACCATGGTGAAGTTGCGGTCGACCACGGGCGAAGAGTCGGTGATGACAATCTCCGCGTCCGAGGACTTGAAGTCCGCGATGGAAGACTCGATCGTGGTATAGACTTTCTCGGCATTGTCGGCGGCCGTCTGCAGAACGCTCGAGGCCATGGTAAGACCCGCAACGGTGCGGCGCTGGAATTCCTGGTCGGCGAGGAAGATGCCGCGCATCTCGATGAGGAAGGTGACGCATTGGGTCAAGCCCATGGCGTTGCGTCCGATCTTAGCATCGGAACCCGCCTCGGCGAAGGTGGGCTTGAAGTCGGGGTCGGTGCTGGTGGAGCCCGTCACGTAGGGTTCCCAGCGCAGACCGCGGGACTCCATGGCGGTACCAATGTTCTTGGCGAACAGCTCCTCGGAGAGGGAACGAATGTCGGCGTGGATGTTCAGGTTCTTCGCGGCAGAGAAGAGACCGTCGGCGGCGTGGTAGTAGCTGCCGTAGCGGGAGGTTGCGCCATACTCGTGCATATCGACGGCGACATGGGGGTTGAACTCGTTGAAGAGAGACTTGATATCGCGGGTCTGCTTGCGGGCGAGCTTGATGTGATCGCGGTTGGGGTCGTAGTTAGTTGCCAGGGTACGCTGGAAGTAGAAAACACCGTCGGGGTTATAGCGTGGCAAGATGACGATGTCAAGCTTCTCCAAGAGAGAGGCGGTCCAAGTTTGGTTCGCATCCAGAGCCCCGAGAAGCGCCAGCATGGACTGGTCGCCGGCAGGCTCATTGCCGTGCACGGCACCTTGGAGCCAGACGCGGACCTTACCAGTAGAGTTGGCTACCCTGCGAGAGTTCCTAGACCCGGAAGTGAGATGGAGGTAGGGGAAAGGGCGTCCCTCTTCCGATGTGAAGTTAGCCTTATTGTAGGTCAACCAGTCGTTCTTGTCGGCAATGTCCAGGACAAAGGCATCTTTGCGGATATTAGCGGCGTGTCTCTGGCTATTCGGTGCATCTCCAAACATACCCAAAACATCGTCATCTGTCGGGCCTTTTGTGCCGTCAGAGAAGCCATCCGGAATGGTCTCTGGGCTGAGAAACGCAGGCGAAAGCAAGTCGACACCTTGGACGTCTTGGAAGTTCGCAGCGACGGCGTCGCTGTCCTGACGAACTACCACATGGTTATACCCGTACTTCGCCGCTTCCACGGACGCGAGCAAAGTGAGGCTAAGAAGACCCAGGCGGGATGAGGCTACCATGTTGTTGGTGTCTCAATGTTTGCTTAGCTGCAGAGCCGCGGTGAAGCTCCGGCATCCAGTTAGGGCGGGCGTCAGCAGCTCTTATGGGAAACTTTGCGGTTCCTTCGCCGTCACATCGCGACCTTCCGGCGGCAGTAAATGGCGCAGATGCACCTAGCAGAAGGCTGTTCCTGGCATGTCGAAGGCTTGGCTGACCTCATTCAGACATTTGGGATTGGTCATATCATCAACACTTCTAGGAGACCAGATAATAGAGATCTGGCTGGGTTCGACAAGGTGCCGATGGGAGAGCCAGGGAGACCCATCTCAACTGGCGTGAACATTGGCAACGAAACTTGATGAGGCAGCTCGGTAGAGGAGGTGAGGGGAAAGCGGGGAGCCCCATGGGCGAGATAACGGCGGCCCATTATGCCAAGGCTTTGGGACCCGCAGCGAAATAATTGATCTGCCATTTACGTATGAGATGGCTTCTTGAAATCTCAGTTACTCCACGTCTCGATACTGAAGTGCCGATGGTCAGGACTCAGGCTTCCGACCGCGCTCGCCAAGGGCCCGGCTGTGCTGGTAATACTGACACGCGTTTGGCCATGTCCGCGGAAAGTAATCACAGGCCGGGCCGGTTCATAACGACAGCGGCAGTGGCTGAACCCGAAAGGCCGGCGATCGGAGGTATTGGTCGTGGTAGAGACCGGCCGTAACAGCGCGACGCGTGCATCCTGCAACACGCAGGCTATGATCTCTCTTTCTAACCGAGCCCAGTCTATGCTACGAAATATCAAGTCAACAGCACTGACATCATGAGCCTCACAAAGCGGCCTTCCCTCTCGACTCGAACGGCATTATTAGTACCAACAGCCCAGCTGCAATGAAGAGAGCTCCGCTAGTATAGACAGGGGCTGATGTTTTGAGGTTTGCGAACATGGCGACGATGGGCTACAGTTTGCGTCAGTACAGGCTGTCCGCCAGTGATTGGACCCTCATCGATATGCTTACCGCCATGATACCGAAAACACGGTTGCATGTTGCGGTCAACGCGTTGCCAGTGCCGCGCTGAGGTGTCGGGAAAAGCTCTGGAGTGAAACCATACAGAACGGCGTACATGATGTTACTGCAGAAGTTGAACGCACAATTCCATCCGAGCAGAGCGTTGCTTGTGAGGGCAGTCGTTGAGCAGTAGAGGAACACGCCGGTCAAAATAGTGCTTAGTGAGAGCGTTCCCTTTCGCCCCAGTCGAGGGAGCTCAACGAGCCATCCGCCGAGCAGCGCGCCTGGTACACCAAGCACAGCAATGATCAAGCTGTTGCGGTATGTCAGGTACGTGCTTCCGTCACCGAGCTCCGCTCCTCGCGTCGCCTGGATGAAGGGTAGAAATGCGTTGTACAGAGGATAGCCAAGTCCGATGAGTGCCCAGACGGCCATGATCAGCCCAGTGCTGAGGGCAAGTCGAGGGGTCGCAAAGAGGACGCGGACATGGCTGAGATCGAGTTTCTCGAGGTTCCTCTTGACGGCGGCCGTGGCGTTGGTGCGAGCAACGTATCCTTCTGGCTCACATGCTTGGAGATCTTCGACGGACAATGATGATATCTTGCCGTTCCGACGGGCGACTTCGTGAACGATTCGGACAGCTTCCGCGTCGCGGCCCTTCCCCATCAAGTACTTTGGCGATTCGTAGATGGTAAAAAGGACGAACCGAACCAGGAACATGACCAGAGTAAGGCCGCCGACGGTAATAATGAAGTATCGCCACCCCATGTTTCGAGACTTGGTACAAGTCTCGCCCTGCTGGCACGTCAGATTGCCGAGGAGAGGCCAAGCAATAAGAGTCGCGATGACTTGGGCAATGGCCCAGTCAACCGACAGAACAGTCAACAGGTACTGATGCGTGCTGGGAAGAAACTCGAGAAATATGGCGGAATCGACAGGCAAGTTGCCTCCGACGCCGAAAGACCAAAACGCGGCGAAAATTCCAATGGCTGCAAAGTTAGGAGCCCCGGCGGCGATCATGCCCCATACCGCCGTTAGGCCTAAAGTGAGGTTGAAGGCTATCTTTCGGCCAAACAAGTCGCACCCGAAGCCCCAGAACATGGCTCCAGCCAGCAGACCAATATTTTGAGAGAGCGACAGTAGGGGAGGGCGTGTCGGCTTGAACTCGTTGGCGATCGGGGTGAAGATGAGCGAGGTTACGATGGGCCAAAGGTTATCGCTTGCCCAACCAAATCCGACGACTATGAAAAGTTGCCATTGATACCATCCCATCCCGATATCTTGGATCTGAGCATCGCAATTAGCAGCTGTCCTCGTGTGTGCAGTTAGCTAGGTGGTATCAACGCACTGCGCGATTGAGGACCCGTGCCTTGGCTTCGTAGACGGGGTCAAGTGCGCCTTTCGGAATGATGGCAGCGTCATCAATACCGTGGATGTCGACGCTCGTATCATGCGCTAGAAGGGGAGGCACTTCGTCTTTCCGAACCTTGTCCGGTTCGGCGTCCATCTTGGTCGGCGGTCGTGGCTGCATTGAAGACTCAATCATTGCGCAGTATTGATGGCGGCGCGATGTCTACCTTGTCGTTCCCGAGAATACAACGACTAGGCTGGGTGCGGTTCGGGAGAGCAGCGATGATATACGGCAATGGTAGGCTCCGCCGCAAGGTCTGCGGGTCGACCAGGTCTTCGCGCTGTACGTAGCTTGAATGGCGTAATCCGTCCGGTCAAAAATGCTCTGCTCATTGATTGGCTTCGTTCGCATTGAGGCTGCCGGAACGCATGCCGATCCGTACTCTGTTTCTGCCCCGTCAACGGAAGGGAGGGGACGGAGAGGGGTCCTAGCCAACAAGCGTGTGGGGGATCTTCGTATGCCCCGTCGAGTTTCGCTATGTCCCGTCTGATTTGATGTGGTTGATGGTCATACCGGCTTTGGTCATACCCCAAACATCCCAGGTGTGAGAGGGATGGGAGGCGACGTTCTCGTGCCATAAGCATCATATTTCGGGCGTTTGGTCGTGCTCGGCGAGGTGTCGCAATAGAAAGAGAGACCTATCCCGGTGCTCTCAATTGGATTGGGAGTAAAGCAGAAAAGAGGGGGTAAGATGAAGAAGGCAAATCATTTCTCGACGTTCGAAATGCCTTCTTCTAGTGCCCTTTGCCACCCACCATGTTCAGCCCCAGGGGGGTAATTTGATCCACTGCGTTTCATTCGGTACCTTACCTTACAACACGAACGCACAGGTTCCCGCCCCTAGCTCCTGGCCCACAGCGGCTGGGGTGGGGCAGTGGCAGTCCACTCGGGGATTCTCGCTGCATTCCAGTTTCAGCTGGTGCCAGATGAGAGAGCCTGGAAGCATCCCCTCATCCTGACATTATCAACCCAAGATTGCATCGGACAAAGAAGGCGTACGCAATGTTGATGAACTTACTCTCGATACTTGTCTCCGCTACTCTTATCGCCGCCGCAGTTCGCAACAACCTCATTGTTGACACTGATCTATTCAGTGACTGCGAGTAAGATCTAGGCAACCAAACACGCTTGTGTTTACTCAACTGAGTGTCATGTCGGCTAACATGGCCCAGCGATGCAGCAGCAATATTGCTCGCGGCAACTTCGCCAGGAGTCAGTCTTCTTGGAATTAACATCAACTCTCAATCGTCGTACTCGGTTCTAGCCGCTTCTGCCATACTCAACCACTACGGTCATCCTGGCGTACCAATCGGCGCTCGACGTCCCCT
Organism: Colletotrichum neosansevieriae; assembly: GCA_036785495.1. Lineage (NCBI taxonomy): Eukaryota > Fungi > Ascomycota > Sordariomycetes > Glomerellales > Glomerellaceae > Colletotrichum > Colletotrichum neosansevieriae. Next base: position 288,954 of record JAVHLV010000030.1, on the reverse strand, counting down.
CAACGACGTTCCGTTTTTCGATAACTGGGCCAAAATATCGGGAGAGTTCGCAAGTAAACTTGCTACTCACTGGCCCAAGAGTTTGACAAACGCCGAACACGCCCAAGACCCCGTTGAGCTCTATCGCAGATTGCTTGCCGAGGCCGAAGATGACTCCGTGACTATTACATCAATCGGGTTTCTGCACAATCTTTCAGGGCTGCTCAACTCCACAGCCGATTCCACCTCCAGCCTTAACGGAACAGAGCTTGTCCGTACCAAGGTGAAGGAACTCGTAGTAATGGGAGGCGACTATCCCAGCGGATACGAGTTCAACTTCTGGGGCGACAACCCGTACACCACCGCACACGTCATAAACGGATGGAAAGGTTCAATCGTCTATGCCGGGTTCAAACTTGGAGCATCTGTCTACTCCGGAGGCCCTTTGATGACCGAAGGCCCAGACACCGATCCTGTGCGTGCGGCCTACATCTTGTACACGTACTACCAACCGCGATGGTCGTTCGACCCCATCGCCATGCTGTATGCTATCACTGGCTTAGGTAAGTACTTCGCATACGGGAACGAGATTGGACACAATAGCATTGTTCTCGACGCCGGTCAGGAAACCTTTGGTCGCAATGAGTGGGTGTTTGATAGCCATGTCACCAACCAGCATTGGCTCAACGTTACGGTCAGCTATGAAGAGCTAGGAGCGGAGCTCGATAGACTCTACTTGGCAGGCGCAAGGTCTTCTGAAAGGAGCTCTGATCCCATCGGAGCACTGCCCAAATTTGGCGACTGCAAGATTGCGGAGACCGAGAAACTCGAAGCACCACCAGAGAGACCAGAATTGTGACGAAATTCATGCAGAAGAACAGGTCTTGACGCCGGCATTATATGACCCTGATGAGCTGTTCATATGAACGGAGCTGTAGACATCGTTCGACTAGAGTCTCTGTTCTATGCGATGTGATTACTGCATTCGCGCCAATATATGTACAGAAGAGTAACGACGCCGAGAGGTTGTGGAGATGTTATCGTCTAACCCTCAGAAGACCAAGATTATAGTAGCATGCGAGGTCAAGGACATCCTTGTCTAGGATCACGAGGGCGCCGGGGCCAGGGCCAGACCAAGGTGACCCAAGTGCAAAAGTTCCGTGGAGCAAGCCGCCCACAGTCCTCGGATCCGCTTCGCGTACCGCGGGCTGCGGTGGGACAGTCATCAACCGCCCCAAGAGACGTGGTACAACGATTCTTTTCTAGCATCTGCATCAACAGAGAATAATTTTGTCCTTTCTCGTCGACTTAGACCGCTTCTTGAATTGCCAATGGGTCGAACGGGGCCATGGTTCTTACACGTGACGCCCTTAGTACAACAGGTAACCCGGCTCACACCTGGCTGAACGAGACATCAGACGAGTTGCTCCTCGGAAGACATCAACGCAGACGCCAACGAGAGACGTTCAGAACAACTTCGCGGGCAACGCAATTGACGTTGGTGTTGAGTAAATACATCAAAGTCTGCGAGTGAAGGTACAACAAGATGCATCGACGGTCTTGATTTCTCAGGCTTTCCAGAAAGTGGAGTTGCCACGCTGCCCTCTCGACTCGGGAGTCAGGACTCAAACTAGTTCCAACAGACCTGACCTGCCTCTTGGCCCGCCCGCGTGCAACCGTTGCCTCGCTCCATCGACATTAACGCCAAAAACTTTGCCATTGATAGCCCTTGTTTATTCACATGTTGCACATCCCATTCAGCCGAGAGGAACCTGGCACTCCTCCACTAGATCGACAAAATCGTGCTTTTCTCCGCCGACAGCACGGGAAGTCCGAAAGGGCTGGTCAGAATTCCATCCTGCCTCGCTTTTGTACATGGGCTCTCATGGGGTATAAGCAATGCTTTCCCAAATTCTGATCGGATGGGGCTAGAACAACAACAATAATGGGCCAGTTCAAATATTGCTGCTCGGCCATGTTATCACCGAGTATACGGCAAGATGACTTCGGCCTCCGAGGCTAAATCTTCGAGGTACACTGATTCGTGGTTGAACCGCCGGCTTCTCGAAACGGGTAATCGCCAAGGCCCAAGTGAGTTTAAACTAGATGACCGATACCACGTACTGCGGCACTTGCCTTTTGAAATCAAATCAACACCTGAACAGTCAGAGTAACAGAGGTTTTGCCATGGTCGGGGCAAATACTAGAATCGGGTGCCGAGGCCGAGAGCAGAAGAATCTGGGTGTTGCATCGAGTAAGACTGGGTCTCCGGCCACCGTGCCGAGAGGCGCTACTAATGCAGAGCTGATGTATCTGGCCAATGGCTGGTTGCGGATCCATCTTATCAGATGATCAGATATGGGGTGATTCCGCTCGTGGTGGAGCTCCACCGAACCCCATCGAGCCCTGGCGACCAGCATGGGCTATTTCATCAGATAACTCTCTCAGGTGGGGAGCCACACGAAGGTGGAACTTCACTATGTTGCAACGCCTGCGAAGAGACCAGGACAAGGTCGTGATCGATGCCAGGGGTCAGAGCCGGTTTGGTCAGCCCAACTGAACCTTGGCGGATGAGCCCGCTCACCTCACGGGCGCGTTTACTCTTCTTGTATGTCTCGGTATGAGAAGCGGTTGGCTCGCTCGGCGCCTAGCCTGCAGCGACACCACGCGAGCATATATGGACGGCTACATGTCCCCCGACTTCGTCTTTCGGATTCTCGCTTTCCTCAAGTCACTCCCCATCACAACTTCCGCCTTGTGATCCTTCGAGCCCTGGACCTTGCCGGCCATCCTGCCTGAGACCTGTTCTCCCCCTTCTCAGATCTTTGTCGTGTAAAATTTTGTCGAGGTTCAGCCCGTCAAGATGGTTTCTGCCAAGTCAGTCGCCGTGTTCGGCAGCATGCTGCTGGGCAACGTCATGGCTGCCGATAACATGGGACCGGCCGCTTTCCTCTGGCCTCCCGACCGTGAGTGGAGCGCTGATGCCGACAACACCGCGCCTTGCGGCTCAACCAACGGCGTTGGAGTCCGCACTGAGTTCCCCTTGGGTAAGTTGCATCGATTTATGGGCGTCACCGGTTTCCCTCCGAGACGCAACGGAGGCGCTCTGCCCTCCTCTCTGTAGTTATAATATGCTGACACCGAAACAGTTAGCGGCAAGCTCGCACTCGTCACCCAGGACCAGACTCGCGCAGTCCACTTAAGTGTCTCCTATGAAAATGGTAAGAGATGACTGCCTGACATGCTCCCACGCGATCACTCCAGCTAATCACAACCACAGACCCCAAGTCTGCCTCTGACTTCGAGACCTTCCTCGGCCCGAGCGAGGTTGGAAGCCTCGATCTCGGCCACACCTGCGTGACCGTCCCCAGCGCTCCCTCTGGTGTCGGCGCCGGTTCCAACGCCACCTACCGCATGCTCTACGTCTCCAACTTCGACCAGGACGAGTCCAAGCGCGAGACCTACTACGCCTGCGCCGATGTCACCTTCGTCGACGTCTTCACTATGTCCATTCCCTGCTTCAACGCCACCGTCAGCGACCCCGACGTCGAGGTGGACCCCTCCGTTAACGTCACCACCACCGACTCGGGCGGCAACACCCCTCATACCGCTGCCGACTTCACTGCCGCCGACTCCAAGTCCTCCGGTCTCTCTCGTGGTGCCATTGCCGGCGCCGTCGTCGGTTCCATCGCTGGCGTATCTCTGCTGGGTCTCGCTGCCTTCTTACTCTGGCGCCGCAAGTCCGCCAAGGGGACCGTTACCGAGCCCATGCAGCAGCGCTGGGATGCCGAGAAGGCTGTCAGCGAGACTTCATCGCAGCACAGCGGCCGTCAGTAAACAGCTCTTCGTGGTTGGCCACTGGGCTGAAGTACAGTCTAAAGAGTTGACCAAGTCGAAATCAATGAGGGGAGCAATATGTCGTTGTGGAGTGATGAAGCATGAAACGATTTATGTAGGACACGATTGAAGGAAATAGCACAGCGACTTGTAATAATGCATACCACACCATTTTGACAATATTGTCTGTGCATAAAACAGTCGATGCCTTTGAGTTGCAATTAAACGATCTGAACGACCCGTGCAGCTAAGGACCCACTTGTGCCGGTTTTCTGCAACGACTCCAGGCAGCATCACCCGAGGCAACCAATCCGCCGTCTCGAGCCACATTCAGCTCGGTCAGCGACTTTCGTATGCGACACGAACTTTATAAGTGATGGCGCATGCCGGCGCGTCGAGTGACCCGGAAAAACTTTCCGTTTCCATCGTCGCATCTCTTGTTCAAAGGTGGTTCTGATGTACTGCGAATTCGACATTCGCAAAGAGCACTCACTACCACTACCACCCGCTGAGGCTACCGGCGCATCGCATCCGCCATCATGAGCCAACGCAAACGTCAGCTATCGCCAGACGCGATGGCGATCGACGAAGACGAGAAGCAATATGCTGTCGGTGGAATGACGTTAGCAGAACTCGATGAGAAGTAGGACGAATCCGAAAATATGTTTTATTACTTCATCGCTCACACGAGTGCAGGTACCCAAACCGCCCGCGTAACCACTCGCAAACCATGCGCTTCTCGGAACTCTTCCAAAGCCTGTTCAACCCTCTTAATGAAAACAAGAAGCAGCCTGCTGGGAGAGGTCCTCCTCGCGCCAAGAGGGGACCTCAAGCGACGAAGCTCTCGCCGCAAGAGCAAAGGCGGCACATCGTCGAGCGCTTCATTTCACGATGGCGCAATGAAGTCGGCAACGACATCTATCCGGCGTTTCGGCTCATCCTTCCGGACAAGGATCGCGATCGCGGCGTCTACGGGCTCAAGGAAAACGCCATCGGCAAGCTCCTCGTCAAGCTCATGAAGATCGACAAGAACTCGGAAGACGGCTACAACCTCCTCCACTGGAAGCTTCCCGGTCACACCACTGCGTCGCGGCTGGCTGGAGACTTTGCGGGCAGATGTTTCGAGGTCTTGTCGAAGCGTCCCATGCGGATCGAGGTCGGCGACATGACCATTGCCGAAGTCAACCAGTTGCTGGACAAGCTTGCCGCCTCGTCCGGGGAGCTGGAGAACCTCGAGGTCTTTGAGAAGTTCTACGAACGAATGAACGCGGAGGAGCTTATGTGGCTGATCCGCATCGTGCTGAAGCAGATGAAAGTCGGCGCGACCGAGAGGACCCTCCTGAACCTGTGGCATCCGGATGGTGAAGCCCTTTTCAGTGTGTCATCCAGCCTGAGACGTGTCTGTTGGGAGCTCTACGACCCCAAGATACGCCTGGAGCAGGAAGACACCGGCGTGTCTCTTATGGAATGTTTCCAGCCTCAGCTGGCGCAGTTTCAGATGCCATCCTCCTTCCAGAAAATGGTGGACTACCTTCGACCAACAGAGGACGACCCCGAGTTTTGGATCGAGGAGAAGTTGGATGGCGAGCGCATGCAGATGCACGTGATGGAGGATTCCAGCGCACCTGGCGGCTTTCGCTTCTGCTACTGGTCTCGCAAAGCCAAAGATTATACCTATCTGTACGGCATAAATCAGAGAGAGGGCGCCTTGTCGCGTCATCTAGGTGGTGCTTTTGCGGACGGCGTCAGGAATCTCATTTTGGACGGCGAGATGATTACTTGGGATCCCGAGGTCGACAAGATAATGCCTTTCGGGACGTTGAAGACGGCGGCACTTGCGGGGCAAGGTGTCCCCAACACCACCGGGCCCCGTCCGCTGTACCGTGTCTTCGACATCCTCCTCTTGAATGATCAACAGCTAACACAATACACCCTCCGAGACCGCCATCGTGCGCTGGAGAAGGCCGTCAAGGGAGTCCACCGAAGACTCGAGATCCATCAGTACGAAGCCGCGACATCGCCAGACGCCATCGAGCCGTTGCTCCGTAAAGTCGTCGCCGAAGCATCCGAGGGTCTCGTTCTCAAGAACCCGAGATCGATGTACCGACTCAACAGTCGCAACGACGACTGGCTGAAGGTGAAGCCCGAGTATATGTCTGAGTTTGGAGAATCGCTAGACTGTGTCGTTATCGGCGGCTACTACGGCTCCGGACGCCGAGGCGGCGCACTCTCGAGCTTCCTATGCGGTCTTCGCGTCAGCGAGAATCACATCCAGGCGGGGGCGAACCCGGAGAAATGCTTCAGCTTCTTCAAAGTCGGCGGTGGCTTCAGAGCAGAGGACTACGCGGAGATTCGACACCGGACGGAAGGCAAATGGCAAACGTGGGACTCGAAAAGGCCGCCGACCGAATACATCGAGCTGGCGGGAGAGAGCCGCCAGTATGAGAAGCCGGACGTCTGGATCCGGCCAAAAGACTCCATCGTTCTCGAGGCGAAAGCGGCGAGCATCGGCGGATCGGATCAGTTCGCCCTGGGCTTCACCCTGCGATTCCCGCGTTTCCGCAAGCTGCGTGTCGACAAGAACTGGAATGAAGGGCTCAGCGTGCAGGAGTTCCAAGACCTTCGACGACGGGTGGAGCAGGAGACCAAGGAGAAGACGATGAGCGTCGAGAATCGTAAGCGTAGAACGACCAAGCGTGTCAAGCGCGAGGTGACCATCGCCGGCACGGAGAACGTGCCGGTGCAGTTTGAGGGGAAGAAGACGAAGCTTTTCGAGGGACTCGAGTTCTGCGTCTTGTCGGAATCCTTGAAACCGTTCAAGAAGACCAAGGCGCAGCTCGAGTTGCTAATCAAGGAAAACGGCGGCCAAGTCTCCCAGCGCGCTGTGCCTCAATCGGGAATGATACTGTTAGCGGACAAGAACGTGGTCAAGGTCGCTAGTCTTGTCAAGCAGGGACAAAAAGAGGGCGGCGTCGACATCATTCGGCCGAGATGGTTGCAAGATTGCCTCGCGCAAGAAGACGATTCCCTGCTCTTACCTTATGAAGAGCGCCATCTCTTGCATGCAACCGAGGCGCTGAGAACAGTCGCTATCCGGAACACTGATATGTACGGCGATAGCTATGCCCGAGACATCACCGTGGACGAGCTTCGCAACATCATTCGAGAAATGCCGAAGAAGGAGCCCGACGCGCAGCCGTTCGACAAGACACAATTCCTGCGACAGCTGGAGGAGCGGGGTCACGACTTCGGCCATATGAGGGGTGCGGTTTTCCATCGCTGCCTGCTGCATTTACACGACGCAGACGAAGATGGGAGCGACCACACCAACGTCTTGAAGCTTAAGAACTTTCTCCTGTTCGGTGGTGCTCGTCTGACGCCAGACCTCGACGACGAGGAGATCACACACATTGTCGTGGTGGGCGGCAAGGGAAGCAGCAAAGAAGCCGCGAAAACCCTGCGTAGTCAAGTTAGTGTCCGCCGGAAGATCCCTCATATCGTGACTGCAGAATGGGTGGAGAATTGCTGGCGGGAGAAGACGTTGATAGACGAGGAAAGATACGCGCAGATGTGAGGGGGTCTGGAAGCAAGGCAGGAAGTTCCAGACTACAAAGGGCGGCTTAGATACCCAAGATAAATGACATTGTATTCAACTCCAGCACCCAGGACCCTCTATAAATGCCATGAACCGACCATGAATCCCGAAAACAAGATAGCAAGTCATCATCGCCGCCCCAACATTTCGCGCGCTTATTTGCCGAGAGTCAAGAACAAGCGATCACCCACGTCGCCAACACCGGGCTTCAGCATGCCGTCAGGCGTCAACTCGGCATCCACGCCTGCAATCCAAATCTCTGTTGCGTCGGGCCACTCCTGCGCAGCGCGCTTGACACCGTCCGTGGCCCCAATGACGGACATGACAATGATACGCTTGACGCCCCACTCCTTCAACGTCTGAATGGCCGCGGCGCAGGTGCCACCCGTCGCGATAACGGGGTCAAGAATGATGGCCAGACTGCTGACGTCTGGGTTAGAGCCGTCGGCGGAAACGTGGTGGGGAAGGTTGTTGTAGTATTCCACGGGTTCGAGTGTCGATGGCTCGCGGTAGAGGCCGAGGTGGTGGACGGGAACGGGGGTGGGCAGGATTGTCTGGACAGCTTTCGGGCGTGTCAGTTGACCGAGTTGGAGTTTTTTACGGAGCAGTCGTGAAGTTACCATCTACCATGCCGAGACCAGATCGGAGAATGGGAACAAGGCACAGGCGGGAGGGGGAGATCTCGCTCGACGTAAACTCGAAGCCTAGTGGTGTCGCATCCTGCAACCAGTCAGCACGGCTTCAAGATAGCTAGTTGGGGAACAATGATATGAAGGCCTACTTTTGGGCCATCCACTACTTCCGTCGAGGCAGCGAGAGACTCGGTTGCCACGATTAACCCGATTTCGTGAACCAGCGTCTTCACTTCCTTCGCCGGGGTCGATTTGGATCGTAGCTGGGATAGCTTGGCCCGCAGGCAGGGATGTCGTGAGACGTGAACGTTGGAAGGGAGACCTGACATGGTTGCTTACTATTTCAGACTCGGGATCAAAGGGCAAGTAACACAAAAAAGCAATTGCAGGAGAGAAAAGTGAAAATAGATGTAGAAGGATCAAGAGGAGGGTACTAATGGGAACCCAAGAATGGCTGGGGAGCGAAGGAGGGGCCGGCTCAACGTCCTTGTCCTCCTGATCAGCGCGGGTACCTTATGTGGGGCATCTTGCATTCGGAGGAGCTTCCTAAGGTATACCTAGTGTAGGTAGGTTGATAAGATAAGCCCACTGGCGCCCGCCAGCTTGCTGTCCATACCTTACTAAGGTAAGTAGGTAGAAGAGGTAAACTCCGGTATCCGGTGAGGCGTCGGAGGTCGCCGCCCTGCATCTCAGCCGCGAATTTTCTGATAAATGGACAGCAAGGGGGCTGGTCTGATGGAGATCTTTATATTACAAACGAGTTCTTCTGGAGTTGCTGGCTCCCACCAGATCCGTCAAGACAACAAATACATCGATGGACCCCGGATTCGGATGTTGATGTCACTGCTCGGTGTGCTCCGCCTTTCTCGGTGGAATACCCCACCGTCCATGCTCTGAGCGTCGGTAAGTAGAGGTCGGTGCATCGGTGAGCTCGCACCCGCCCATGCCGACGTAGCCGTTCTAACCGTCTAGACCGGGGCCGAGACTGTGACGTCCACACAGCAACGACCAGCGCATTCCATCGAACCCGGATCTTGGGCGGGGAATTTCCTCTTCCCTCTCTCAAAATGCTTGTTTATCTTGTGAGCGATATCCGTCACGGCTAGGAAGGTCCCGCGCGAGTGGGAAGAACACCACCGAAACCCGACCGACCGTCATGAATTTTTACGAGGCAAACGTCGAACAGGATAAAACACGGCAATACTCGCGAACCGATGCGCGAAAGCAGCCCGGGAATGGGTGACGACGATATCTACAATCGACCCATGGAGGATGGGCACGGAGGCGAGCGGAGGGGAACCTTTGGCAAGCCGCTCCCGACGGGACGGACGAGGGGCAATGAGAGGGAGCGAGACGGCTCTGTCGCGTACGACGCGCCAGCGGAGTACGAAAACCTCGACGAGCTTGTTGCGGAACCCCCCAGCCACAGCGGAAGTCGAGCTGGAAAGGGGCAAAGCTTGGAGGAGACCCGGAGCGGACAGGATGCTCGATTCAGCCCCGACGACATTGAGATGCAGAATGGCCACGCGCCGAACGGGACAGCCGAGACGCCGCAGAAGCCCACGATGCACGTATCAAAACTGGCAACTGAGCTCTACACACTGTCTCATCTCGTCTTCTTCTCCATCCTCGGTACGCTCGCCCGTCTCGGCCTACAAGCTTTGACGACTTATCCAGACGCGCCGGTGTCCTTCGGCGTCCTCTGGGCCAACGTCGGTGGAAGTTTCGTCATGGGCTTCCTGGCCGAAGATCGCAAGCTTTTCCGGCATGAATGGGGTACTGCGACGTACGATGAAAAAGTTAGAAAAGCTCGCAGCCATCGAGACGCCGAGGGCAATCATGAGCCTATGGACCTCGCCGCTGCCAAGAAAGCGCATTTAGCGACGAAGAAGACGATACCCCTCTACATCGGTCTCTCAACGGGCTTCTGCGGCTCGTTCACCTCTTTTTCATCATTCATTCGCGACGTTTTTCTGGCGATGAGTAATGACCTCCCTGGCGCGGGCGGCGTGATGCCTGGTCCGAGAAATGGGGGATACTCATTCATGGCCATGCTCGCTGTCATAATCACAACCGTCGCCCTTTCACTTTCCGGACTTTTTGTCGGCGCTCACCTCGCCGTCGCACTCGAGCCCATCACTCCTTCCGTGCCATTCCGGCTCGGTCGAAAGGTCTTGGACCGCATTGTCGTGATCTTGGGTTGGGGTTGCTGGCTCGGCGCCGTGCTGCTTTCCATATGGCCGCCTCTCGACGCTTGGCGCGGGCAGGCGACGTTCTCACTGGTCTTTGCGCCGCTGGGGTGTCTGGGGAGGTTCTACGTCAGCATGTGGCTCAACTCGCGGATCCCGGCATTCCCGTTAGGGACTTTCGCGGTCAATATCACGGGCGTAGCAGTCCTCGGGATGTGCTGGGACTTGGCCCACGCAGATATTGGCGGTGTGGTAGGATGCCAGGTGCTGCAGGGTATCGAGGACGGTTTCTGCGGATGCTTGAGCACGGTGTCGACGTGGGTCAGCGAGCTCGCGGCCTTGAGGAGACGTCACGCGTATACCTATGGCACAGCTAGTGTTGTCACTGGGTTTGCGATTATGGTCATTATCATGGGCAGTATGAGATGGTCAGATGGGTTCGGGCCGCTTGCGTGCACCCACTGAACTACCTCCTTGCTGTCAGTCATCTCCATGGTAGTAGGGGTCGGGATGGTGTTCCTATAGCTTCATTGTGACACGGCTTATCTCCAAATAGAGCCAGTACACGATGACGTAATAAAATGCAAGAGCTTAAATGTGACCTGTCGTCGGAATCTCGTCATCCATCAGCGAATATTCAATAAGTATGTGTCAGCTCTTGTGGCTCCAAGGGTCTGGGCCCAGTTCTCTGAGAAGCAGCTGGGGTTGTTGATGTCTAAGTACTTAATGAGGGCGCTGCCGTCTTCGGAGGGTTTCTCGCATGTGACCGAGTAGCAGAAGGCCATCCCAATGTTGCAGGCCACAGCTACAACACCAAGGTCATATATGCGTCCAGTGGGCTATAATAGCAAAGTCTCTGAGATCGTGCATTTTTTCCAATCGATTTCTTCGCATACACACTGAGACACCCACAAGTCTGTCAAGGAAAGCACGTAGACGGTGGGATAAAACGCACAGCATTAAATCATCAATTTTGAACGAAGTAATGTTATTTCTGTCGATACGTGGATTCAAGGTAACCAAATGTTCCTCCCAGAAATGTCACGTTTAAGTCAGGGAGCCTCGGGCCTGAGATGGGTGTAAAACCCTGGCCCTCGCACCTAGTTTGCCTGAATCTGCACTCAACGCAACACCCTTCCACTAATTCTTCCGCCAAACCGGCACTTCAAACCTAAGCCAAAACGTGCATTGAGCAAGAAATTGTCAGAGCCAGAGAGACCGCAAAGATCGTCTTCGAAACTGAGATACGGTTGCTCGAGGCTGCACCCTCTTCGTCGGCCAAACATCTTTTGACATGCATGTTGTTGTTCCGGTGACCATGGGTGACCACGCAAGCATCAAAGTTGGACATGATATTGAAGGGTATAACTTCGTCGGTTTCGCCGTGGGGACCGTGGGTCATGAACTCTGGGACCTCGCACCACTGCGTGCACTTGTCGTGTATGTTAACGGGGTTGGGATTACAACAAGGCAACCATCCAAGGAGTCATCTCGTTGATTGTGGCAGTTGAGGTGGCAATCCAGTGTATATCGACTGAGATGTCTTTGTCAAATGTTGAGTTCAATGCAACGTCTAAACATGTGCTGTTGTTGTTCAGCGTCGAAATGATTGCAGACATCTTGTTGATTAGAGGCAATGATTGTGCGAGGGAGAGATGTCTTATGCAGGCAGAATTCGATGAAGGCTTGTCTCGCCTGCTTGGACTGAAGTTGACAGTGACGAGCAATGCTGAGTGGCAATGAAAAGGTCTGCGGAAAGCTTGATGGGTAGCACGCTGAGAGTTTTGAGAATAGGAAATTCGTAATCTAAATAATAACCATGACACCAAATCTCTGTGGATGGAACAGAAAACTTGTGGAATCTCGAGACTTCCACGAAAAGGAAGGGCCCAGAGAGAATAGGTCAAGGATTTCTGAAAATAAGTGTTCCATCGCGAAGCTCTTCGTCACGCCTTTTCTTGTCCGAATCTTTTGTCTGTTACATCTCGTCGAACGAGGTGTAGAAGAAAAATTCTGGAGATCGGTTCCAGCCCCACTCACAGGTCCCAAAACACATACGTCTGCAAGAGTCAACAACTCAGTGGAGAACTCAAAGATGTAGAAGCGTAGATGAATCACGAGTGAGACACAAGATAATATCGGGCTGACATATAGAAAAGCCAATACAGACAGGATACGTCTCTGTCCGATGTTTCAAGCTAAAGACCAAGATTGTCACAGTTTCTCCCAGGTGAATTGTTGATGAAAGGCAGAGTTCAGACCCACATACGCCAGCATATCCTGCGTCGCTCAGCCGCCGACATACCGCCGCACTATTCCTAGCCTTTCATAGACGTTTCAGATAGCGTAGGTATATGTCTGGGAATCAATCCGGGAACAAGAATCAAGTCTATCTCGACTCATCCACCTCCGACCCGCCGATCTTGAGCAGTCAGAGTGGCGGACCCATCAGCCAATGGCAGCGTTTCAGCCGCCCGGCTAGCTCAATCGGTAGAGCGTGAGACTCTTAATCTCAAGGTTGTGGGTTCGACCCCCACGTCGGGCTCAATTCCCGTCAGCGGTTGACATTCGTTGCGTTACTTTTTACTTTTTTAAGTATTGATAATGTCATTGAGTTGCGACTAATGACTGCAACCAACATGTTGAATTCTCTTGTGTTTGACGTAGTAGTTTATTCAGACGCAGATATCTTTAGGCTATCGGGAAGTAATGTAACTTGGATAAAGGGCTGGAACTGCTAGCTTCTTTTGCTTGGGTATAACGATCCTGAAGTAAATACTGTGACTGTGATTCTCTAGCACGCAGTCGTTGTTGTTTTCTTAAATAACCCCAACAACCATATCGATTCTCCCCGTTCTGCCTTAGATAATAGTCCGAGAACCCTTGTTCTTGGTTACTGTTTACAGAGTTGACGTTGCCTGAGTTTCGACTGATGCTTTTCGCAACTTCGGATGGTGCCTCCCGCAAAGCCGGGGATTCGTCGGACAGCGCCTATAGCAGTGACGATTTACCTCACTGACCGCACTTGGTCCAAATTTCTCAGATATTGGGCAATATTCGGAACCCATAGGCATCCACGGACTCAAATGGCGGTGAAGTGTACAGTACACGTTATTGCACATCCGGCAAGAAAGCCTCCGTTTTTGCCGTCCTTGTTCGATGCCATCAGTTCCTGCGTGCTCGCATGATGAAGACCACGCGAATATGGTAGGGTCTCTTCGTCTCGTACTGAGCCGCAGCGTGCCGCGCAGACGTCTGTAGATTGCGTAGAAATGACGGCAGGCTAGCCCCAGACATGCGATATCAATGTCATCGAGGTGTTCAAGGACGCAAAAAAGGATTTCGGGAGGGAGATCGATCAATGATAGGGGCCGCTTTGTATCATCAAGCTGTCGCATCTTCGTACTGGAACGGGGGCCATCTGGCGACGGTACGAGAAGGATCGGGGTTTCTCGGGAGTTCATCACGAACCGGTTTCGATGGTTCTTTAGATTCGAGGTAGAAAATCCGTTTTAGGACAGTTCTCTTGGATTTTATCGTCGAACCCTAGTTTGCGAAGTGAGAGCCAGAGGTAGGACTGGCTTTCTTTTGGATCACGGTAGACCAATAACCGGCCGTTGAAAGTAGAGATAGACAGTTGGGACTGGCAAACAATGTTGGAGAAGGACCTTGAGGCTTGAGTTCATCCCGTGGCTCAGGGGCAGACTAAAGGAGATATTTATATTAGGCTTTTGCGCGGAAGCGGGCGGCGTAAATCAGGCTCCACGAAGGCACCCACGAACTTCCACAAGAATTCCTACGATGCCCTCTCATTAAAATCCCTGTACTCGCCGAGGCTCTGTTACCCCGCATCGTGTCTTCCATTGGGGCCAGGTCCGAGCAGAAACACACGATGAGGCGCCCGAGAACCCGGCCCAATGGCCGTCACGATGGTTAAACATGCACCCATCACGTGTGTAAGCCTACATGAGCCAGAGACGGCACCTGTATGGTCCGCCACTTGAAGAGCCGCACACGTACGCGCTGGTATGAGGCCCAGCCGTGCCCATCGTGAGACTCGAAACACGATAATGCGCCGGAGACAACTCCACGAATAGGGTCAAGATGATGCATTGATAGATTTATGTACATTATGCGGAGGTTTCTCGCGAACCACCAGAGAAGCCGCAACGGTACTTGGTGTGGGTGACCGTGAGATATATCGCCACCGCAGAATTGATTTCTCTCCCTGAGACAATTATTGCCGGACCTGGCTAGCCACGGGCTTTCTGTGCCCGAATTTCGTGTAACCTAGATGGCCAAACACAACACGCGGCTTGGTGAGGCACATGGCCGCTTTCTTGACTAGCCTGGTACGACCACACACCCCGCAAAGCCCGGCCAAGGCAGCATGATGCAACGAGCCACCGAGGCCTGCCTCGATGCCTGCCTCGGGCACCAACCAATTGGCGATGCTCTAGTAGTAGGAAGGACGTGGCGTGCGGTAATGGTGCCTGCAAGGCTTGTCGTCCTCCGTCAAGTGGGATGCTGCGAACTCGGCGAGTTCGTATCCAGCTTCGGAGATCTCTATCAAAGACTTGTCGGGATTATAGACGTACGTTGTCTCGCTGATGAATCCGACAGCTTTGGGACGATATGTTCTGGAGTTCCTGCGTGATGGTTGGAAGTTTCTTCTGTTGCAATCCTCGAAAGCGACCCGTCTTTCATACTCGTACACCTGCGAAGCTCGCTGGCATTCTAGATACGCGGTACGGGATATGCCCTTTCTGGCCTCTTCACTGTCATCGTCTGTAAATTTGGAGAGTTAGTCACATTGATCATATTTGGATGGGGGAGGGACCGTACAGTAGAGGCCGCCTGAGTCGCTGCCCCAGAACCTTCGTCCAGCGGAAGAGCCGTTCTTGAGACACGAACGACGCGGCGTTGCTCTCGGTGGAACGCGGCAGAAGGTGATTATTGCGGGCATGGCGAATAGTTTGTCGCGACGAGTAGAGAGATGGGTCGGCTTGAGAGGGGCGACGTTGGTTTCCTGTAGCAAGGCGAGGGGTAAAACCGTAGATTGCTGAACAAATCTCTTTGATGCAAGGGATTGAATACTAGAGGACAGCCTCCGATGATGTGGTTGGGTGGATTGATCAGCCACAAAGAGATGTCGAGATTGTTTGTGTGGTAACAAGGCGGTTGTGTCAACTGTTCATCAGGACAAGAATAGGAGGAAGTAGAGAAGTTGCCACAGGAGATGAACTCAAACTGTTGCCGGTGGTTATTTCAGGTTATCTTTTGCGACATGCCTCCAGTGAATCGACAATGGGGCAGTTCAGACGAAGTGCCCTACTTCAGATTTCGACTCAGGCCATGAGGCAGCCGAACGTGAGCAACAAGGTGAAGTGGAATAATTTCCTATTTGACCTCTAGACGAGGTGCACTTATTATCATGGAGATGGCGGTGAATTGTCCCCAAGTATAATTCATTTCACCTCAGACTGCCAAATTACTTGTTCGCCTCAGCTGATTTACAGCGGTCGTCATCTTGACCCTTCCGCAACACGATACGTTTCTCGGCAATCTCGCCGGAGGCACCTGTCGACGCCAGTTCCTGCTTTTCAGGCTCCGGGCTACTCGAGTTGAGGCCTGCGCCTTGTGTCGTTTGATCATCTCCTTCATCGCAGGTGTTCACGTACACGAAGTACTGACGATTGTCAGAAAACTTGACACTCGGTTGAGTTATAGATTCCATGAGAAATCCATCGCCACCTAGTAACTTGGCGTTGGCATCCTCGACGGCGCATCGTTTGCCGTATTCTCTGATTTGTCGTCGCCTTCTGCAAAGAAGGATTAGGCGTCTGCCAAAACCTTGCCTTTGTTCTCGAGAGCCAGTATCTGCCTTAATATTAGATATTACCATATCACATGAAATGTGTGTGATGTTTACTTACAGTAATAGCCCCAGGCAGTGTCATTATCAGTGTTAGGGCCCACCGGGGCAGCCTTCGAATCAGCCATTCGGAGTTTGTCGCGGATAAGGTACACGATCACGATTATCAAATTGATTAAGGTTAACCACATGAAAAATATAAGCCCAGAGTGAATAATGGTCAGGCGGAGCATGTTTAGTGATTCGGCTCTTGGCGTTGCTTGCTTCCGAAGTTTGGCACCAGTGGAGTCCGGGTTGGTTAAGCAGCGAATGCTGCTTGATCGAGAGCTTGTCGGGTCATAGTTCAAAAACCAAACATATAGTCAGAATTTCAGAAGTCGTGAAAAGATATTAGGACTGTGTCACACTGCCGACGGAGAAATGTCAAAACTTAAAGTTCTGTTGCGCCAAGGAAGCTTTGTGACATGCGCTCTGTGTGATGGGTTTAGCGTAAGACCTTTCGTAACCATAGACTGCTTACAAACCTGGCAGAAAAGCAGCTACCTGATATCCAAGGGTGTGGGACACCGTTGCTCAAAGTTTCCACCAGCCGCGAGCCCGCGTTTACTCGCAACCTTGTTCTGAAGGTAGTTCACAGGCGTCACAATATCAACACATGAATCCGTCGAGTTCTCAGTCGCACTGTTCCTGGGGTATTCTATTCATCACTTGGTATCATTATTTACATGCCAGAGTAGGCGTTGAGAGCCAACTGGCCACCCAAGTGGGCGTACAAAACGTTGCTTCCGACGGCAATCTCGCCATTCTTAATCAAAGCCATCATGCCAGCAAGACTCTTGCCCTCGTAGACAGGGTCCGTGATGAAGCCCTCAGTGCTAGCACCGAACTTGATAGCGTCGATAGTGACCTGGTCGGGGATACCATAGACACCGCCGTGGAAGCGGTCGTCCAGGATGATGTCCTCCTCAGTAATGTCGCCCTCCTCGAGACCAATCTTGACACCAGTGTTCTTGGCGATGCGTAAAACCTGGTCGAACGTCTGCTTCACCGTTGCGGAGGCATCGATACCGATAACCTTGCGCTTAGGCGAGCCCTTCTTCTTCTGCGCGAGCTTGAAGCCAGCGACCATGCCGGCCATTGTAGATCCAGTAACGGCGCACACAATAACGGTGTCGAAGAATACACCAAGATCCTTCT
This sequence comes from Colletotrichum neosansevieriae, assembly GCA_036785495.1. Classification (NCBI taxonomy): domain Eukaryota; kingdom Fungi; phylum Ascomycota; class Sordariomycetes; order Glomerellales; family Glomerellaceae; genus Colletotrichum; species Colletotrichum neosansevieriae. Next base: position 271,650 of record JAVHLV010000030.1, on the reverse strand, counting down.
CCTGGGCCTCAACTTCAAAAGCCCAACGCGCGAAACCGAGACCTCCGAGAGGGTGGTCCGAGGCACCGGCAGGGATGTAGTAGGGCTTGCGGCCTGCAGCCAGAAGCTCCTCCTTGAGGTCGGCCAGGGTGTTCTTGTGCTCGATACCGAACTTGGAGGGGTCCAGGCGGACGTCGGCGCCCATGAGACGAGACAGTTGCAGGTTGCCGACCTTGTCGTAGACGACATCCTCCCAGTCAACCCACTTCTCCTGGACCAGTGCGGCCTTGAGCCCGAGCTTGGCGGCAACGGCGGTTACTTGACGGGTGTGGTTGGACTGGACACCTCCGATACTAACGAGGGTGTCGCAGCCCTGGGCGAGAGCATCAGAAGCAAGGTATCTGAGAGAGATTAGCGATGAGCTCGAGAGATGTTTTGAAGGACGTACTCAAGTTTGCGGGTCTTGTTACCTCCGTAGGCCAAACCGGAGTTGCAGTCCTCACGCTTGGCGTAGACGTTGACCTTTCCGCCCAAAGCAGCGGAAATGCGGGGGAGGGGCTCGATGGGAGAAGGGCCGAAGAGGAAAGACTCCCTCGGAATGCTGGCAAAGGGCTCGGGGAGGAGAGACATTGTGACGAACGTCTCTTGATTGAGATGGGGTATCAAAAGGAAAAAGAAAGAAGAGATGGATAAGTCGAAAGACTACAGGACTGACCCTCAGACGAACAAAAGGTGGGCTTTTAATAAGACATTGACGATACTTGAGCAGAGCGACGTCGGATGGCTTAAGCCAAGATCCAGAAGCTGACTCGAGGGGTAAACGCGGGCTGGTGGATAAGAACGGTCCACCGTTATCTGCAACGGGAAGATGCGGGAGATCGTGCATGCTGCCATGGGTGAAACAGAGTTGGAGACTGTTCGGACGAGATGAGATCTTGTTGTAAGTCATGACCAATCCTGAAGGGAAGGGTAAGTCATTGAGTCTCAAACTTGTTGTAGATGGACTCACTGTGAGTTGGAGACGCAGAGCCGAATAAGAGTGAGCCTCAATCTCGTTCCTGGGCGTCCGCATCTGCCCCTGGATCAGTTGGTTTCAGAGGTTCCCTCTGCCTCTATTCAGTGACACAAGGGCCCGACTGGCCGATTCTCCGGCGGGGCCGCTCACTCTACCAAACCAACAATGACCCCGCGATGGCGCGAGCGGGAAACATCGCGATCTCGGGCAACTCAACGGGAAACTCGGGAAACCTGCTTCTCCGCGGAAAACTTCGCCAAACTTCGGCGAAGTCTTGCAATCGGAGGGTTTTTCCGGTGAGCATGATTCCCGTCCTGGTTCTGGTTTCTAACGAAGCACGCACCACTGTAATACAACCAACTTTTGGTTTGTGTTTTGAGAGAGTTCATCTCACCTCAGCTTGACTTCGATTCTCACCTCGCGGGACCTCAACATTTTCACATCGTTGTTTACTTCTATTTCTTTATTCATTCATAGTTCTACAGACTTAAAGAGCCAATTATTTGTGAACTTGGGTCGTAACTAGCACAGGATACAAAAACTCCTTTCCTTCCTATCCCTTCACCGACGGCATCTCATCTCGTCAAAATTTGATCGTGAAAGCGCTATGTATGCTTTCCCCCTACACAATCATCGCTGGAAACAAAACGCAGGAGGCTAATCGCTCAGGTCTACCACTCGGTATTCATTTTCTCTTTATTCGGCGTCAAGCGGCGCAGTAGGGGCCTGGTTATCAACCTGGATACCACCACGCTTTTTCTCCTTGCTGTCGGGGAACGGCAGTGCCCATCCGCCCTCGGTCTCGGGCGTCGACAGCCACAGACGGAGCAAGTGACGTCTGGGCGCCGGGGGAGCGAAGTCCTTGTATGCCGTTCTGGCGTGGAGCAAGTGCGCATTGCTGAGGAATTGGATGTCGCCAACCTCCAGGATCATGTGTAGCGCCAGCTTTTGGCAGGTGTCCTCAAGAGTCTCGAGGGCGTGCAGCTGCTCGTCACTCAGGGGAGGGATGATGCCCTTGTCTGAGAATCTCGTGAGAGAGCGGACGTAGTAAGGGTCCCATTTGCAGTACACGCGCTTCCGGCCGCCGTTTTCGATGTAGAACACCGGCTGGCGCGTCCACTCCTCCTGGCCCTCGGAAACCTCGCCCTTGCGGTCAAAGTACCAGATAGGCTTGGTCAACAGCTCGGCAACCTCGGGGTGGGAGCGCTGCAACTCGTTCCACACGGCGTGGATGGACACGAGATCGCTCTCGCCGCCCTCCCGAGCACGGTGAACGCAGAGAAGGCCGACGAGGTCGCCGTCGTCGGCGTGGAAGAATTGACGAGCCGTGGTGCGGTAGATGCGGACCTTGTCAATCTGGGTCGGGTCGTCGCCGACGTCCTTGACGTGGCCCAGGACGTGACCGCGACCGTTTTGAGAGACGAAGTATCCCAAGTATGTGCCGAGACCCATGTACCCAACGGCGGTCTTGTGAGGGCCCCATTCTTGAGCCGGGAAGCCCTTGAACAGGATGAAGCCCTTGCCGTTGATGAGGTCTTCACGGAGGTCGGTCAGGGCTTTGCCTAGTGTGGGAAGAGGGAAGTTGGCCTGCGGGGTGATACGTCAGCATGATAAGGTGAAGGGGGAACTCATGTGAATGACCCAGCGGCATTCTGAGGAGTTATTCACATACTTTGGAAATGCCTGTAAGGGGAGTGCCGCTGGCGATGAAGGCATCGGCAGTGCGGCCAAGCTCTTCAACCTCTTCAGGAGTGAAGCGGTGCGTCCACTTCTCCGGATGGTTCTCGAACTCCTCCTTTTGCCAGACTGTCCGGCCGGTGATCTTCTTGGGAAACTCTTCGTACGGGCGCAGGGCCTCGTAGATAGGGTTGTGCTGGCCCGAGGTCCTGATGCCATCCGGAAAGATGTCACGGGGAGCGTCATCGTTCTCGCCCTTCCACGGGCCGGACGATGGGGCCTGGGCAGGCTCGTCGATGAGAATACCAGGAGCCATGGTAGTGACTAAGTAGTATTCTGGGGTATCAAAAAAGAAATCTCGAAATGACAACGAGGAAAGACGAGTCGACAAGCACTTGAAGCATTCGGAGAAGCAGAGTAGACGAACTACGAGCAATGATGTACCCCTCATTCAGGTCAAACTTTCTGACTTCGCGCGGGGGCCATGCGCCCTTTATCACCGGCAACCAGTCCATCGGGATGGAGGGTTCGAGGGGCTCGAGGGGGTTGTCGAGCTCGACGCAACAGATGGCGTGCTCAGGGACCCAAATCGCGAGCGCTCGTCCGATGACGCGAGCCAATATGGGTGTGGGGTTCGCCGATCGGGGGTGCCCCGCTCCGCCGATGTCGTGCTCCGTGTACACGGCACTCGGAGCCGGGATATTGTTTTAGACTTTTTCTTTGCGCTATGATTCTTCTCAAATCGTCTCGTTCTCCGTTGAAGGTTTCCCACGCGTGATTGTGAAATTTCCGACAACGCCCGGTCACAATGTTAGACGGGTCACCGGAGGCTTCTGATGGAGCGATATGAAAACTCCGGCCACCCCAACGTCTCCCCAGCACACCATCTTGCCAAACTAGCTTGCTCGCGTTATCTTACCCTGGTAGGTTTGCTGCCAATTAACCTCAGAGGCCCCTGTCGATGCTTGAAAGGCGCGTCCATTTACGCTCCGATTGTGAAAAGCAGCACGTGTAAGGAACAGGTCATTTGTTGGAGAAGTCTTCCATGGCGATGAGTCGAATCCAATACACTCCTTTAGCCATATGTCACTTAGCAGTGCGTCGACTTGGTTATGGGCGATTACGTTGTGTGCTTTGAGATGAGTTTCTTGGAACCATTTTCTCATGTATGCCTGTGATTGCCTCCAACCTGTCATGCTCCCTCTCCGTACTCATCAATCACGCTTCGAGGCTTCTTGAAAGTTCCAAGCGGCACATATTCTAGATCGTCCATGCCGAATCCCTTAGGTCCGCCAATTTCAATGCCTCGGGCCGTTGAGGTCCATTTCTCGGAAGCAGTAATACCGAGGACAACAACAAGAAGACCGTACCGATACTCTTGCGTGCCAAGAGCCTCGCCGTTCTGGGCGTCGATGACGCAGACAAGATCCGGGACAATAGTGAGAATCTAGTTGACGGATTCTCAGTCAGCAAATCGAACTTCAACGAGACGGAATCTGATGGCTTTACCTCTTCCTTGCCCTCTGCATCAATCTTCTTGGCGAGGATGTTTTCGTTCTTGAACGGGATTTTCAATTTCTCCTTCCCCTTAGCGCTTCCCGAGGCGGCTTCAATGATAACCTCGCCATACGCGTGCCCCATCCTGGTCACTCTCTCGACACCGACGATCTTACCCCGGAAGAGAACTCTTGCGGACTCTTCTCCTCCGACTTCGTCGACAATGGCCTCGGCAACCTTATCAATCGTGTTGCTGCAGCGCGACAATGCTACTGCGCGGCCAATTCTCCAAGATAAAGAGACGGTGTTCTCAACAACCCACGACCTTGTGTCGCGGCCACTGACGGGACCCTTGGCGCACCCGACGTGAGAGCCCATTTGCGTCAAGGCGGCGCGGAATGCGCGCTCTGCATCGAGCTCCGTTCGGGCCTTCGTCATGAGCTGAAGAAAGTTAGAGGTGACTACGGCCATTTTCAAAACATGTGCGAGATTTACGGGGAAGACGTACCATTATCCTGCCGTTGCCATCGGAGATGCAGGATGGGATCATCGTCGCCTTCTTCTCAAATACTACAGGTGTGGTTTGATGCGAAATGGGATATGCGCGACCCATCCAATCGCCGTCAATCGCCGGAATGTTCAGGTTCGTGCTCGCGCCAAGGATGAGACCTTGGAGACCATTCCCGCCGCCAATCTCGAGAGAGATGACGGCAGTCGGCCTGGTCTTGAGATATTCGTATAGTTCTCTCTGCGATTCCATAATCCTGCGTGTGCAAACGATTAATAAGCTGATATATCAAACCCCCGGGTATACGTGGAGCGATGCACTCACTCATCACCATACGGTTTCTCGATTGAAACCTGCGGTGATCCCTTTCCACCGCCACAGGCCACAACATCGTCATCCTTGAGGTCCGAAGGCGAAATGATGCGGACAACTGCACCATCGCGCATCATTTCCCGGAGTCGCAGCATGTGCTGATACGGCGACCCGCCGCCGCCGGTGCCCAGGATGTAACATCCTGTTGTAATCCAATCCAGGTCCGTTTCTGAGAGAAGCCACTCTCTTTTGACGATCCGCGGCCTATAGGAGTTGATGTAATCTTTGGTATAGACAAGAGACTGGGAGGATGACTTGGTGTTGTCGCTGTTGGCGTCGACCTTTTTGTCAACCAGCCCAGCAGGCTGGTCCACGAAGCCGTCCGGAATCGAGGCGGCCGCCTCATCGAAGTTCGTTCGGGAGAAGTCGAAGTCACCCACTGCCTTGATGATGATGCGCGACTTGTTGGCAATATACTAGACAACCTTGTCAGTGAGAGGGTCAGATCGTCTCTTGAGGGGAAGAACCCACCTGGAGTGGGAAACTCTCAATCTCCGCTATGGTTACCGTGTTCCTCAGGGCGCCGTTCTCGACGGCTCTTTCAACGGCTCTTTGTGACACCTCCTCAATCACCTGCGCCGATGTCTTCGCCTCGGTGCTTTCAATAGAATCCACAACGCCGCTGACACTCGCAGTCGCAGCTCCTATCGCGTTGGCGACCCCAGACCACTCGGGTTTGATGACTCTGCTGGCCCCGGCGAGGCTGTCCGGTGCGATCACAGCACCTCCACCCACGAGAACGACCGGGATGTCAGCCGGTGATGTCTTCATGGTATCTACGATACGTTCTAGCATGCTTTTGACTTTGGCCTTGAACTCGGGGACATCTTTCTCCAGGCTTGAGTCCTTCAGCAAGAAGCGGTCCCCAATCTGGATGCTGGGATCGGCCAGGACAGTGTAGTCGGTGGTCGTCGGCACAACTCCTCCAAACACAAGTGCTTTCTGCTGGATCTGATATCCTACGCTCTGGGGACCGATTGTCAGGTTTCCGTGTCCATCCCTGGAGACTATGGAGCCACCTCCGAGACCGATGCTTTTGACGTCGGGATATGAGAAGTTAGTTCTCACGCCAGATATCTCGCTATACGCCGCAGCCTGTCTCGGGAAGCCGTTTTCCAAGAGCAGTCCCACGTCAGTCGTTGTTCCGCCGATATCGACAACCATCATGGCTTCCTTCTCAAGGTTCTGCGTCAAGAAAGCAGCTCCACGCATACTGTTCGTAGGACCACTCGAGAAAGTTCGAATAGGTAAACGCGCGGCTGCGCCGGCCGGGAGGATCGTGCCGTCATTTTGCGTGACGAAAACAGGGCATTCGAGACCTAACCTTGCGATGGCGTCCTGGAAGGAGTGGATTGTTCGCCGAGCAAACGGCAGGATCGAGGCATTCAGAATCGCGGCGTTCTCTCTTTCGAGAAATCCGATGTTGGCGACATCCTTGGACATGACCACGTCGGCATCCGGGTATGCCTCCCGGATAATCTCCGCTGCCCTCTCTTCCTGTTTGTAGACAACATCAATAGGGCTAAAGATGCCTACTACGACGACGCTTCGGATCCCCTTCGCTTTGATAGCTTGGCATTCCCTGCGCACGGCATCCTCATCCAACTCGGAAATGAGACTGCCGTCAATCTCTAGACCACCGTCCACGAGGCCGCGGTGAGCACAGATAACGTCGCGAAGTCGGGGTGGCCAGTCCACGCCAACCGGAATGCCCGACGAAAACGGCCCGCAGAGTCGCAGAACCGCAACGCGAGCCAGACGGGTGGCGTCCATTTCTACGACGGCATTGATGAAGTGAGTGGTTCCGATAGTCACGCTCGCAACGCTTGCGGAGTCGACGGAGGACTTCTCGAACATCTGGGTGATGACGCTGTTGATGCCATCGCTCGGGTTTGACGTTGTGCCGGTCTTCTGAGAAGCGACAATTCCCCTGTCTGGCGCCGAGGATTTTTTTGGGTCGAGGATGACGCCGTCGGTATTCGTACTGCGGGATGTCAGTAAGGCGAGTTTTCATGTTGGCTTTTGTAAAACATCACCCGCCGACGTCGACTCCTATTCTGAGTGTTGGGCTCGACATTTTTGTTCGTTGATTGTAATGAACACAAAATAATGAGGCTCAACATCAAATGCTTCACCTCACGATGAGAACGAGTGAAAGATGCGGTTGAATGCATGGGAGAACAGGATACCAATTAGGTTGGCGAATGGCATTTGGCGTCGATGAGATATCGGACGCTGTCCGACGCGGTTTCGGCATCGGGCGTCGGCCGACAACGGACCCCAGGACCCGGAGATACTCACCCTTGCGATCTGCGACTTTATTTCATTCGCGAGTGGGCATGATCAAACCAATTGTCAACGACATGAATCATATTCTGCCTTTCATCCACTGCCAGAACCCTAGCGCCCGAACATGCACCGACCGAGGTGAATCCATATCTACTGCATCGTTATCACCGGCGTGAGGCAAGCCGCAAGCGGGGGGTAAGGCTCCCCGCATGTTCTTATCTTCGGCCCATGGGGGTCGGGACTCAGATGGTGGCCGATCCAATTGAAAGCCATTCCCGTAGATAACCCTACAAAGCTGACATCAGTTATGCGGAGTTTTAATTGGATTATTGTTGCAACTGATGCTTCTGCGTTGGGTCTGACTCGAGGGCTAACAGACGTTCAACCGGGAAACCGTTACCGAACATCGCTCTCATATGCCCAATTGATGACATTGCTCAATGGCGCTGCATCTTTAATGGAGCCGGCGCCAAGCCTTCTGGACATGGAAGAGTCAAACGTGTCATAAGATCTGCAGGGGGTATTGATCGAAGACATTGATAAGGTGGTGCGGTATATCAGCTTCATGCACCCAGCAATCAATCTGGTTCTTCGTGTCGGTGTGGACTACCTAGTTTCTTCATCGCCAACATGAAGAACATCACTTTCCGAAGAGTCAAAGAGGCCGTGGTTCTCAAGGCTGATGAGTCACAGCATGAGGAAGTCAGCGCCTGGTCAAATCGAGACCTAATCCCCCTACCGCCCTCCCGCCGCACGTGGGGATGGTTCAATTTCTTCGGTTCCTGGTCCTTGTGAGTGCCGCAGTCACGAGACGACGTTTTCGTGAGCGAGATTACTGACCTCCCTCTGTAGGTCCTCACTTAATGTCGCAACATGGCAGACGCCGAACACCTTTCTCACCCAAGGACTCTCCGTAGGCCAGGCGATGGGTGTTATTGTTGTCTCGCGAGCGTTGTGTTGCTTGTTCGCGGTTCTCGTCGCGTGGTGCGGTCTTACATGGCACATTGGCTTCACCGTCCAAAACCGATACACATGGGGTTTCCGAGCGAGTTACATTCCCTTGCTCCCACGTATTCTGTTGAACTTCATTTGGAATGCTCTCCAGTGTAAGCTCCATCTACTACCGCTTGGCAACAACACACGTGAAGCTAAACTTTAGAAAACAGGCTGGAACGGCGGTAAGCTGGTAACGTAAGTCTTGTCGTCCAACACTTGAACCATGGCGCCTCTTCGTTGGACCGTGGCTAATCTTCCAAGCGTGTGTATCACCGCGATATGGCCCTCATTCGCAAAGATCCCCAACACGCTCAGCGCCAGCACGCCGACGACGACCTACGAGCTCGTTGGTTTCATCGTCTTCCGGGTCATCTCCATTCCTTTCCTCTTTATTCGGCCAGAGCGGTTCAAGAAACCTTCCTTTGTGTCGTCTGTTGCGTGCGGTGTTGGAATGATCGCCCTGCTCATCTGGTCTTTGGTCGTTGCGAAGGGTGTCGGCCCCATCTTCTACCAGGGCGAGAGGGTTTCCTCTAGCTCACGATGGAGCGTGTCATGGCTGATGATGGCCGGTATCAACCAAGCCATCGGCCAGAAAGCCGCGGGCATGACTAACAGCAGTGACTTTTCTCGCTACGCGAAGAATAAAAAGGACTACATCACAGGCACCGTGTCTGTGTATTGGATCACAGGCGTGTTTGTCTGTCTCGGCGGCCTGGTCACGACGGCGGCATGTCAGAAGATTTACGGAAGCATCTACTGGAACCCTCCCGACCTTTTGATGGTGATGATGGATCGTAAGTTTGATGACCATCTGGCCTCGGCAGCGGAAGGCTAACGAGATCGACACCAGACGGCGAAGGCTCCTCGGCATCTCGCGCGGCCGTGTTTTTCCTCGCCTTCGCATTTGCCTTCACATCCATGTTCGAAAACGTCTGCTCCAACGCCGTCGCCGGCGGTATCGACCTTGCCGGTCTCTTCCCCCGTTACATCGACATCCGCCGCGGCGCCCTGATCACCTTCTTCGCCGCGTGGATCATCCAACCTTGGCAGCTCATCAACCAGGCCGCCACCTTCGTCGCCGTGCTCAACTCATTCGCCGTCTTTCTCGCGCCCATCATGGGCGTAATGGTCTGCGACTTCTTCTTCCTGCGCCACCAGAGAATCAAGTTGTCGCACTTGTTCCACCCCAAAGGCTCGGATTACTGGTATTGGCACGGCATCAACTGGCGCGTAATCCCTTGCTGGATCGCGGGATGGGCACCGACAATCGGTGGCTTGATCGTTAGCGCGAGGAATGACAAGACTGCTCCGGTCGCGATTTACGAGTTGTATTACGTCGCATTTTTCGTCGGCTTTTTTATATCTTTTACCCTCTTCTATATGGCCAATCTGGCATTCCCGCTGCCGCATCTCGGCGAGATTGAGGAAGAGGACAAGTACGGTACTTTCACGGTCGGCGAGGCGGCAAAGCTTGGTGTTGTTCCCACAGGCTCGGCGATGGCTTTGGGATTTACCAAGGTGGAAGGCATCGAATCTCAAGTCAACGAGGTTTCGGATGGTGGTTCGACAGTCGAAAAGAAGTGGTGGGAATTCAGACGTCGGTAATCAGTTTTGCTAAGCTGGAGAAGCATTTATTTCAGCAAATACGCCCAACAATCTAGTAATGTACCATGACCCGCCAATCTATCTGACGACCGAATTTTGTCTTCTGGACGTCTTTTATGGGGCTTGTGGTGTTCATGTTCAAGCCGGGATTTTAAATCCCGTCTTCCGCAATCTCTGGAAAACACCCGCAGGGTCGACTCTTGATGCGACAGTCTTGATGAAAGCCACATTATTCTCACCATATGTTGAAATCGGAGCCTGGTCACCCCAGGCGTAGTTGAGATACTTCCAGTCCATGTTGACACCCAGCCTCTCGGCTTCAGCGTTGATGTCGTCACGAAACTTCAGTCCAATTGGTAACATCTTCTCTTGGTTCTCCGGTGTGTCAACGGTTAGGACAATGAGCCAATTCGTTGTGGGCCCTCTAGCCACCACTTCCTCAAGGCCTAGCACATTGCCACCGTTTCTGATTCCGTGGTCGACCATGGACTGGGTGAATGGCTGAAACTGCACGAGAACGTCGTAGTCTGTGCCATTGGGTAATGCTGAATCCATTTTTCTGCCATACTCCTGTAGTTTGGTATCGATAAACATCATCATCTCAAAACTATTGCCGATCTGTCCCACCAACCAATTGGCACTATCGTCCACGTTAGTCGCCGGTTCTATGTGAGTCTGGGAGTCTTGCTGAGCCTTGGTTGAAAGACCTACTAAAGACCAAGTGGCGTGGGCCCCGTGAACTCAGGAACTATCTCAGCCACAGGTGCAATACGAGAAGTACTCGAAATATTCCGGATGCTCATGTACTCGTCGAAGGCTGGAGCAGCTTCGACGGCGGCACTGTTCGTCAAGATCGATCTCAGAGCGTAGCCCCTCCGGGGTCCCCAAGACATCCCCACAATGTTTTGGCTAGCGGGATCCTCGTCCATGTTCTCGGAGAAGTTGATGAAGGCTTTGAATAACTGCTCCCTCTCCGCCGGATCGTACTGCGTGAGTCCACCCCACATGTCTGTTGAGTTGACAACATCTAAACCCCCTCATCGTAAGCTTCTGTACATTAGGGAATATTCGAGTTGCTCACATTGATCAATCCGAGTCACGAATCCCAGGTTGCCGGAACTTCCCTTCTGGGCCTTCCAAAGATCAGGATTCTCATGCGCGTTGGCATTGACGACCGTGCCGTTTCCGAGCACAATCTCAAAATTGGCGACCATGTCGCAAGAGAAACCGTGGGCATTGGTGTGGAACGAGTACTAATTTGTACGAATGAGCCTTATCGCGGTCACTATTGGTCTTCGGAGAGAAGTATACTTACTCCGCCGCCAGTGACGAAGCCACCGACGCCAACTACTGACGCTCGACCACCTACCGCCGTTACACCATGCGTAATAAGCGAAGAATACACGTTCTCCCAGTCAGAGCCAGGCTGAATGGACGCGACGCCTGTCTTCTCGTCGTACGAGGTAGCATTCATGTGACCTAGAACTGCGTCAGTAATTGACCGCTGCCTGACAAGAGGACACTCGCTTACCAAAGTCGATAGTGATGCCATCTTCTGCTGCGTTGGAGCCTTTCCAAGCCGAGTGGGCGCCACTGCGTATACCGAACGGGCACTGATGCTTTGAAATGATCTCGGCAATGAGCGACACATCGTGAGTCGTAGTCGGCAGCACCATACACCAACCTGCCTGCGCCGCGTTGGACGAGTAATACGACTCTAAGCGGGAGCTGTATGCGGTGGTGTTGGGGGCTAGAACCCTGCCTTGAAGAGAGGGGTGTTTAGCAATGGCGGAGCACTGTTCCGAATGTCAGAACATGTCGTCCTTGAGATGTCGACTCCGATACTCCGCGCGAGGGCCGAATAAAAGAAGAGGGGGGGGGGAGGACAGACGCAAATGCATTTGGGGCTGCGGCGGCTCTCGATTTCGGTGCACAGTGCCGTTGGAAGCACCGCGGCGAGGATAGCCTGCCTCAAGTAGAACTTCATGGTCGATAGAGCCGAACAGAACCAAACTCTAACTGACTTCACGCGTGGAATAAGGTGAAACCAACTTCAATAAGGTTCGGAGGGGTCCAATATCAGCACACCTAGAAGATCGGCTAGGACTTGTGCTATTCCAGAAAGCTTCTGCGTCAGAACATGGAACGAAGACCGGATGGACAACCTACCTCGTTACCTTGTTAGAAATCTATAGGGAACGATGAAGATTTTATAACTATTCGTTTGAGATTTTGTCGATGGCGATATTTGATTATGGCTCCTTGCAGAAGCTGACTGCCAAGCAGCCCACATGCAACCCGTCCCCCACGAGACCCCAGAGCCAAGCATGCAAGCCTCAGGTCGTGTGTACAAGCTTGGAATACGTCGGAAACATGTTGGGGTATATGGTTGTTGATCAGTCTCAGAAAGCTGTCAGGGGTCATCGCCAACCGTGATATCTGGTTGCAGGGCATGCGTCCCGACAGGTGCAAGATTGCAAGGCCAGTTACTCTGGACCTTTGCTAACCCGAGATCTCTAATGATCAGATGGGCATTTCTGCTCGGAAGACTATCCATGAGAGTTAAAATCTGTATGCGTTGAGTGTGCCCAAAGACTTACCGGCCGCTCGAATGCTACTTGTGACAACATGAATGTCACACCAGAGTGGCCAACAATCAGGTTGGAAATCCTTGACAGTCTGACTGCATAGATATACGCAATTCGTGCCTCTAATCTGTTAATAATGATTCCCATAATCAGTAAGATGCACGCTCTTTGGTGTGCGTCTGGGGTTACATTGAGGTGACCTAAGACACAATACTTCTGATTACTAGAAGTCGTTAGCATGATTGACGAACATCTTTCCGGGATTCAGCACGATCTGCAGAAATTCAGCTGTCATGTCTCTCACTGTCAGCTCCTTTTCGGCTCGAGCTTGTCTTATACCTTTTTTCCCAAGTGCCGAGCCGGGACTGTAAAGCCGACAATTGCCTGAGTGTTCAAAGCAGGACACGCCAGGGAAGACGAACTAGTCGAGCACTTGGTTGGATTATGAGATCAAGATGGTTTCTGATTTTCCTTCCTCGACCCAAAGGCTGCGTTGGTGAATTGTACGTCTCAAAAAATGGGAAAAGATTGGTGGTCCAGGGTTACTTGGACTCGCAACAGTATGGATGGCATTTGGCGCCATTCTTCCCTACCAGCCAGCCGCCACTCGACCTGGCCGGGATCAAGAAAAGGTGCGAATGACGCCCGTGTCGTGCGTGCACTACCGAGGAGACCAACGATGCTCTTTGCCTTCATGTATGGGAATCCAACACCAATTCAATTAAAAGCTCCCCATTCCAGAATTGCGTCTCCCTGGGCCTCTGCCAGTGACGCAATGCTCAACGAGGGGTTTCATTGACCCATATGAGCCTGTTAAGGCCCTGCCAAAAGGGGTAACATGAAGCGCTCGCTTCCGTTAACGGGTCTGCGGGGAGGACACCAAAAACTTGAAGTGTACGGTGTAGTTCTCATTCTCCAATATGATTTGGCCCCAGAATCTGGCACAGGTTGCCTTTCTCCTGTCTTCGATCAGCTCGACGCTGGCAGCTGCACGATGCAAGGCCGCTGTGCCTGACAAAGCCCCGCGTCTTCCTCCTCAGCGACATCGCCAACGAGCCTGACGATGCCCAGTCGTTGGTGACATTCCTGGTGTACTCCAATGAGCTCCGAGTCGAAGGTCTCGTCGCCACGACCAGCATCTGGCTCAACGACACCACGCGGCCGGACCAGATGCACGACATCGTCGACGCTTACGGGGAAGTGCTCCCGAATCTGCAGTACTACAACTTCCCTAGTCTTGCCAGCACAGACGTGGTAGCAGCGGACTGGATCAAGGAGAACATCCGAGGAGCCAGCCCGCTTGGCGCCAAGTATCCCGATACCCACTTCATTCTCGAGGGAGATACGCCATCTCTGCTGTATCTCATCCCGAACGGCCTTTCGGACCCAGAGCACCCGGAGTGGGGCTGTTGGGGCGGCCGCTACGGCCCTGTCACCTACGGCGAGGGCCATTTCGCCGACAGCGTGGACGTCATCAAGGACGCGGGAAAACCCATGAGTTCCCAAGCTACCGTCTGGAGGTGGAGGGAGGCGTTTCAAAACGACTTTGCAGCGCGGATGAAGTGGACGGGAACTTCCGAGTTCGACGAGGCGCCACATGGTCCGGTGGTGGTGTTGAATGGGGACAAGTCCCGCAAGTTTGTCAAAATGGTTGTCAAGGAGGACCAGGAAATTGGACTTGAAGCGAGGGAATCGTGCGACCCTGACGGCGGAGATCTTACCTACAAGTGGTGGCAGTACCTGGGGCCTTCCCCCAACAACAACAGCCCCGGGCGGGATGTCGGCAGGCTTGAGTTGAGTGACACGAACTCGGCCATCATCAGCGGACAAGCCCCTTCATGTCATCCTCGAGGTCTCGGACGGATCCCTGGTATCGTGTCGTAGGATCATCTTCACCATCCCGGCGCCTTAGATGAGTGAAAAGACCTCGTCAAGCGAGGAGACGGACAAGAGCAGTGCTCATGATGAGTTGTAGGAGGAATCTCGATGAAAAACACGAACTGGTGCCGCTCTATACCTGTAGGCCAAACACATATGCTATGCTAGAGTCCCAAAAAGTCTAAATTTTTGATGCCAAATAACGACGCTTTCTTCCCCATTTCTACGACAGGAAAAAGGTGAGAAACATGTTCCATGCAAACCCGACCGTCATCCCCACGAGCGCCCTATATCCCACAGGCACAAATGCAAAGTTGAAGAAGGCCACCAGCGGCCACAGCTTCCATGCCGCTTTGATGAGGTCGAAGATTCGCTCGCTCCAGATCTGATACGTAATGCTGGCGCTCCCTGTCCTCAGGGCGGACGTGATGATCAGGAATGCCGAGTTCATGATGAACAGGCCGATGGTCTGGTCGACCAAGATCTTGCGGGCGACATTGAAGTAGTTCTTTCCTCCGGCCGCCCGGCCAGCGGCGAGGGGCTTTTCCGGCTTCTCCGGTTTCGACTCGCCCTTCTCGACTGTCGACGACGACTTCCTGTGTGCCTTTGCAGCGGCTCTGCTGGCAGAGTTGGGGAACTGGTCTTCGAGGAAGTGCTGCCACCAGTAGTTTATGTGTCCCTGGATGAAGCCAAAGGTCGCGAACTCTGCCACGCGGCGGAGGTCGAGCGCAGTGGGGGTTGCCTGTCTGTGCTGGTTGACGATCTGGGCTGTGAAGTTGGCGGACGCTTTGAGGGTTGCGGATTGTAAAGCCGTGGCCAGGAGTCCAGGCATTGTGACGGAAAGGGAAAGAAAATTGAGGCCAGCGGGTGGCTGGTTCTCTCTCTCTCTCTCTCTTTCTCGGTGGCTTGGGTGAATCTAGGGGGGGGCGGCGTCACAATGCAGACGTCGTCGTCGAGTCGTTGGCGTTTGAAGATGCGGTCTGTTTTAATTGGGACCACGTTGTAATATCAAAGCTCAGCCAAGCACAGAGCATCGTTTCAGCGGCGGCCGATATCGTACTAATTAATCTCCGGTTCTTCGGCAAGCCCTGCCAATCCCCATATTAAAAAGGAAAGATTAGCCACCCTTGTCTCACATAGTCCTAGCGAGCGCAGCCAACACAGCTGGATTTGGGGGATTTAGGGGACCTCACTGAATAAACCCCCACAGATGAGCCTCTGACTGTCTCTACTTCTTTCTCTACTTCTTTAATATCGGCTGCAATGACACGCGTCACTGTGGTGTGTTTATCAGGATGATGATTCGTTTTTCTTTATAACAAGCAGGGGTTTTTTATAAACAAAGATACCGGACGGATGGCTGAGTGAAAGACGGGAGCGATGCAAACTCTAAGGAGCCAACGGGAAGTTCAAAGATAATTTCCTGTCAGCGCAACAAGATAAGACGTTTTTGGTCTTAGCTCACTGTAAAAGCAGAGCCGATGCATTGCCGCGCTCAGCCTTCTTAGAAACAGACTTGTTGACGCTGGATAATTGAGATGACCGACAAATCATTCCCCTGCAACCGCCGAGGATGATTGGTGTCTGTTGAGTAACTTGGAAGAAAAACCCATCAAAACAACACATAGGGACAGGCGACGAGTCGGAAGCAAATCATGCCTATTTATTGATAGGAGCCTACTTTGACTGACCAGCAGAGCCGCTCAGTGTTTTTGTTGCCGACACTTGGTGCCCCTGAGCACCACCAAGAGTCGAAGAGAAATATGGACAGTGGCTACGAGGCCAGTAAGAAATAATGTACTGATGAAATGAAAAGCACGACCGATCGACCACAAAGCCTCTCGAGTACTCTTAGCAGACGTTCCTGGCACCGTTGCCGGTGAGGGTCCAGTTGACGTTGTCACCGCAAGGGGACTCGCGGACGGTGGTGCCGTCGACCTTGAGGGTGATCCAGATGTCGCGGTTGTTGGGGAACTCGGAGCGAGCCGCAAGGCGAACCTCGCCGCCGCCGTTGACGGTACCTCCGCGGATGGAGAGGTTGTAGCAGTTCTCGATGAGGATGGCGTTGTTGCCGTTGCTGGCGAGGTCGACGCTCGTGATGACGGCGGCGCCGGACTGCGAGACGCAGAAGACGCCACGGCCACCGCCGCGCGACACGACCTTGTCGATGTAGACGTTGGTGTTGTAGTTGCCGTTGGGGTTCTGGCCGTTGTTGTTGGCGAAGCGGAGGGTGCCGTAGCCGGTGCCGGCACCGACGTTGTTGCCGTCGACGAGGCCGACGCGGGCGTTGGTGGTCTTCTGGAGCAGCAGTCCGGACTCGCCGACGTTGCGCGCAATGACCTGGTCGATGGTCAGGCCGTCAATGTTCCACGTCTCGACGGCGTGGCTGCCGGCACCGGTGACGCGGATGACGCCCATCTTGACGTTGGAGTTGGCGGCGAGGTCACGGTCGAAGCGGATGCCGAGACCGCCGCTGAGGTTCATCGTGATGGCACCGAGGGTGAGGTCCTTGGTGCCGGAGAAGCGGAGGCCAAAGTACGGGCTGCCCGTCATCGTGAGGTAGGGGATCTGGACGCCCTGGGTGTTGGTCGACTCGATGGCGCCGCGGCCGGAGCGCGAAGCCGCGTTGATGGTGCCGCAGCCCTCGAAGATCTTGCCGCTCGCGATGGTGATGGTGTTGGCACCGATGGAGCCCGAGGCGATGACGGAGACACGCTGGCCGGATGAGATGGAGTCGAGGGCCGCTTGGATCGCGGCGCGGTAGTCGGAGCCGGTGTAGACGTTGCTCGAGCCCTTGGTCGCCGTGAAGGAGCTTCCGGAGCCGGTGACGCGCGCGTCGGGGGTGCCGGAGCCGCACTGGGCGGCAACGGAGGAGGCGAGGGCCAGCACCGCCGTGAGAATGGAGATCTTGGCCATCTTATTAGTGGTTCCCTTGGATGTTCCTGACGATTCAAGGGTTGGGGATATGGAAGAGCGCAGGTGAGGATCTTCGCCCGACCTGCTCGGGGAGGCGGGAGGGCACCTTGTTTATATCCATCTGAACACCGGTGAACACGGCTATCGATTCGCCGATATGCCTTCTCCAGATGCGCACCTGTCTGGTAGATGCGCCCGCAACAAGCACGTTCGTTGGAGGACGAAATTGGGCCGGCCCCTTGGACGGGGAATGCATCCTCCGCATTCATTTACCACGAGCTTGGGCACGGCTCGGCGTTGCTCGCGGCAGGCTCCGGACCGCCCGGGATGCCCAGCTGGTCGCGGGTTGGACGCCTGTCTTGGGCGCCCAGGTCGGCCGAATGCTACACGAATGGAACGTCGACGGGGGCAAATTGAGAGAAGAACTGCTAGCTGCGGTTTGGTGGCTTGCTGGCTTTCAATTTTCGACCTTCCCGATTCATGCCTTTGAAACTTCCGTGCCTTGGCTCACATGTTGACTCTTGGCACGAAGCCGGGTCAGCCTTGGCAGAAATCATCAGGTGTCCAGCACACCCCCCCCCCCCCCCCCCCCCCCCTCAGATGGACAGTGAGCTTGTTTTCTTTCTTATTTATCTCTCTCCTATTCGTGCCTTTAAATCACGGCTGTCTCTTGGCTCTCACTCGATCTCGAAGATGCAGACAAGCGTGGTGCTCTATTCAACGAAATGTGAATCCTTGGCGATCCAGGAGAAACGTCTCAAATTGACAACATCTTTTACTTCAAGCCCAAGCCACTTCGAGGTTCGAGCTCGTCTGTCATCTGAAATTCTCTTCTGCCCATGGTATGTTTCTCTGGGGTGCCATGTCTAGAAGTGTCGGCTATTTAGAGCTTCGTTTCTTAATACGACAGCTATGGGGGGTAATCAAATGTACCGTATGAAAGACTCTATTTAATGGGCTCCTGCACGATCCTTCAACCGTCCCCCGCGTTTTGGCTTGCAACAAGTATGTGTGATTTGAACGGCAATGAACGGCAAGAATCTCTCAACCCCAAAGACATGCAGACGCCATCACAAGACAAGTACCGAAAGGTCCGGCGTTTAACTCAAGTCCAAGGGAGAATGTTTTGTGGGGTGCAGTCCTGACAAGAAAATGTCGAATTAGTCCGCCTTGGCATACGAGCTCGATCCCGTCGTCAGTGTAACCCAATCGCCGTCATTACAGGTGCCAAGGAAATATGTGATTGGAATGGGGGGGCGAAGGACCAAATGGGAATCGATTTTATTTATTTTCGAAAAGGCATGCATCTCAGAGAGCTGATCATCCCCTTTTCTGGCTGAGACAACAGCAGATAGCCGCTGCGATTCGGCCATCGGCGGAAACATCTATTGATGTTTACTAAGAGGTGCTTAGCATTAAAGAATAGGTTCTGTCTCAAATTTCAACTTTGCTACATTGCATCACTTGCTTGACTCTGATTTGTGCCCCTGCTGTAGTACCTTAGGTATAGGTGGTCAAAGCCAGCAGTTCTTTGCTTCCTCGCCCGTCCATTTCTTAATTTGAAGATCTGTCTCAAAAGGTTTCTTCGATGCCAAGACGAGCAACACCCCCACCACGCTTTTCAGCATGAACTCATGCCTGGAGGCTTCAACCGCAAGATTATCTGTGGCTCATGTTCTATCTTACAGTGATAACACCGTTGTCTATCGAATGGGAATTGTCAAGGGCTTTGATGGCGGCTCAATCCTGCAATAATCACCTGCTCCTGATATTCCACAGAACCTTTCCTGCCAAGGCTATCGTGACTCGCGCTGGATTCCGCTAGACTGCGGGAAAAATGGCAGTAAAACAGAAATTGTTAGTCAGCGCCCAGGGCACTAGAGGAACCCTCTCACTCTCACGAAGCGCCTTGCTTCCGACTTTCCACGATACCATCACCGGATACGAAGCAAGATGAAATCACCGATTCCCGACTATCTCAACCGTGTGCTCGAGAATGCGCGCCCCAACGACGCCGGGGCTCCGGCCGAATACATCGACGTATTAGCCAAAGCCGACACGTCCAAGATGGGGGTGGCTCTCGCCATGGTTGACGGCAAGCTGTACTCAGCAGGAGATGACCGGGTCGAATTCTCCATACAGTCCATTTCGAAGGCCTTCGTTTATGCGCTGGCCATCGAAGACGCGGGATTGCCGCGGGTGTTGGAAAAAATCGGCGTGGAACCATCCGGCGACGCTTTCAATCGGCTTTCGCTCGAACGCGGCTCCAACAGGCCCATGAACCCCATGATCAACGCTGGCGCCATCACTGCGCATTCGCTCGTCGTCGCGTGCGACGCTACGTTGGAGCAGAGGACAGAGCGGATTTTGAAGACGCTGTCGAGGCTCGCGGGCCGGGAACTCCACGTCGATGAGGAGGTGTACGAGGCTGAGCTCAAAGATGCGGATCGCAACATGGGCATCGGATATATGCTCAAAGCAGCCGGCATTATTACCTGTGATCCGCGGGTGGCCGTCAAGGGTTACATCCGCCAATGCGCCATCAACGTCAACGTGCGTGATTTGGCCATGATGGCGGCGACGCTCTGCAACGCTGGTGTGCACCCTGTCACCGGCGACCACATTATCCCCCACACCAGTGTTCGTCAAGTTCTCTCTGTCATGACGACCTGCGGCATGTACGACGCGGCGGGCGACTGGGTATCGAGGGTCGGGATACCAGCCAAGAGTGGCGTAGCTGGCGGTATACTCGGAGCTCTCCCAGGCCAGGTTGGTCTGGCGGCCTTTTCGCCTAGGCTCGATGAACGTGGAAACAGCGTGAGAGGCGTCATGATATGTGAACAGTTGTCACGAGACATGGGCCTGCACATGATGGACGCCAGCCAGATTGCGGGCGCCACAGTCCGTACGTCTGTGGCCACCATCGTCGCTGGTGAGAGTGAGCCGCACAACCCAAATTGTCAGCGAGAAGTCGTCATCTTTAGCCTGCGAGGGGCGGTGCGCTTCGCGGGGTCGGAACGTCTTACAAGAGCTCTTGCGCGCGAGCTGGGGCCGCCGAATCCGGAGGACCCGGGCTCCGGACAGCATTCCAACGCTTGTGCGGTGGTGTTTTCATTTCGTGACACATACTCCCTTAATGTTATCGCGCGACGCATAGTGCAGGAGAATATTCGCAGGCTGCTTTTGGACGGGCGGAGTGTTGTGGTCGTCGACCCTTCAGGCGTTTTGCAAATGGATTCAGATTCCGCAGGCACAGGCCCGCATCCGCGAATATTCAAGTCAGAAACCGAAGCAAGAAACTTCATCGGAGGGCTGGGATGTCAAGCGGTGTTCAAGGATGACAGCTGGTAGTCCTCATGATTTCTAAACAGTTACTGAGTTTAGAACCATTTTCCCAACGAAGTAGGTTTGGGGTCACAGTTCATGATTTCTCCTAGTGCCTTTCGCCACCCATATTCAGCCACATGGGGGTACAGTTCATGATTTAGTTTTTGAATTTTCCAGGTCAAAATCATGACCTATACTTTGCTCATCATTTACCGCCATCTTGCATGCCACTTGCCGTCCTTTTAAGCTCCAGACTAACCTAATGAATACCAACTGTGATCTAATACGTACGCAATGTAGCGTATGGCGGAAGCTAGGCACATGCAGGTGCGATCAGGCCAGCAACGAGGGTATTTTTTAAACAAACCCAGATACCACCGCCAGTTCTTTCTATCCCAGCTAAAGAAGTACTTGGTGTGAGCATCATGGCCTAGCTCTGATGTACCTTGTCTCCATTGCAGAGTATATGCTTCTCATTCGGCGGCTAAGTAGCCCCTAACAATTAGAGCCGTCTCGCCAGGAACCTATGTTACCGACGCAATGAGATAATCCCCTCAGGTTCTAGTCTTTTGTTAAGTCCGTTACAGGCTGGAGACCGAAGCTTCTGAGGGCTTTCCAAAGGCGTTCTTCCACAGAGATTCCACTTGCATCGTGGCCAACAACCTCCTCTTCAACCATGTATTGCTCTGCCAGGAAACCTTCGATAGGCAAAGACTGACGTGTTGTCCTCATCTCATTTGCCCAAGTAAGCATCCCAATAAAGCAAATTTTAGCAGCTTTGATGGCCCTTTGGTTGTATGAAGGCATCAAATAATTCGTACATGGAGGGTAACTGCCATGTATGATACAGAGATGGGCGAAACTTCCAAAGTTGAGTGATGCCCTGCAAGTACCCTGAGTCATGTCTTGAAGTAATACGCCAAATGCGTGCCCATTTGTCATCGGCATACAGCTGTGCCACATCCAACTTACCGAGCATCCTGGGTAGCTGCAATGTACTGGTTTCATGGGTGTTGGCCAGTCCAGTGCCAACAAGCATTTGGCCCGAAAAGGCAGTGGTATGCTCCAAGTTGGCGTTTTGTGTACCCGATTGAAATCTCTCAAGAACATGTTGCCAACCCAAGCATCGTAGAGGCTGATCTGAGAATTTTTGTTGCTTTCGCACACTTCGTTGCTCATGTGTCTGATGATTTCCAAGACATGAGGACCAGGTGCATCTTTCTGCGATTCTATACCTACGTGCGGCTCGAGCCAGAACCAGTCAACATAGGGTGGAGATGGCGACGCGATCTCGCCATGACGATTCAGTAGCCAGTCATAATCGCACTTTGCATCAAGCTCAGGGTTGAGCTTTGATCCTGCAATCAGTTAACATCGGAGTGGCTTCGCTAACTGAAGCTCGAAAACCTCACCAAGATGGTATCTTATGGTTCTCATGAGGTGGAGCAGTGCTTTGTCCCAAGAGCAGGGATCGGAATTCAATTTCGCCGTCAGCTTTTCATCATGAAGGGAGTCCAGAATGAGCCGATCGACCTTCCGCCCGTCGTTGGGGCGATTTTGTTTGACGTCCCAGTAAAAGAACAGGAATGTTTCACGAAAATTGATGTCTCTGAGAGAGTCAGACATGGTATTAAATTGCTTGGGCTTTATTCAGATTGATGAGCAGGAGACTGATCCATTACGAGCGAGCACCGTGGACATCCAGCGGACTTTATAATTCTGTCAAGGCTTAATTCAATCACTGTTGGCCCCTACATGATCATACTTTCCCATCACATTTAAGATTTCCCTGCGGATTCCAACAACCTAATTACCCCTCTCACGAAAGTAAATTAGAGACAACAATAAATATTAGATGGTTACGTCACAGATGAATCTCTGGATCGGCAGGTCCGGGGATCAATGAAGTCCTTAGTACATGTAGATCAGACAACATTGAAAAGCACGCGACTGTCCCCACTCATACCATATCGTAAGACTTCCTTCAAGGGACTGAGTGATTTCTCTCAACTTGTCTGCGGCTCTTGCTTGATTCCGTGGAATCGTTTCTGACGACATCTGCCCACTTCAACCCTGATTTTGGTGATACCGAGCAGGAATACTTTTGGTAATCGCTGGCTGAATTGCAATCATCCCAAGAACTATGCTGTCTACTACATGTAAGTTCTGCACTATCGGAAGCCAGCTTCGTATCCTTTCAAAACTCTTGTCGTTTAACTGCGGCCTCCGCACTACCATGTTGATTGTGAACTTCGCGCCACGTAACCTTCAGAACCCAGACTTGCCCTTTTGCCACGTCTCACAACCGTCTGAGTCCTCTATAGTTCTTGTCTGCCGCCAAAAATGCCATGAACTGCATGTCCGGGACTGGCAGGCCCGGTCTTCAGTGGGAGTCAACCTTATGTTATAGACTTCACTATTAACAAGAAAAGCATAGATCAGATTTCATGAGCTTCGCAGCAATTCTTTTAAGCACTTTATGGGCTGGTTATCATTATCTCTCATACATGTGGTTATTTGGCAAATTGTCGAATCCAATGTTGAGAGCTGTTCGCATTAAGAGGCGTTGAAAACGCTTGTGTACATTAAGAACCTGCAACTTCAAGGCCTCGACGAGAACACAACATCTCGCTGCTATTTTGAAAGGCTATCAGTCAGTCGATGCGATTGTCCAGGTGCACCTTCGGAAGGCAAGTGATCGAATGCTCAAATACAGCTACTGCAACAGTTGTCTCTCAAGTTTTCTAGCCCTAGAATGCCAAGTCTATTCATAGCATATCTGATATTCCTTTCTCAATCGCCACTACAGACAGACTCCAATCAATTAGATGACCAACGGGCTCATTCTTGGGACCCCTTTTGGCTTCGGCTGTACATATTCCATTAAGAAGGCAAAGGCTAGGTAAACTAATCTCATGTGATTACGACAAGCTCAGATCTATGGTTAGCAAACACTGAGAAACAACGCGGCATTGATTCCTAAATAGGTATTTGTTTACAGACTACAGTCAAGATGTTTAAGAGCAGTAATCTGGTGTTGAGAGACAGTGTTTCTATCAGTTCAAAGGATGATTGGTGGTGGTGAATGTAGCATGAATCAGCGGACAAAATTTCGTACCGTGAGTCCGCCGGAGTTCGTCAACGCCGCTGATTTGGCGAAGGTTCCACTTTCGGTCAAGACGCAGATACTACATCATGCGGGTTCAACTGGAACACGCAAAGCGGAGTTCCGGGGCTCTGACAAATGCTCGTCGAATATACCTTAGGAAAGGTGGATTTCCGACAGGGATCTTATCGTCACCAGTCGTCGCTATAAAAGCCGTTCCCGCTCGTTGCCTAGGTCCCAAGCAGAACCTCATCTCCTCACATTGGCTACGCTGTTTCCCAAAGATATTTCAGTCATGACGCCGGCGACCCTCAGCGAAAACGAGTTCACTCACAGCGGCGATAAGAAGACCTTCTATTGGTCGGCCGGCCCTTCTGATGGGCCTCTCGTCATTCTCGTCCACGGCTGGCCCGCGAACGGCGAGACTTGGAAGCCTCAGCTTACCGCTTTGGCGTCTCTAGGTTTCCGAGCCGTCGCTCCAGACTGCCGCGGCTACGGAAGGTCCAGCGTCCCCAAGGAACGAACCGACTATGCCCTGGAGAATCACGTTTCGGACCTAGTGGCTTTGCTCGCCCACCTCGGCCGTAGCAAGGCCGTCTGGATCGGTCACGACTGGGGCGCCGTTCTCGTCTGGGGAGTTGCTGCACAGCATCCGGAAAAGTGTGTCGGAGTCTGCTGCATGACCGTGCCATACTACGTTATCGAACACGGTTTGCCGGGCCTCGTCGCTCTGTCCAACCGCGAGCTGTATCCCGAGGATGAGTACCCCCTCGCGCAATGGGACTATCAGGCCTTCCACAATGAGCAACCGGAAGCCAGTGCCAAGCAGCTGGAGGCCAACGTAAACAACACCGTCAAGCTGCTGTACCAACGGGGTAGCGCTGAGCGCTATGGCAAGCCCGCCTTCAGCGCATCGACGCGGAAGCTCGGCGGGTGGTTCGGTGGTCTTTCGGAGGCTCCAGACACGCCATTCGACAAGACAGTGTTCAAGGACGATAAGCCTGCGTTTGATCGCATGGTGGCCGAGTTTGAGAAGAACGGATTTCGTGGTCCCAACGACTATTACCGCAACCAGGAGGCTAACAGGGCGTACGCCAGTAAGGCGCCCAACGGAGGACGTCTCTCATACCCCGTGTTGTTCATTGGGGCGCGTTGGGACAGTATCTGCGACACGACGATCTCGAGATTGTGCGAGCCCATGCGGGAGATGTGCGATGACCTTACCGAGGTCACGATTGAGGCCGGACACTGGGTGGCCTTGGACAAGCCGGAAGAAACGAACGCGGCGATAGTGAGATGGATTGCCACAAAGCTCCCAAGCTATTTCCCTGGATACTGGAAAACTCCCTTTGTGTCGCATGCATGAGAGCGCATCTAGTTGTATCAGGAGGTCAGTGAGACAGGACACCAGGAAAATGATTTATCCGGTTCATCACAGATCATTAGAACCTTCTCAAGTGAAATTCTGAGAATCTCATGTTTGTCATTTTTTCAGGACTTATTATGGCTTGCGAGGCGTATATAGCATCCGGAGTATAGTCTGCATCGGAGCTGAAGCACGGTCGAAGGTGGACAGACTTCCCAGCCCAGATATGCAAATCACATAAACCCAGCTATTACACAGACCAATAGGTCGATGACGATAATCACCTAGGAGAAGGGGGATGATTCATGACTCTCGATCATAACTAGACTGTTGGTTAAGCCCGGTGTGGTTTCGTTCAACTTTCGTAGCTAAGAGGCTAGCACTGATCTCCATCAGAGAGACAGCTGATCACATGGATGGCCTGCGGTTTGGAGTCAGCGTAAATTATGTTGACAAGAGAAGTGCGACATCAACTCAGAGACATTCCTTGGGTCACGGAAGTTGACTGTTGGTCCTAAGAGTGAGAAGCTCGGATTTCCAACATCTGGATCTGTCTTCGGAGAATTAATTACTTCTTTGTGGCTACTAGTCTAGAGGAACCTAGAAACTGGGGCGGCTACATCAATTAAGTCGCGAAATAGGGGACAATGTCGATATGAGATAAAGTAATAGCTCTTTAGTATCTCAAAGTATTATCTAGTATGGCTTGGGTATCAAGAGAGCCCTTTTGTGAGAAAACAAGGCGTTCTTTCTCAAGATTCGTTGTTTGCTTTCATTCTCAGTGCTTTGGTTTTTCTCATAGTGTTGCTTGCACAGACTGGCAAGCACCTGTTGACCACGCTTTCCCTTGCATCAGTCGAACATTGGCCTTACAATGCCGTCGGAATTCTTAGCACGGTTGCTGCTCAGCAATCAGAACACGACTAGTCGCTTTCTGAGGGTGGTCACTTTGGTGGAGGTTGCCAACTTGCCAAATCCACCCAACTTCAACTCAATTCACCTTCTCTATCCAGTTCTCAACTTGGCGTTTTTCAGGCCAACTTCAGACTGAAGTCTCAACGCTGAATTCATTCACTATCTCCGTTTGGTAGCCACCACCGGAGTAGACATCCGACACGATCGGAAATCACTGACTAATTCTACTTGCCGAAATCCACCGTGATCAACATGCCCTTACTGCCTCGACCACGTGGAGTTCCGATTTCCCCAATTATAGCTCCGAAAACTCTAGTGATCCCATTATGGCCCTCAACACTACCTTCAAGCTCTGGGAATGTCTGACTATGGGCCTGCTGTCAGTCGATCTTGCGGTAACTCTTTACGGTGTGGGTTCCGAATTCCCCGACGCTGTTTTGCCAGTTGAACACTCGGAAAGCATCGTCGCACTCGCCTTCTCGGAGCTTGTTCTTCTCATGCAACTTCTGCACATCAATCTTCCGGTTTACCCTGCCAGCGAGTTCGAAACACTCGGACTTGCCAAGAAACTGAGGGACCAGACCTTTTGCCCGTGGATAGGCGGGCTGATCGGAACTCAGGGAGCACAGTTTGCGGCATCGGTCCCACGGCTTGAGGAAACCGAGTTGAGGACTTTTGGCATCTTTCTTATTCCGGTGGCTGCCGCGGTTGGGTGGAAGTGGAGAAGACTGCGACGGCGTCTGCAACAGGCGAGGAGGCAAGACGAAGCAGCTTTGATTGCGCAAGTCTTTCGGGTATGGACGGCACGAGAATAAGACTTTTCCCTTTCGCCACAGTATTCTGGTTCTTCAGTCTCTTATCACCTTTGCAAGATCCATTTGCCAAAATAGTCGTCCTCACTCAAGCAGTATTTCTCCTGCCCGCGCCGATAGCTCGCGATGTTGACCTTAACGAAGGGATCTCTGAAATCCAACCGAGAAAAATAAAAAATATTCTTTTTTTAAAAAGGGATCGATTCTGAGCAATGATTTGACGTTACTTATTTTACGGAACAAATACCATGTCGCCACGATCTGGCACAAAACGCGGATAAAGAGGAGCTCCTATAGATGGAAGAGCAACACCAAATCTCAACATCAGACTGAAGCTGAGCTGTGAGAACCTTAAGTTTCTGGGGGCTCATCAAGAAATCAATGCCTCAAATTACTACTGTGTATTGTTTTGTGTGACAAGGACTCTATTGATATCTTAGTTGAAGAATCAATAACAATATCTAGGGAAATGGAATATGTGCTGCTTTCAGTTCCTCAATAGTAGAATCTTCTCAGATGCCTTTCTGGGCCTTCTGGACAAAGGGGCTGAACAGGAAATCTTCTCATCTGATCTCATTTGTTCTGAATCACTGAAAAACTACTTCTTTTGAAGAGTGCTCTTGACCCGCTCTTGCCGCCAACATCCAACCCATCTGTCGTTCTTTCCTCAAAGGTTGGAAGAAAACTCAGCCAACTTCACTTTTATCTAAAACTCGCTCCTTCCTTCACTTAGCTGCACAAGTGAATCAGCTGCCACACTTTTGCCTCTATTTATTTCTTTTCGCCAGAGGCTGCCCACAAAACCTCTTTCTCTCACCACCACCACAGCAACAAAGCTTACTTCTCCCCAAACAATACCCAACTCACACAACCTGACCAAACAACTGCGCAACAAACAACACCATGATCTCCGCAGCCACTGCAGTTAGTGGCGCTTTTCTGTAAGTACTATTATTTTCTGCACGCTGTCTGACTTTCTAAAAACTCACGCGTGTCTTCTCAGGGGCTGGTACATCTATGATGAGTACCTCACGGCTCGCCTGGCCAAGAAGGCTAAGCCTGTGCCTCTCCCTCAGAATCCTACTTATAAGAGTGAGGATGTGAGCATCATTGTCGCAACCATCAACACTCCCGACAGCTTCACCAACAGCCTTCGTCTTTGGCTCGCCAACCGCCCGAAGGAGGTCATCATCGTCACCATTGAACGCGACCTTCAGCGCGTGGTTGACCTTGTCCAGCCTGTCGCCTCTGAGTGGGAGGACCGCATCACTGTCATGACTGCTGACTATGCCAGCAAGCGCGCCCAGATGGTCGTTGGTATGCAGGAGGCCAAGGGCAAGATCCTCGCCTGTGTCGACGATGACGCCTTCTGGGGCTACACCACCCTGGAGCACCTCATTGCCCCCTTTGAGGACCCCAAGGTCGGCGGCGCGGTCGGCAAACAGAGGTTTGTTTGACCTTCCAAGTTGCTCATCACTGTGAAACCCAGAAGCTGACGCTCTCACCAGTGCCCACATTCCCCAGAAGCGTCAGAACTCCAAGGTCATCACCCCATGGGAGGTTGCTTCTATCAAGTCTCTTGATAATCAGAACAACGTCCAGGCTGTTCGCTTCGCCGCTGATGGCAGCGTCTTCTGTCTCGTTGGTCGTACTCTGATGATGCGCGCCGATATCGCCAAGGACTCCCGCTTCCAGCATGCCATCAACAATGAGTTTATCCAGGGCAAGCGTCTCAACACTGGCGATGATGTCTTCATCACTCGCTGGCTTCAGTGTGAGGGCTGGGACATGAGCATTCAGAACGCCCCCGAGGCTGAGATCACCACCGAGGTCATGCGCGACTCCAAGCTGGTGCTCCAGATGTTCCGCTGGCAGCGCAGCGCCATTCAGTCTTTCCTGAAGACCATCCTTGATGAGCCCGGTCTCCGCAAGATCTGGAAGTAAGCATCGCCCTAATAGACTCTGATGACTCAAATCTGACTTGTACACAGGAAGCACCCGTACATGGCCCGCAAGTTGGTCGAGCGTCTTCTTCGCCCTATCCTCTCTTGGGTCCACATCTTCGCCCTCATCCAAGGCTGCCGTGAGAACTCAATGGTCGCGTAAGTCACCCTTCCGTTTCTTCATTTGGTGGTGTTTCCGTTCTCATCGTGGTTTGCAGGATCTTCGCCATCTTCTGGTACTTCTGGGGCATGGTCAGCACCTACAACCGGTTCCTCAAGCGGTTCCCCTACGCGACCGGTAAAATCTGGGCTGCCGTCTTGCTCGACAACTGCCACCCTATCGTCGACATCTGGGCTTGGCTTACTCTCAGCACCGAGGCCTATGGCACTCGCAACCCTGACACTGAGGCTTGAGCAGCAGATATATCATCATTTCGAGAGCTTTGGCGTACGGCACGGACAGGAAAACTACTTGATTTTGGGAGTTTGGTTCTAAAAGGAATCTCACGATAGAGACCCAATGGGAACAGAGGACTCCATAAATGAGTAGATGAATAGATGAAAAAGGTTTCTTCGGTACCGACATGGCATCTCACGATATCGCACCTGTGACAGCCTGTCACGCAGCAAGTAGCCAAGGCCACGTCGCCAATCGCTTATTTTTTCCAGCCTCAGACCATCCGCTTGCAAACATTGGTTAGTGAATTGCCTACTTTAGCATTTATCGGGCAGAGAATAATCTTAGCGATCCTCCAATAAAGGTTGTGATTCATCTACACCCATGACACATATCTTAACGAATCAGGTCTTAACGAATCAGGTCAGCCATCCCGTCAGCCGAGTTTACTTGCTGTCATGCGTGACACAGCTGGACGAACTTCTTGCAGCCCTACAGCGACGAGCATCCTAACAGGGCAGCTTGTGTTTCTCAAAAGCCTACTGAAAACTTCCCAAATGCGGGGCGCTGACCGCGTTAGCCCGTCTTGATCAGTTTGAGCATCTCGGAAATGATGCCAACTCCGCAGTGAAAGCATTTTGCTTCAGCTGCTGGATTTACTCACATTCTCCATCCGGCTTCGACTTGCAAGCTGCTATAATTATCCGGCGCCTGGCTCGACATCAGCCATTAAAGCCTTTCAATGGCCTCCCATTAACGTGATTAGTTTTGTTTAACCAGCGCCCATACACTCAGCTTTTCGACCCCGCTCAAAAGGCCTTTTGACATAAAATCTACTTGTTTATATAGACCGGTCGTTCTTATTCTGAATACTGCCACAGTCTCGGAGAGTAGGACTCAACATGTCGCTGCTCGCGCCGACTCCAGCAGCTCCATCCGCTTCAGAGACTGGTACAGCACCCTCGGCCCAATCTTCGGAAACATCTCGACCGGTGTCTGCAACGAGACTCTCGCTGCTTACTTGGCCGACTATCGGAATATCGACACACCAGCATGCAACTTCCACCTCGATTGTATCCTCAACGAGACACGCGAGTTCACCAAAGCCCAAAATCGCATCAGCAGCCATCTTCCTCGGTATCTTACCCTCGTTGCTGTCGATGATTGGCCCCTCAATTACCCAGCTGTCTAGTGGGCACTCCATTCAGAAGCTCCTGATCAGCCTCAGAGATACAATACGGGTGATTCAGTCTCCAAATTCGTGGCGAGAGAGCTCACGCCCGGCATGCGCCATCCTTCGCTCCAGGTTCACAGGATTTCTCGGTTCGAGCTCTGGCTGGCAGTTTGGTTTAATATTGGGTCCTTCTTGGCCGCTTTCCACCTGATCATGGGCACTTGCTGGTTTTCGGCTATCGTTTTTCTGCTGCCTCAGGATGCCAGTGGTATCATCATGCGCTTCTTTACTTCCGCGGCGGTTTACAGACTCGTGGTCATGGTGGAGTTGGCGAGCATGAAGTCACATGAGACATCACAGCGCGAGAAATGAGCGCGTCACTTGTGTGCCATGAAGCACTTCCATCAATCACGATGATGCGGAATCCGTCGCTTTTGGATGCCCGTTCAAGAATACGTTCTGCGCTCTTCGTAATATTTGATGGATCTCATTATACGTAGGCTTGCTAACTACCTATGGGTACCCATATGGGTAGTACCCAAATTTCTTTGACGCTACTCTACTGGTATCTCGCTTAGTCTATTGCGGCTCTATGTCCTCATCCTCCTCCACAAAGATATCGGGAGCGCTGTCATCCGAGGGCGAACTGCCATCTTCGGCATTAATGTCTCAGTCTTGCTTCTTCGCGGCAGCATTGCGAGAATCGTCGGTTATCATCCGAATCAGTCTCATGTACAAACTCGCACCGATCGCAGTGAAGATATGCCACCACCCATGCAACTCCAAGAACCACGCCGCAGGTAGCCCCACAGCATCTCTCGCGGCTCTCAGCTCGGCGCAAAACTCCAGGTCGATGTGCCACAGCGTGAAGCCAAAGATCAAAGACGCGACCGATTTCCAGAAGTAACCCATGTACTTCTTCTTCTCTTCTTTGGTGTACAGCCCGGTCCCGTACAACAGGTACAGCGTCCGCGGCCAGACAAGGGTCAGCAGTACCGTGAAAGTCATGACGTGGATAAAAATATCGCCCGAGCGGACGTAGATGACGGACATGGTGCCGATGCCGAGCCACAGGGCTGCAATGATGCCGATGCGAACGAGAGGCGCTTGACGGTGGGCGTACAACGCCTGGACCAGGGAGCCGGCGAGGATGAGCATGGAGAGGTCGTCGAGGAGCTGGGTTTCTTGGTGCATCGTTCCGTGGAAGATTCCGGAAAAGACGCCCACGAAGAGCAGTCCGATGGACTGGATGTCGAGGGTCCGGTACCAAGGAACCGGTGTCCCGGCATTTGCCCGAGGATACTTGAACGCGAAATAAACTTCCAGTTGGTCAGCTTTCAAGGTTCCAGACGGGCAAGCTTGGGGGCTACCAACCATATGTCGCGTTGGAAAGACAGTTGATGAACTCGGCAATGTACCTCGTGAAGACGTAATCCTCCTCACAGAAACTGATTGGACTCCACGTCAGCAACTTCATCGACTAGCGCGCCTTTGGTGGGCTTGCTTACTTGGCTTTGCTCGTGGGGTAGCCCCAGATGCCATCCCCGGCCGTTGCATCGTTCACGAAACGAAGCGTTTGGTGTTTGTGACTCATGGCGATGAGAGTGTCGACGGTGCGCGTCGAGAACTGTGCTGAAGCTGTGGTGGTGGAACGACGCGTGAGCTGGTCAGACGCGCGCGACTCGAGATCTCGTGAGAGGAATTTTCGGCGCTGAGTGACGCCTGTTGCGGAGAGTGACCCAATTGGGAGAATTGCCTCGATGCACCGCTTTCAAGAGTCTGGCAGAAGCTATTCACGGCTGCCGATATCGATGTCTGGTGTTTGAATGACCTTTTCGTCGTTCGTCCGGTCTTTTCAAAGCCAAGAAGTCAATTGGCAGACTTGGGAGGGAGGAATCGCGTGGCTGCAAGGTAGGTAGCTAACCGAAGACCCATCCAGTGGGTCCGGCCGCCTCTCCGCGGAGCCCGGAGCCGGGCCGGACTTCGGTATCATTCCGCTATTCCAACAACGTGCCGAGGCCTCTGATAGACCGACCAAGGCCCCAAAATTCAATTCAAAGAAAATACTCTTAATTTCTTTGCCATCCCCCAATGTGCTTGTTGATTGACGCCGTTGCATGCATTATACACTGGCGCTTAAACTCCTGTGGGCCGTATCAATGCCGACAGCATCATTGCTGGGATTTGCCTCCGCCCAACTGAACAATGCGTTCCAGTCATTACAGACATGAGTCACGTCCCACCCCGGCTCTTTATCGACGGGTAATTCTTCTTACGCAGACCCCGCGAAACACATGGGAGATTGCCGCAGGTAGTCACAGCAATGATCCAGATGACCGTCCTGCGTGTGATTCCACTCGCGATTTCCCGGCGACGCGTCGGCTCCCATTAGTGTACCGTTGACTGCAAGGGCGTAGTGACCTTCTCCGATGATATAATGCAGCAAGTTAGACGTCGAATTTGACGATTCGGAGCGCTTCACCCTGAGACTAGACTTACCAGACAATGAAGCTGATGAAAGGCGGCTATTCCGGATTCCGGAGTCGTTTGGTTTGATATACCCGCGACTGGCTGAGATGATGATGTTCTGTCAGAAGTTTTGGCATGTGCAAAGAATCGAGTCTTCCAACGGGTCCACGGGGTTGCAACGGGTATCACGAACGGGGAGTTAGGTTGCCCCAAAGCTTTGGAGCTTTCCTTCGAGGGCGGTCCGTCAAATTTATCGTCTCGTGCGAATGTCACGGTGATCGAGGGCCCCTAGAAGACTCAGCACCATATATTAGAAGGATGACTCGTTATCGATAAACGTACGATTTTGTAGTTGAAACCCGTTAAACGTGGTGGTTGTATCATCATCGCGGGCACTCGCGTGAGTCGCGTCCTCCCCCAACTGGCAGACATCGCGAGAGGGACGAATGGCCTCAACTGCGGTTACTGTAACAAGGAGGAATACTGCGAACCATAGCGCGAGTGTCAGTCGAACAAAGTGAAACGTGTATATCAGGGGCAGATGCTTTCGTCTATGAATGTACTGAGGACACTTGACCGGAGATGCAAGCATCAGTCCGGGCATGCATCCCAAATAAATCGACGTGAAAGATGGCGTCCAGTTTTTCCGAAGTGAAATCCCTCAGCACGAGGTATGTTATACTACTCCCCTACTCGCGTTCCCTAAGCAAAGTTCAGGCTCGCTTCTGCGGCCCCATAAAATGTCAACTCTAGCCTCCACTGTGGTGAGTTGGTGCTGGATAGAGCAATGGTTCACGACTCGTGAGACTCTACTAGGGCAGTCTTCTCGACATAGAAAGTATTAAAGGGTGGAACTTTACCAGCTGTTCAGCCTTTTTTTTTCTTTCTCATCAACAACTCATAGTTCTTACACCCAAGACCCCTCCGTCGCAGTATGTCTCTTCCTCGAGCGCAGTTACTGCACGTTCTAGTCAGCTAATCGCCATTTTCTAGAGTACTAGACCTGAGATCAGCCTCTTCACAAACACCGAAGAACAGACTTCGCAAGTGAGAACATCGCTTGGTTAAATAACTTCTTCTCAGCTAAATACTTGCTCAGCAGGTCCTTTCCGACCAGCAAAATGAAGTTCTCTTCCATTCTCGCTTCCGTTGCACTCTTTGCTAGTGTCTCCATGGCCTCTCCCAAGCCAGTTGGCCCCTCAAGCGACGTTGGCGACGGCGGCCTCGAGGCCCGCGCCTGCTGTACTTGCCCCGACGGCCGAAGGGGATGCGGCGGTTTCTGCTACTCAAACTGCCCCCAGTGCATTTGGAAGACTTGCTAAATGTACAAGGGGCAAGTTGACCGGCAGTCGCCAATCCGAAGTTGTGAAGTAATGGTCATGAACTGCCATGCAGAGTTGAAGGAACAGGTTGGCCCTTGCAAGACATGAAAGTAAAGCGTCTATCGGTACCGGGTTTGACCATGTTTCGCGCAAATACAATTCATCAATAAACCGACTAATAACAGAGGTCGAGGTCGTTGAGTGTTTTTTGAGAATATAACGCAGTTGAACATAAATTTACAAAAGGTAAACAAAACATCCCCTTCACAACATCCTTATTATCAAGATGAAGCCTAGATAGAAACTTTTGTGCCATGAGTCTAATTTCGCAGACCAAGGGTAAAGCTTCTTTTCAAAGCTATTCTTAATCCCAAACTATGAACGCATCATCCGTGGTTGACAAACTTTCTATCGGGACTAAATAATCTTCAATGGTATTCATCATTTTCTACCAGTCTAATTTACTTTTCAGGGCTGAGTCGAAGTGAAGACCAATAACCTCCCACTACACGATAATGCTTCAATCTCGTTTGAATTATCCCTCTATACATTGAAGGGCTGTAAGTTACTGTAAGCAACTCCCTAGATCTCATGAAAACAAAGATGTAATGGGCCGGAATGCCGCCTGCCTAGGTCCCGTGTCAGTTGTCATGTTCGACTGAAGCAGTAGAGCCTCGGCGTGAACTTGCCGGAGATCAGTCACGAGCAAACGCGCCAAGCGGCCCAAGCCTTTTCCGCGCGTCAAGCATCGCCGCGCGTCTCGCAGACATCAGAAACTTTAACAATCCGCACCCTTTCCCAGGCCAGGAACCGCTCGTTATCCTTCTTCAGCCTCTCCACCGCCTCGCCGCTGTTCGTCGCCGCAAAGAATGCTTGTGCGGCTTGTTCGTCCTTGAAGGCCACCTCCACTATCGCGTCCGCGTCTTCCTGGGCGGCTTTGTCTCCCATCAACACGACGGCCTTGCCGTCTTCGGGTGAGCGCTCGATGTACCTTCGGGAGTGCAGCGAGGGGAAAAGGGAACCGGTGAGTTCCATCGTGAGGGGTACGTGGACGTTTTCATAGTGATGTTTGAATTCGGCGTGGGTCATGCCTTCCTTGCGATGGAGATAAATTAACATGCGGTAAGCCATGTTGTGTTGTTGACGACGGCCGGAACCTGGGTCGAGAGCGCAAGTTGAAGCGAGGAAGTATATGACGTGAAGCTTCAAGTCCACCACAAAGTGCCGTGCCGCCGGACCCCGTGGTTTTTAGGTATCGGATCGAAAGCTTAAAGGGAGGAGACGTCTAATGGACTTCGGACCGAACGCTCTCGGAGTTCATCCACTCCAACCTGACCATCACCGATGCAAAACAGAGTCCACCATCGGATGTATAAGCCGCTTGTATTTGTGCTGGGATTAAATAGCCAACGCCTTAGTTTCCGTGCCTTTACTCAACGGCCCTTTAGTGGTGTTTCTGTGTCCACGCTAAGAAGGAGGCCTCGATAAACTTTCCAGAATCTTTGAACCCGAGTCATGCGAGCTCAAGAGCTGATCACTGATCACAGATGTCCACATCATCCATCTCAAACTTGTTCCATCACTCAAATGCTACAGCTACATTCCATTGCCGTTCAGTCTTGACCGATAAATCCACCTACGGTGTGAGGGGGGCGGCTTTCACGACAAAGTGTCATTTGCGTCTATGATCATGAAGGTAATATTATGGTTCCCGAGTAAAAAATAATTACAAAACCGCCAAGAAGTCACCCCAGATATGCTGATAATTACATAGTCTATAAAAGTATGTCCCGCTCTCTGAAGATGCCCACACCATTGCGCCACAGAATATTAGTTTCGATCATGAAAATAAGCAGCAAGCGCCCCCCTAAGAACGGTTGTTGACAGGAGGAACGTCGACGACGACGGCATCACCGTTCTCAAGGTCCTGAGACACCCTCGCGGCGGCGCCCTTGTTGCCAACACTGTTGAGCCACTTGTCGAGCTTGAACTGATCAATGATACGGAATCCCTTGGTCGCAGGCGGCAGGACCTTGGTGCACTCGGTGAGCTGGTTGATATTGTTGACACCGAGCAGCGAAAGGCGGATGTACTCTCTGGCGTAGTCCTATAGCCTGTTAGTCATGCGTCTTTTGTGAATATGAGACGTTCACCTACCTCGTTCCAGTGGTTCTGTCCTCCAATGCCGGCGAAGTCCTTGAACTCCTTCTTGGTTTCGGGGTGCTGCGAGATGGCGATATCGGAAGGGAACTTGAAGACACGAGGAGGAGAACGGTCGCTCAGAGTCTCCTTGTAGTACAGCACGTCCCAAACACCAGGGGTGCTGTCCTGCGGGTCACCAGCTCTCGACACGTTGACGAAGTTCTGCTGGCTGGTCGTGTGCGCACCGAGCAGCGCAACCAGGCCGTGCGGGCTGATCGTCTTGTCGCGGAACAGCTGGATGAGCTGGTCCGCCGGAGCAAACGGGCTCGGCAGCAGACCTACCGGCGCCGGGTTGGAGCTGTCCTTGCGGCCGACGTAGGTCTTGATGCGCGGGCCGAGCGGGCAGACGACGGTGGCGACGTTGGCGGCCATCTGGATGAAGTCGCCCATGCCGATGTCCCAGCCCATGGCCTTGTACTTTCCGTGCAGCTCGTCCAAACGAGCGGCAATGTCGTGGAGTCCGCGGTTCTCGAAGCGGTCGATCTCGGAGCCGCTGAGGATGATGCTGCCGTCGGCACCGCCGCCCTGCGAGGCCGTGGCCTTGGACCAGGTTCCGGCGTCGTGGAAGCCGAGGCGCACGGCGGCGCGAGCCCACTTCGTGCAGCGGCCCGAGGAGCCCGCCATGAACTGGTACATGTCGTCGGCGACGTAGCGCCAGACGCAGCAGGTGTCCTTCTTGCACTTGTCCGTGTTGAGGGCCGGGACGGAGCTGTAGCGGTCGTTGGACTCGGGGCTGCCCTTTCCTTGGAGCATGTTCTTGATGTCCTTGCCTACCTTGGAGAGGTCGCGGTCCTTGAGGTTTACGAGGTCGCCGAGGAGCTCGTTGGATTCTCCCTTGTTGCTGGTGCGAGACATGATTTCGGACATCTGCTCACCCATGCCCGGGTAGGCGAGGGCACCCGTTAGGGCGAGGGAGGTGGTGAGGAAGGAAGTGATGTGCATCTTGACTTCTTATGGAGCGAATGTATAGAAGATAAAAGAATATCGAAATAAGTGAGTGATTTAGACCCGAATCGGTCTGTAGGAGGAGAGAAAAGGAAGAGAAGCTTGATCGGATGTGGAGATGAAGGAAACGAGAGCTAGGTTTAGAACACGACGATGTCTTATATCTCTCCTGCTCCGAGACGCTGAGCTGCCATCACGACCACGTCTTTTGGGTTCAGGGCTCTCAACCTCAAAGCCCTCGGACATGTAATCCCAATCATAACACCTCCCAGTCGGACGTGCATGGCTGTTCCTCCGGGACAAGCCCTTTAGCTTCTTCGTTCCTGAGCCTAAGCCGACACCAAAAAAAGTGTTCGTTAGCCTAGTGAGATCTCCCGACACGAAGTGAGGGTGGAAAGGCATCGGGGACTTAGAAAGCATAGCCTGCAGTGCCAAGAAGCCCGGCTTATGCGCCAGCCGTTCTAGAATAAGGGCCAAAGTGAAGTTAAACGAACAAGTTGACTCCCAGAGGAGCAAGAAGCATACCGTGACTAGCGCGCAGCTTAGACCTGATGCTCTGCCGGCCGTCATCGCCAGCTTCAGCAGATACCCCTCGGTTCCCATTCGTCGGGGCCGGTCAGTCGGTCGAGAGACGTCGAGAAAGACGCACATGAGAGCCCCATGCGCCGCCCCGGGTGCAGCTCATCTGCAATGCAACGCGCGCTAAAGTGGAGGCTAACAATAGACTTGAGATGTACCCTGTATACATAAGGCGACCCTCGCTGGACGGGTCGTCCGTGGACCCGCCCCGTGTCACCGTGCACTCCGCCGGGGCGGCGCTCTCGTATCGCGCAACCCAGTTGTCGCTTGCCAAGAATGACGGCGCGGATGGGATTGGACGATGAGCGTTTAAGCTTCTGGGTACTCGACGCCACAAGGAACGAAAGGGGTCTTCCATGCAGAAAGCAAAAGGGGTGTGTGTGTGTGTGTTGTGTTGGCTGTGGAACAGACACGAGAGAAAAAGAGGCGCAACGCCGTCAGACAGTCAGACCAAGATAGGTAAGCCGCCAGACTAAGAAACCGTGAGGAAGCCGTTGGCTAGGCTGCAAATGGTCTGGCGCGCCCTCGGCAGCAGCGGCGGGAGAGGCATGGGAAATAAGAAGCGGTGCGTCGTGACTGGCGCGGTGGCCAAGAACGCTCTCATCGGTCCCCCGTCCCCCGCCTGACGCTATCGAACGCCTCAAATGCGTTGGCAGGTCGTGGTTGTTGACCTTTCTCAATCGTCTGACTGGGGACGAGGAAGGGAAACATCCGATGTTGAACGGTTCGATTGGAGCGGTTCATATCCAAGAGAATACCAAGACTGCTGCTCGGATGAAAAAGCTGGTTCCGTAAGCACCTGCACATGCTCGCTCATTATTATGTGCTCATTCTCCCGCAAATGCGACCAGAGCCTCCATCCGTTCCAGGGGTCAGGGTTCGTGGGGCAGAGACAACAGGACGGACTGGGCAGGGGGGGAAAAACACAAACAAAGACACAGGCCCAGTCGGTGCCAAGTCCGTTGAGGCGGTCGCTCGTTCCTCAGGGGACCGAGTTTGTTTTCGCGTCGATCAATCGATGAATGATGTTCATCCCGAGGGATCGCGTTGAACGAGTGAATGTTTGTTGATCTGCGTGAGAATGATTGGCCGTCATGCGGGGATCGCCTGCAAAAGCGGTGGTGCGACGGTACAGGTTCGTCGGAACAATACAGAAAAGCAGGGAAGAAAAACAGAAGCTCGTGTGCAGAGTAAGCATGAGAAAGTGTAATTAACCCCATGTGGCTGAGAAAGGCACTAGAAGAGAGAGAGAGAGAAAGTACGTGTGATGCGTCCGAATTGGGAATGACCTACTTTCAGCTGTGGCGCATGGCATCCCATCCCGCAGCATCGGCTGCGGATAACCCCAGTCATTGCTACCTCAGACCATATTCCCGGGTCACCGTTGTTGCTCGTCGGCCATTGTCTAACTGAACTGAAAGGGAGGCATAAGATGTAAGCTCGGCTGCAACCAAGACCGAGGGCTGCAGAGTTGCGGCCTTATCAAATATTGGAGAATGTCGTGTCGCATGGCGAAGCCCGATATTCTCGGCCGGAAAACGTGACTTACAAAGGAAGAATGTTGCTCGTGAAGGGGTTGAGCTTGAGCTTCCAATACAGACGAGTAAGGAGATGCCGATCAAGACTTCAGCGAAGCAGCCTCTGCTCTCACCTCGTGTGGATGAGACAGATGCTGGACAATTCCAAAGCAGCGGTCCGTTGGCGCTCAAGAACAGTTTCCGCTCTCACCCAACCCATGGCGCTAAACTTATCGTGGCTCCGCTGGGAGGCCTCAAGGTGACCAAAGGAGGTAACGGCCGAGGGGAGAGACTGCGGCGATGCTGTCCAGAGACAACCACCACATGCTTACCGCCAGACCTGACCTCAGATTCGCTGCAATAATTGCATCGCAACTTACGGCTCTATCGTGAGCTTCTTTGACGAGTCATTGTTGGGCCGAAAGTACCCTGATAATCGCGATAGTTCGTTTGCCAGGGCAATCGTGGTTGTCAGTTGATGTAAGTCACGATTACCAGTGATGTCAGTCAACTCCGAAGCTACGGTCCGGCATGGCAAGGTGTTGAAAGGGACAGTTGAAACATTCTGAGCACGGTGGGAGAAATGAGGACTGGAAGCTCAGGTAGGTAGCTGGCTACCAACGATGGATGGTATGAGGGGCCAATACATCCGCAAATCCCGTCGGAAGCCAGGTTCATCTTCCCCCCGGCAACAATTGCAGCCTGGAGTTCTTTCGAGGCCCGTAGCCCGATATATGGCGCCGGGCCTATTGATTTCGTGCAGATGCCTTTGAAATTTGAACAGATAGTGACACATAAAAAGCTCCTTCTAAGCTGAAAGACAGGGAGGGGGCCGACTAGTTGGTCAAGCCCATGCATTTTTTTCTTCATTACCGCCCAAAACTTTTCCTTTTCCTTTCGCAATCATCTTTCGGCTTATTCGTCGTCTTCCTCCTCCTCGGCAATAGCAGCCGCCGCCGTCGCCGCCTTCTTGGCAGCCACCCACTCCTGCGCCTTGGCCATCACCCTACCCCGACCCTTCGGGTCCATCTTCTCCTCCCAGTCAGCCCAGCGCTTGAACCACTTCATGGCCTTCTTGGGCTTGAGACCCTTGGCCTTGGTACCTCTCTCGAAGACATCTCTGATCGCTGTCGGTTCCGGCTCGGCAGCTGAGAGCTCGAGGTCGATGAGCTGGCTGTAGAAGTCGAAGCGCTTCGGCCACGTCGCCAGGATGGTCTCGAAAGTGGTTCGGCCACGCTCGGCGTCGCCGTTGGGCGACTTGAACTCGAGGGCGGCGAACCTGGCCATGAGCTGTGCCGTGTGCTTTTGCTCGAGAGATTGTGTCGCGCGGGGAAGGAGAGCGCGGGCTCTGTCGGGCTCGTTCCTCGTGACATGGAGGAAGTGGGCATAGTTGACCCAGACGTCGGGAGACTTGGACTTGTACTTGTTGACGAGGGACTGGAAGACATCATCCGCCTCCTGTACAAATGCGTTAGTACCTATCTCTTCATCACGCTGATGTGATCTTACCTTGAGCTTTCCGGACTGGATGTAGATGCTAGCCAGACGCTCGTGGACTTCCTTCTCGTCGTTGTACTGGCAGGCACGCTTGAAGACCTCGTCCGTGGAAGACTTTGTGCCGTAGGCAACCTCCAAGTTGAGGTAGGCGATCCAGACGTTGAGCTTCTCCTCCTGCTCGCGTATGTTGATGGTCTTGATGGCGCGCTCGGCGATCTCGCGAGCCTTGGAAAGCTCGCTGACCTTCATCTGCAACGCCATGTACGCGATCCAGAGCTCAGACGAGTCAGGCTGACCCAGGAGAAGACGCTCGTAGTCAGTCGCGGTCTGCGGTCCGTGGGCGTCGAGGTCGCCGGTGCGATCCACCTGAATCTCGCCCTTCTTCTTCGGTGCCTTTTTGTCGGCGGACTTTGGCTTCTTGACTTCCCCTGACTCCTTGTCTGAGTCGTCGAACGCATCGCCGGTCCAG
This sequence comes from Colletotrichum neosansevieriae, assembly GCA_036785495.1. Taxonomy (NCBI): domain Eukaryota; kingdom Fungi; phylum Ascomycota; class Sordariomycetes; order Glomerellales; family Glomerellaceae; genus Colletotrichum; species Colletotrichum neosansevieriae. The sequence goes on along the minus strand of JAVHLV010000030.1, from coordinate 230,290 downwards.
TCGTACTTGCCACCACTCAGTCCCTTGCTCTTCGCGCTCGCCTCCTCCATCTCCACCTCGCTGTCGTCAGCGTCGGACTCCTCCTCTTCGTCATCGTCGGAGTCGCCCACGTTGTCGGTTCCACTGATTGTGAACTGGACGCCGCCGTCTTCCATCTCTACATCCGAGTCGTCGTCACTGTCCAGCTCGGCACCTCCATCCACATCATCCATGTCGCTGTCCTCGTCGAAGTGGCTGGGCTTCAAGCTAAAGGTAATGCGCCTCTTCTCGTCGTCGACGGCAATGACCTTGGCCTTGACGACGTCGCCCTCGTTGTAAAGCTTGCGGGCATCCTCAACAGGCTTCTCAGCCATCTCGCTGCGGTGGCACAGTCCACTGACATTGGTTGAGTTGTCCACCACAATGAAAGCGCCGAACTCCTCCACCTTGCGGACCTTACCCGTAATAATCTGACCCTCCTTGACGTCCTTCCAAGAAATGGGAGGCGTATAATCGTTCTCGACCACGGAGGCCTTCAGACTCAATTCAACTTGACTAGCAGCAGTGTCGACGTTGATTACGCGGCCTTTGACCAACTGGTCAATCTGGAAGCTTCCCCTCCAGTCCTTGATGTACCGGTCTGAGAGGTTGGCAATCTTCACCAAGGCGGAAAGGCTGCCTCCGAGCTGCACAAAGACACCATTGTCGGCAACATTCTTCACGAAACCTCTGACGACGTCGCCAGAGGACAACTGGTGGGAAGATGTGATTTCGCGGTCGGTGACGGGTGACGTGGAGCTGAGAATACGGGATGGGCGGGTAGACAACCTGAGTCTCTTGTTGCTCTTGTCAAACTCAACGACGGAGACTCTGATAATTGCGCCCTTGTTGAACTTGAGTGTGTTGGCCTCCTCATAGTCGTCGCAGAGGTCGACCAGATGAACGGGCCCAGACACTGCGTCGCTGAGCTTGACCATCAGCTGACGGTCATTGACCTTGGTAACTCTTCCAGGGAGAACCATGTTCTTCTTGAGAGAGTCCCAGGTGACCTCGCTGACAGCGGCGGCGGAACGAGAGGACAAGTCCAGGTGGCCCTTCTCAGCATCAACAGACAGCACACGAACCTTGAGGGCCGACCCGACCGGGAAGTGCTTCTCAAGGTTTCCTGCGTGAGTCAAGTCATCGGAAACCTCCATGATGCCGATTCTTCCACGGACCGTAGGAGACAAGTTGACCCACAGGCAGTTCCTGCCGTGGTTATTGACGAAGGCCGGGTACGAGGCGCCAACCTTGACCTTGTCGTAGGAAAGCAGCTCCACCTCTTCAGCCTCAAGGTCGCTTTTCTTGGCTGTGAGCTCGATGAGCGAGTGCGTCGAGCGATGCGAGAAAGGCAGAAAGCGGTAGTTCTTGGAATCGTGGATACCAATGGCGCGAACACGGACGATCTCGTCAGTTCGAACCTTCTTCAAGGGTGTCTTTCGGTCGGTGATGTCTTCGAAACTGTCAAAATATTGTGAGACGTCGATACGACCTTGAATGTTGTCGGCAACCTTGACATTAAGCTGAGTGGCCTTCACAGAGATGACCTTTGCGTTCATGGTTGTTCCCAATGCGACGTCGTTCACGGTGCGAATCTTGTCGTCGACGGAGTTCAGAGCAGCAGCGTCCGTGGCCTTCTCTGGTTCCTCGGCGGAAGCAGGGGCAACGATGATGCGGTTTTGTTCGGGTTTCGAGGAGACGATCTTGACTTCGATAGACTGGTGCTTTCGCATTCCGAAAGCCTCCTTCTCCTGAACGTCCTTGGCGAGCTTGGACTTGGGCAGGATGGCGGTGAGATTGCCTCCAAATTGGACGAAAACAGCATGGGGACCGATTTCCCTGACATAGGCTGGGGTGACGGCACCAATGGTGATATCGTCAGCACTGGATAAGAGCTTGCCGTTCTTGCCAGCCTCGATAAAGCTGGGCTTTTGTGTAAGGATAACGGCACGGCGGCGCTCGTTCTTGTCAAGAACCATGAGGTCCGTCAAGGTCTGGCCCACATGGATGCGCTTCAAAGCAGCCTGAGTCTTGCTGGCAGACTTGTCGCTCAAGTGGCCAACGCGAAGAATGGCCTTTAGGCCGCTCTCCTCAAGGTCAACGAAAACCTCGTCCTCAGTCTTCTGAGAAACCTTGGCGGATACAAGATCGCCAATCTTGAGCGCTTTCAGGGCCTCTTGCTTGTCGAGGCCGAAAGCCGAGGGGTCTTTGCATGAGACTACGAGCTTCCGGTCCTCAGGTACCACACTAAGAACATGAACGCTGACAACTTGACCATCGCGGAAGTGTTCCCTGGGGTCCTTGATGTAGGCCTCACTCATCTGCGAAACGGGGAGGAAGCCTCTCACATCACCGAAGAACTCGAGACGAGCACCGTCTGAGCTGACAGACGTAATGGTACCGGGGGTTTGCATGCCGACTTCGACATCATCGTAATTTTTGATGATGGCTGAATCGGAGTTGACAAGCGTCTTCTTCAATGTGAGTCGAAGCTGGTGCTTTCGCAACCTCACGGAGAGGACGCGCGCCTTGACCATCATGCCCTCTCTGAACTTCTTCTCGGGGTGCTGAAGCTTGACATCAGCGAGATGCGACTCGTGCACGTAACCGGTAATGTTCTCCGCCAACTTGACGATCAAGCCGCTCACACCGTTTGCACCAACAATCATCTTCTCAATCTTGCCAGAGACGACCTCGCCAATGGGAACATCTTCCAGACGGATGAAGGCCTGATCGAGGACGGACTTTTCGAAAGACAACAAGAACATGCCGTCCAGAGGGCTGTAACCAACGACTCTACCACGGTGGGTCGTGCCGACCTTGTAGGGTCCGCTGGTCTCGTACAGGGCGTCGACCTTACCATCCTTGACACGAGAAATATGAACAAAGCCGGACACGTTCGCCACGCCAGTGTCGACGTACAGACCGATTTCCGGCTCAACCTGGCGAACGGTGCACTTCTCAGCGTATGAAGCGATGGGAAGCATATCAAGAGGCGCCTTGGCTCTGCTGCCCTTGCCCGATGCTTTTGGCTGCAAGTTGACGACGTGTGACAGCAGAGAGATACCGAGCTTGGGTTCTCTTGCAGCCGGGAAATTGCAGATAATTCTTGCTTTGACGCGGGCACCGACTTTGTACTTGGCCTCGAGATCGACACCGTCGGGGCCCACTCCAGCGTGAATCAGATCAGCAGTCACCGGCAAGTGGCCAAGGAGCTTGCCCTGGAGACCTCTGCTGGTGACTTCGGTAAGAAGAACATCGGCAAGGGATCCGGGCAGAAAAGAGTTGATTGTCGGAGCGTTCGAGGCGACGTTTGAGGTGTTGCCGAGTTTCTGGGGGTCGGTGGAAAGCTGAACAACGATGCCGGTAACGCTCTTGACCACACAGAGACAGACAGCACCAGGTCTGAGACTAGCCTCGTCCATATCAGGTGCGACCTCCTTCTTGGACAAGAATCCCTTCAAGTCTCCTTCAATGCCCAGATCCATCTCGTAACCGTGGTCCTGCACACTGGAGATAGACGCCATGAGGGTAGTGTTCGCCACGACGTCGTCGCTGGAGAGGCCGATGTTTGTTTCCGCAGGTCGCAGGGAAAGCTCGATACGTCGCTTGGCCTTCCCGCCGGCCGAATCGTGGGATGTCGAAAGAACATGTGCGCGAACGTACTGGCCGATCTTGAACATGGACTTCAGGTCGACGTCGTTCTCCTCCTCTTCGTCCTCGCTCTCGTTGTCGGACGTTTCCATAGCGCTCTCCAACTTCGAGTTGATAGTATCCGATATCGAGGCAATCGAGACGTGGCCCGTCAAGTTGTTTGGCAGTGCGATTGTGAGTTGAACGGGGTCAATGTCGCTGATCTGACCCAGAACCAGAGAACCCTTCACCAGTCGCTGTCGTCGGGTTAGTAGTGAATCTCCAAGCACCTGCTCTTGTTTCCCTTACCTTGAAGTTCAAGCCCTCAATCTTGACAGCATCCTCATCACGTGCAGGTGGGAGGTCCTTGGTCTCCTTGGTTTTGCGTCTCTTTTCCTTCTTTGCCTTGCTCTTCTCGTTGACGTCGAACTCGGCATCTTCCTTGGCAGCATCTGCCCTCGCCTCAATAGTAATCTGCTTCTGCTCCAGGGGCGTAAGAACGCTACCGCCACCACGCGGAAACAGAGGCTCTTCGTCCTTGAGGAGTCGCGATACTGTCGGGGCCTTGGGTGCGGGTGCATCGTCAGTCAACTTCTTTTCCTTGCGCTCATTTGTAGGAGTGTCGCGCTTCGAAGGACGTGATGCCTTGTTCGACTTTGCGGATTTAGATGGAGGGGTACCCCCGGGGGCATCCTTTCTTTTGAGTGAGCTCATGTCGGATGTTGCGCTCAACCCAGGTGCAATTGCTTGCAACAGTTCTGGAGTCGTTGTTTTCCTGGAGAGACTGAACCTGAAAAAAATAAAGGCGTCCAGGGACCTTTCTTTGCGATTGCTCCACTCAATTTTTTCGAATTTTCGGGCGGGATGCAAGCCGATAAGAGATAACGATAAGCATCCACATAGGTAAGGTATGCGTCGAGTTAACGTTCCGCATTCCACTGAAGTCCTTATCTAATCAGAGTTCTGGACCGTGGACGGGCAGGCGTGCTCTAGTTCCAGATGGCTACTGCCCGCCGCCCGCCAGGTGCGATACCTCAGGTCGCGCATGCACTGGGATCCTAGCACACGTCGCCTTCCCAGCACACGTCGCCTTCCCAGGCAACCAACCTTCTTGCTGAAGGTACTGCACCTTGTGTACCTCGTTCAAGGTGCCACCCCCCAACAACACCAATATAGGCCATCTGCTAATTAACGTCTACCTTTCCCGTCTACCAACCCAGATGACGAATTCTTAAAACGAACATGCGGCAGACTGACTTCGTCGCTGCCGCCCTGACTTTCTTCTACGACTAAGCTGCCCTCCCCCCCCTTCGCGCCATGTCTTCTCGAAAGCGCCAGAGACCGAACCCATCTCAGCCGAGCTCGTCCAACCCACCCGCAGCAATCGCCCCTGCGACAGCAACTTCGGCTACGTCACAGGTCACGGCCGTCTCAGAACCCCTTCACAGGCCGGCGCGAGAGATGCCTCTGATGAGGGACAGGAGCGGCAGCGAAACTAAGAACACCACGCAGAATTCACAGACACAAAAACAGGTAAACGGTGATTTGCTGGATGATGACATGCGCAGACACAGTCGTCTAAACAACATGGTGCAGGTCCGCAAAACAAGGAGCTGGTACGGCTCCTGGCCACGCAAGTCGGCAGCATCGACGCAGCTGGCACGAGAAACGATATTCGGAGGCACTCTCAAACCATCGAGCACACCTGACTTCCGGCGATTTGATTCGAAGAAGAGCATCGACACTGCGAGTTTCGACGGGCCGGCTGACTCGTCGGCGTCATTGCCCCAGATTCCAGAAAGCACAATCACGGAGGAGGGGGCCACAACAAACAAGACAGACAGCGATAACGCCAAAGGACAGGAAGAGGTCGCAGACACGAACAAGATTGCCGAAAATACATTGACGAACAAGGACGACACAGCGAAGCCTGTAGAGGACGATACCGCTCCGCAGCGACCTGTGACGGCATCAAGTTGGTTTGGTTGGCTGGGACGCGCGCCGGCGACTGAAATACAGGCCACAGCACCGGCCGAGGAGCCACCAAAAGTAGAAGAACCACCCAAGGAGCCCGAGGCCCAAGAAGCCGCCCCCACCGAACTGCCAGCGTGCGAAGTCCAACAACCGCCAGCTGTGAACTCACCGGCACCGACGACATCGTGGTTCGGCTTTTGGTACTCCAACGCTCCCGCACCTGCTGGGCCTGAAGCCAGAGATGCCACGAAGCAATCAGAAACCATCATCTCTAGCACCACAGAGCCGTCCGTAAAGGAGCCAGAAGACGTTGTAATGGAGGACGCTCCACCGCCGAAACCAGATGCTCTCAAGCAGGATGCACCGAAGACCCCAACCGCTGGATCTACCTGGGCATTTTGGTCAAGGGAGAGGAGATCGGAGCGCACCCAAAATGCAAACCACCAATCAGAATCGGGAGAACTTGCTGTCATCGGGCAAGGTTCAGAGGCGCATCCTGAGCGTACGAGCGTAGATCAGAATCAACGGGATAACGCTTCAAAGGATAGCAAAGACACCAAGTTGACAAAAGACGCAAAACCTGCAAAGGGCACAGTGTTGGGAATTGCATCTGCACCATCAACATTCGGGAGGAAAAGCAAGAGGGTACGCCCGCAGTCGATGGAGATTGATGTTCAGTCGAGGCCAGAAACGCCACCACGTCCAGAGTCTGCGGCTTCATCCATCACAGATCAGACTCCAAAAGAGCCACCTCTGAAGCCGGGGACGCCAAGAAGCAGCACGCATGAGACGCCCACCAAGTCAACACCACCGAACCTCCTTTTACCGTCATTCAGAAGTACATATCGCATGAAAGACAACCCATCCATCATCAAACAAATCACTTCACTTTTGCTACGAGCCCAACAACCTCCGGCAAACCACGTTTATCGGGTAAAAGAAGCACCCAAGATCAAGAAAGCTCTTGCTATCGGAGTACATGGTCTTTTCCCTGCATCATATCTCCGGCCGATGGTCGGACAGCCGACCGGAACTTCACTGCGACTTGCGAGCCTCTGCGCCGAGGCTATCGGTCGATGGACCGACGCTCACGGCTGCTCCGACTGCGAGATTGAGAAGATCGCCTTGGAAGGGGAGGGTAAAATCGGGGACAGGGTAGACAACCTGTGGAAGCTTCTTCTTAACTGGATCGAGCACATTCGTAACGCAGACCTGATTATCCTAGCATGCCATTCGCAAGGCGTGCCGGTCGGCGTGATGCTGTTGGCGAAACTCATCGACCTAGGCATCATCACCAATGCCAAGATCGGCGTCTGCGCCATGGGTGAGTGCAACAGATCTTTGCATAGACCTCTGCTAACATCCTACCAGCCGGAGTCTCACTGGGCCCATTCCCAGACTACAAGTCCAGCATGGGTATCCTCATGGGGTCCGCCAACGAGCTATGGGAATTCTCCAACCCCGACAGCGAAGTCTCCAAGAGATACGAAAGCGCACTGAAGGAGGTTCTAAAATACGGTGTCAGAATCACCTACATCGGCAGCATAGATGACCAGCTTGTCCCCATGGAATCCGCAACCTACTCCCCCGCCTCCCACCCTTACATTTACCGTGCCGTCTTCATTGACGGCCGCATACACGCCCCTGATTTGTAAGCATAAATCACACCCTCTTCCCAGAGTTCGTGTTCTGACACACCGCAGCATCGCCCACTTAGTAGGCTTCGCTCTCAAGCTCCGCAATCTGGGCGTTTCCGACCACGGCCTGATCCGCGAACTCTCCACTCCTCTAGCCGGAAGCCTGTACTCTGGAGAAGGCCACTCGCGCCTGTACTACGACGACCAAGTCTACGACCTCGCCGTCACCCACGCCCTCGAGACGGCCGACGTGAAGCCAAACTTCCCCGCCACGGTGGCACATCGTCGCGACGCGGGCTCCTCCCTGGCAAACCCGAACCCCTACCACTTGCCATGGATCATGAGGGGCCTACTAGAGGAAGACTTCGTTCGCACCGAGCTCTCTTCCGAAACGGAGGAATTGCTGCGCCAGTTCGACGACTGGAAGCCCGCGACCAAGGCATTGAAAGATGTCAAGTACCGGCTCGAGGCTATCCGGTCTAAGCTCTAAATTACAATTTTTCTGGGAGACTGCTATCGTAAACCTACAGAAGATAGACGATAGATGTCCGCCTGTGTGTTCTTCCTTTGGTCTTTGTCTTTCTTTTGAGTCGCACTCAGGAATCGTAGATCCCCAACGTGGACGGAATTCTGAGATTTCTGATGGGTATGATTATTTAGGGACCTGACGGCGGCGTTAATGTTGGTTCTGGGACGGGAGGATCACGCCTAGACTTTTTCTTTTTCTTTACATTACTTGGGAAAGGGTGATTATCACGCATGGCGTTCACGCGCTATCACCAGATGGAAACAGATACAATATACCAAAGACTTTTCTTCTCCTCTGTAGAAAGACGTAATTCTCGTGTTGCTCAGGGTGACTTGTGCCGTATGGGCCGTACGTTGACTGTTGACTGTTTGATGATGATGATTAGCAGACGCGCTGGGATCCCCATAAAACCAGACGTGATGAACACGGGAAATTAGATGCCAAAAGACATTTTGAAAAGCTGAGCAAGATCTTTTGATTTTCTTTTCCTCATAATAGTTCTACACGCTTCATGGCCATCTGAGCCCCCTTTTTCTTCAGAATGCTTGCATCTTTTTCTTCGCCTCTTGAAAAAATAGGGTGCCGGCCATTACTTTTACAAAGCTTTTTATGTCAGGGTTTTGAATGACATGGAATGGTATGGTACAGTGGTCGTCGTTCCGCCCCCTTCTCTTCTCTTCTCCTTTTGCAAACTTTTAAATTTGGCCATCGCCTGGCTGTCTACCCAAATCCAAGCCTCTCCATCTCATCAAAAGTGGTTACTGAAGCGCAAGGTCTTTTTTACCTACGCCCGAGCTGCCAGTCGTAAATCGTATTCTGAATCGCCTCCCACTTGAGGGCGTGCGTGCTGACGCCGTGCGCCTGCGCCTCCTGCAGCACGACCGTCGGCGCGCCGCTGCCCCTGCCGTTGTTCTCGACCATGCCGCCAACGACAATACGGGCGACGCGGCGGAGGTCCTCGACGGTGAGGCCCTCGATGCGGCGGCACATGTCGGTGACGGGGATCTTGTGGCCGTGGACCTGGACCTGCCTGCCGAGATCCTCGAGCTCGACCATGCGGCTCTCGAGGTTCATGAGCAGGCTGGAGCGTAGCTGGTTCTTTGCGCGGTCGACCTCGACGGTCTTGAGGGCGGAGAAGCCCGTGTCGAGGGTGAGGGCGCGGAGCTCGCGGCACATGACCTCGAGCATGCTGGCCGTCCGGCCGGGGATGCAGCTGGCCGAGATGCCGAATAGGCCCGAGTCCGTGTACGAGTGGTTGAAGGCGACGCAGCTCTCGACCCAGCCGTGCTGGTTGAGGACGTTGGTGTAGAGGCGCGAGTACATGCCCTTGCCGGGGCCACCGGCGGAGAAGGAGCCGCCGCCACCGAGGAGGGTTTGGAGGGTTGCGAGGGCGTAAATGTCCTCGGAGGAGATAGGGAGGCCCTCGAAGGCGAGGTGGATGTGGGTGAATGTCGGCATATTGGGGTTCAGAGAGGGGGGTTGAGGGGGGAGGGAGAGGAAGCCGCCGGTGTAGTGTGAAGGGGAGTTAATGTCGTAGGTGCGAGAGGTGCTGTCCTGCACGGCAGCGTTGTTTGGTGCAGAGGTGGAGAGGTTCTTGAAGAAGGGAACTTTGGAGAGGAGTTTAGAGGGTTGTTGAACGGGAGAAGACGACGCTGAAGATGCCATCGACGAGGTCTCGGTTTCTGAGGTTTGAGAGGAGACGTCGGTCTCTGAACCCGTCTTCGAGGTCTCCATTGCCGAAGCCTTCATGTCTCCAAAATATTGCGTAGCCAGCTGAACGGCTTCGTTGTGCCCCACGCCGGCAAAGGCAACGACGATGCGTTCGGGGCGGTAAAATAAGTCGCGGTATCTCAGAATAGTGTCTCTCGAGATGCTGCCCAGTCTGTCCTCCGGACACAGCAAGGGGTTGCCGAGGGTGTTGTCCTTGAACGCCGCTGTGTGCACCAACTCCGGAAGGATCAGTTCGGGCTTGCTCCAGATCTCCTTGATCTCGTACTCGGCCGTGAGTAGCTGCTCGGCGACTTCCTCCTCCGTCAGCTTGGGATCGCGAATCGTCTCGGCCAGGAGGCCGATTGTGGTAGGCACAGCGCCGTTGAACGTCGCGGCTTGGTACATCATGCTCTCTCGCGAGCTCGCGCACTGGATGTTTCCGCCGAGGGCCTCGACCTGTTCAATCATATCGTCTGCGCTGCGGGAGTGTGTCGACTTGAAGGCAAGGCGATCCATGATGTGACTAACTCCCCTCAACCCAGCATCTTCGTATCGCGAGCCGGCGTCGACGTAGACGCCCACGCCTGAAAAAGAGCCTGGGAGTGCTTCCGAGGCAACACGCAGGCCGTTTGGAAGGGTCGTGATTGCGTCGAGGTCTGTCGGTTCCTTCGGAATGGGTTCGATGACTGTTGCGTGTGTGCGGCGCGGTTGTGTCGACGGGCGGAGAGCAGAGGTTAGTCGGGCGGGAGCGGCGGCGCCCGCGGCGGCGTGCCGGGGGAGGCGCGTCGCTAATGTTCGAAGCATCGTATGGCTGGATGTATAGGGGGATCCAACCAGGTGCGTTGTGGTTGAGATGGATCCTGGCGGTATTGGTGGAGGTTTGCGCGATGGTGAGGCTTAGGAAAAGTTCGCTGCTACCGGTAAAGGTGACTGGCGGATGCAGATTCCTGATGTTGCTTATCGCTTATCGCCCTCGGACGTATCGGGGTCGGGGCTGCCGGGTGGGCCAATCAGGGGCAAGGGGATGCATTCAGCAGGAAGACGTCATCCGGACCCTGCACGCCCTGTTCCTCAGACAAGGAAGTCATCAATGCGGTTTGTGGTTGAGTGGACATGAAAAGCAGGCTTCAGGTTTTGTTGCAGGGTACTCATGTGCGGTTCCAATGGGTTGAAAACATCTTGACAAACCTGCCAAGTGCGAGAAAATGAGAAGCGCAAATGAGGTTTAACTCGGTACACTGGCCGATCGGTATTATATAATGATGCTAAAACCTGTAATCCGTGATGCGTACGCTCCATTGTTGGGTAACGCCGACATGGCAGCTCTAATCAACAATGCTGGGCCGCTCAGCTGTTCATGTCGTCAAACAAGTAATCATGAATAACATTGCTCTGTGTCCGTGTGATAAGCAGGGAACGCTCCGCAATGCATCGAAACGCCTGACACCGTCCTTCCCATCGCTCATGCAGTTGGCCTCTTCCTAGACTCCATAGGTGTGGTCGACTCAGCACCAGTTGATATCAAACTTGATCCCCTCTTGAGACGACGTCTTTCAGCCTCAACGACGACCTCGTTAGGCCTTGACCGTTTCTACCGGTCGACGTCCATCTCCGTAGCCTCGTCGAGGCTTCTCATACCATTGGCAGCTTCGGCAACACGGCGACCGGCACTTCCATCGAATACCCATGGCCCAGCATCGTTACGCGGAGTAATGGGACCTTCAGTGCCATTGGTCAGGTGGTTACCAATGGGAGAGGGTGTTCGAGTGTCACGCCCGTTGCGAAGGACAGCGGCCTGCGAGGCGCTCCTGGCAGCAGGAATTGCCACGGGTTCAGTACTCGTGTTCGGGGTAACTGTTTGCGGCGGGGGCATCTCTGACATCGTTCGTGCCCGATCCAACGCGACGGTGAAATCCATGGCATCAGGTTCCATACCGATCTCTGGAAGCTGAGGTCTCGGGCTCTCTGCTGACACCGGAACTGGGGCAGGCAAAGGCTCAATCGGAACCGCAGCCTTGTCCTTCGTCTCCTGCTTTTCCTCGACCTCTTCATCGTCATCCATTTGTTCCCAATCTTCCGTGGGGTCTTCTATATCTGCCTCGAGGTCGGCGGCCATGCGACAGTTTGGACAGACGAAAATGGGGTACTGTGGGGAATTCAGGAGAGCGCGAATGCACTTGAAATGCCAGGTATGCGAGCATGGCGCCACGAACAGGCACTGGCATGGCTGAAAGGTCATTAGTTCAATGCTGGCACGCGATGTGGGGACGCAATGCATGCAGAACGGCAACATACCGCAATCGAGTTGAGACATATGGAGCAGTCTTGCGTCGACGAGGAGTTCGCAGAGTTTGCCGCGACCATGTTACGAAGGCGCTTGTGCGTCGCCATGCTGAATGTTGTCAATATTTGCTCATCAACACACAGTGAGTGCACCTACTTGAACGTGTTGAGCTTGTTTTGCCACCCTCTGTTGAGTTCGAGGCGCATCTTCACGCAGCGGAAGATCATCTCCTCGCCTCCCTTGAAATCAATGCCTAGTTGCACTATATCGCCATCATTGACTGGAAACGGCTTCGACTCAGTGCCGGGAGGGCTGAGGCGTATGTGGTTGAGAAATGTGCCGGAGGAACTTTTAACGTCCTTGATATACCATTTCCCGTCGTCGTACCAGAACTCACAGTGTCTGCGACTGACAACCTTGCTCTTAAAGCCGACAGGGGCCGCTGACGGGGTGTTGTTAGGGATGTTGGGCTGGTTGTCTCGTTCCGAATAGCGACCAACGCGAATGATCTCGCTGCCACTGGGCAGAGTCCTGGAGACGGGAGGGAAGGTGAGGCTCGGGCGCGTCGAGCGTGGATCGTAGTAGGCCGAGAAGCGAATCGAGGGCAGATTGTCGGGAACGGGAGACGAGGCGGTCGGGACGACGTCGCCTGTCGTAGAGGCGCGTGCTCTCGTCATGTTCGCGACTCCGGTGTCGACGTGAGGCTGCGATGGGTGCCCAACGTGGTGTGCCGATTGACTGCTGCTGCTGCTGCTACTGCCAGCGACGACGTCGTCCAAGATGGACGGGAGCGCATCCACAGTAGGACGCTCGATGGCCGGCAAGGCAGGCGTGGTGGAAGCCCTGTTTGCGAAAGATGCTGATCCTGAGGTTGTGGGTTCTTGCAGCGAAGCGACCAGGGAAAGCGGGTTCAGGCTGGAACCGGTGTCGGCACGACGAGGGGTTGTCGTGGGCGAGTAGCTCAAAGAACGTTGCAGACTCTGGATTGGACGAGCAGTACCGCTCCGGACGTTCAGGTTTTGACTTTGGGTTTGAGTTTGGGTCTGAGAGTGATAGTGCGGGTTGTGGTTCGTGTTTGTATTATGGTGAAAGTGAGAATGTGAGTGGGCGTGGGAGTTCGAGGTTGGAGAATTGGAACCCTGGCTGCTGTGCTCCCTGGAGAGCAGGTGATTTTGGGTGTAATTGCGGAGATAACTCAGGCCTCGCAAGCGACTGGAGCGTGTCGAGGGCGAGGCGGGATTAGTGACAGACGTCGGCACGGGGCCCACGGTTGGTGGCGATGAGACTGGTTGTGTAAACATTTGCGCCTCGAGAGGTCAGGAAATGGGCGGGCTGTCTTAGTGCTGGTCCTTTTCGAAGGAGTGATAACAGTAATCAGGAGCGGCAGCAGGTCCGAAATGGCAGGTAAGCAGGCCAGCTGGTTAGTGTTGCACTGGTGCCGAATCGACTCGTGAGTTCTGCGCCGGGCTGGCTGACTAGTTGGCTGAACCACTGGACTGCGGCAGACGGACGGCAGGTCTAAGAATGACCACCTTCTCTAGAACAGACTGCGATTTGTGGATTCGTTTGGATTTGCCCTTGGGGAGGGGTCTTGCTTTTGGGGGTTGTTTTTTGTTGCCTTGTCTTGGTCTCTTCGGAATTTGGAGCAGGTTCAATCGAGACTACAGAGAGAGCGTAGGGGTATAAAAAAAGAAATCGGAACCAGGGCACTGGCGGGTGTGATCCAAGTGGTCGGGGGGCAGGCAGTATGGCAGGTAAAAAAAAAGGTAGGGGAAGTGAGCGAAGAAGGCTACCTAAGGTAAAGTAGAGGTGGCTGCTTGGAATGTCGCGGATTATCCCCAGAAGCAACGTAGGCAGGCAGGCAGGCACCTAATTTTTTTTTTTTCAAGCGTCTGGCGTAAGGTAACAACGGCCGAGGGCGAGACGAGAGGTTGGATGAAGGGACGAAAGAGAAATCGTCGAAGAGATGGGAGGGAGGGAGGTCCGAGAGACTTGGGAAAGACTTGGGAGGTGACGGACGGGCTAATAATATGGACCACGAAAGAGCGGCGGCTGTCGGCCAGCGGCCAGGATTGGGAAGACTGGGGAGAGCGGTTTTTTTTCGTTATGTGTTTTTAGCCTGGTCGCCGCCACAAGCCTTCTCTGCATTCGACCTGTATGTGTGCCTGGAGCTTGCCTGTCCTCGTGTTGCTGGTGGGTGCAGATGCAAGTACGAGTGAAAAGAGAGGGCGAGACTGGGAGAGGATGAGGATTGCCCCCCCCCTTCTGGCGTTCTCTATGTACTATCGTCGCGGTCGTCAGTATCAGTCCCGGTTTCACTGGGCGTGCAGGAGCTGTGGGCGAGGTTGGTCTAAGGACTACAGGTACCTTTGGCTGCCCACCTTCAGGGCGAGATGGAGGAGGAGGAGGAGGGCTGCGATTCTTGTTCCTTACCTACCTTAGGTATCTTAAGTAGGTACTTGATGTAGGTAGTAGGCGCTTTACTTGGCAGGGCAGCGAGAGAATGTGATATATCATATGTCGCTGCTGCAGATGCTGCTTGCTACCTTACGTAGAGGTAAAGTATTTACGGCAACCAGTCACCGGTTGTTAGAAGTATTGTTGTTGTCGTCGCTGCTTCGCTATCGTCGATGAAGCAACTACAAGGGCCCCAGGCATCCCAGAACACGAGAGAGCTTGGGTCTGGGTCCAGCCCAGTCGGTCAGGTTTTCTTTGGCGCGCGTGCCACTTTTCTGCTTGTTACACGGCGATAGAGGGGGGGCGTTGATGGAGATAATGACGACGTCAAGGCAAGCAAGAGACAGACACAACCAGGGCCAAAAGTGTGTGGTGTGGTGTGCCAATCCCGGTAATCCCTACGTAGTGCAGGACTCAGTGGTGTTAGGGGGGGGGATGTTGCGGTCACGATGGGATTGGACGCTGACGGCGCCGGGGGAGGAGACGCCGCAGCTGGTGGGTGGTAGCTTAAGGAGATGGCTTGCGACGCAGTAAACCAGGTAAGGTACCTTAGGTATCGCAACAGCGTAAATAGTTAGTAGAGAGACCGGAAAGACGGGACTGAGTCGAGATGAAGAACAACCCTTGACGATCAATCACTCACTCAGTGACGAATGTCCAAGCGAGAGGAGAGGACCCTGGAACCGACGGTCAGGTCTGACTATCGGTGGCAGCCGTGACAGTTACCGCACTAAATACGTATCGGTTCTGCATGCGTGCTGTGCTAATGTACCTTAAGGTATGTTGTGCTGTGCATCAAGAATGCGCCGCTGCCATCAATGTGCGCAGAAAAAGAAGAAGCAACGGGAGCAGCTGAAGCACTTCCAAGTCGTGGGGTGTTGGAGTAAGTAGACAGGTACCTCACCCGGGAAGCTTCATACAGGGCATGAGGCACCTAGGGCTGGTCACTGGTCATATGCGTCGAGGGTCTCAGTGTCAGTCAGCTTCGGGAGGCTGGGAGAAAAAAGAAGAAAGGCTCACGTCAAATGCTTATTACCCTGACATGTTTGGACGTGAACTCATCGACGGAGAAAAAGAGCCGCAAGCAGGTGCAAGCCAGCCCCATGAGTAAGGAAGCAAAACAAGGTGTACAACATCATCGAGGTACTGCTGGGGGGGGAGGGCAGGACCGAGCGACATGCACCAACGCACCTTCCACCTCGGAAGCTGCTGGGCTCTGGCTGCAAGGCCGCAAGGTTTCAATTCAATTCTGAATTCTGTTTCCTCGATTGCGATTTGCTGGAATGCACAGAGCATCAGCAGTTGCGATACACAACAAGAAACATCTATTAGGGGCAGCTGCAGTTTACAGCCTCAGAGTACTTACTGTGGCAGTTGCCCATTTTACCTGTGCCTGTGCGCCTTCCTTCTGACTTGATGCCCTCGAAAGCACGCCGCTGCAGAAGGCACGATGACTTGGCTGCGGGAAGGAGCGGTTTACCACCTGCGATCTTAGTGATCACTTACATGAACTGAGGCAGGCATGGCACACGACACTCGAATGTCTTTCTTGAGATCTCACGATCCCGGATCTTCCCCCTTTCCAAGTAAGTGAGATAGAAGGTGGCAGGCTCTGACGGGAGACCCTTTCTTCATTTGATTCCAGGTCTCACATAAATGCCGCACAGCCAACTCCATCCGTCGTGCAACGCGTTTTCTGCTCTGTTTTAGATCTCGTCGGGTCAGATGCAGATGCATACGCAGATGCAGAATCCGGCGGAGAGGAGAGGCGAGGAAAGGGTTCACCTCACCTCAGCCCACTCACTCACAGCTACCTAAGCACTCGGGTTGCAAAATAAATGGCCGCTCTCAAGATGTACTCCCTTTCTACTGCTAGTTTCATCAGTAAGCAGCAAATAATTATCAGAAAAGTTATACTTATATTGTTCACGAAGATCTAAAATATGTTTAGAGTATTTTCTTGTTTTTATTTAACTTCTTTCCACCTAGGGACTGTGGTTATTAGTGAGGGTGTCCAGGAAGGCCGGCCATTTATTTTGCAACCCGAGTGCTAAGCTGCACCGTTATTTCCGGCTCTGCCGTTGACAACCTTGAACATCATATACTAGGTTCCATTCATCCCCCACTGCAACCCGCCAACGAACAAGATCTCTCTCTCATCGGTGATCATCAGCTCACTTTCGTCCTCACTTCAGTGTCCACTTCTAGGTACCTTAAGGTAGGTAGGTACACTGTAAGGTACTCCCCCCACCTGTTGCACCGCTATCACGGACGGGAATGATTTAACATGCAGCCAATGGAACCAGATTCACCCGGCCGATTCGCTGGATCTGCACCTGCATTGCATGTCCGTGGACCATGGTGACCTCCGGCGGGGCGCTCCCGTGGACGACTCACCGCACATGAACTGGCGTTCCGCACCTGCACCACCTCACAGTTGGACTGGCCGCACTGCGATGACCTCCTGATTTGCCTGAGGCCGCCTCCCCACGCGAGGGATCCATGGAACAAAATCTTCAGGGGGCGTTCGCGCTAACGCCGTCGCCCGACTGGCGTCCAATCGACCACCAGCTCGCTGATAGCCTCAACCATCACTGAAATCCATTGCCATCTCCAAATCGTCAGTCTGAGGTGAACGTCCGTGACCCCACCACAACCGTCCTCTCACCACGATCAAGCTGCAGCAACATCGACAGGAATGGCTGAAAACTATCACTCGACCCGCGACCTCCTGCAGCATCCGCAATATCACGGCTTGCCTTCATCTCAACCACCACGGAACCCTACATGACTAGAGCGCATCTCCATTCCCGGTAATGCACACTCGAGGCTGACAACAACCCACGTCGTCGTCCTCAACTCCACCATGACTCGTCCGGCCCGTCCGCCGCAATTCCGACACGTCCTCCTCCGGCTTCCCTCGGCGGCTTCATACAGAGCCAAAAAGAACAGCAAACTCTGCAACTTGTCTGTCTTCGACACTCGACAATGGCATACCAAACCCGTCTTGGCAAAGCAGAGCCACATTAAAGAAGAAATCTAGAAAGCGTTGAGCTCACCAGAAAGACGGGCCCGATCCCGGCAGTCCCGGCAGTCCCGACTTGCCCTTCTCCCGCGCCAAACACGGGAATTCCTCGCTTCCCGCCTCGTCTTGCCTCGCCACTGCACCTTCTCGCCACGAGCAAACTGCGCTGCGCTGCCAAGACCCTTCGACCACAAACCTTCATGCACCCTCCGATTCTTCTCCGGGACCGAGCCCGGATGGACCCTGCTCTTACGTCCGCCCCCGTGCTATCGTCTTTGTAGGGATCTTCCTCCGGAATGCTGCCTTCTCTTTGTCTTCTCGCCTTCGTCTAATCCCACCTAACCCAATCCATCTTCGCCTACGCTTAGAGTCAGATCCAAATGCGCCATTGTTCCAGTGCTCCGTTTCAAGTCAACAGCTCTTTCTGTTCTCTGCCAAGTGTCCCGAGAACAACACGCGGACGAGCAGTACTTCGCTTCCGGAGGACTTGAACCACGCGGGCCCATGGCACCGCGGCCGGCTGTCTGACCCTTCCCGGCCAAAGCTGGTATGGCGGGCATTCCACAACCTCCTAGTACTGTCGGCCGCAAGCATCAGAAAAACTATATCTGCGAAAAAGGACGAACTTGCGTCGACCGATTTGGCTGCATGTTTTGCGCCCTCCTGAGCAAACATGTTCAGAGCCAATGCAGCTTCCCACGCAAACCGGACCATTGACTCCAGCGCTCGCAGGGGCTCTCCCCAGAAAGCTGCGTGATTCATGACGTCCCGTCAATCCCGCCCTGGGTCAACCCTGGCACTCGCTACAAAGCACACCTTCTGCGTCCAAGGACGCCAGCTTCAAACGATCCACCACGCGAGCTCACGAGTCCGATCTTGGGGCGCATGTCTTGGGGCTCGCGCACGTGTGCTCCTCACAGGATCTTCTACGCTGTACGTGATTCAACAACGACTCAAGACGGCTGACTGTGACAGGCCTCCCATGAGATGAGCCGCAAACGGCAACACACGAGCGGATATTCGCCGACTCACGGCTCCTAAGAGGTTAGACTGTTGGAGGGCGTCGTACTATTATGTCCCAGTATTCTCCGCGCGATCTGGCATAATTTCTAAAGAAACTTTGGCGGGAACCACCACGTCGGAGACAGCGCCGTCCACGCTTGACCCCAGTCAACTGCTTGAGGAACAGACCCAGCTTACCCCGGATTGACCCCCACCAACTTAATGCATTACCCCAAATCCCGAAGCCCCTCGTTGCAACACCGCCGCATCACCACATAACTTCGGTCGGATTACGTATGTATATCGAGATTG
Organism: Colletotrichum neosansevieriae; assembly: GCA_036785495.1. Classification (NCBI taxonomy): domain Eukaryota; kingdom Fungi; phylum Ascomycota; class Sordariomycetes; order Glomerellales; family Glomerellaceae; genus Colletotrichum; species Colletotrichum neosansevieriae. The sequence continues at coordinate 211,709 of JAVHLV010000030.1, read as the reverse complement.
ACACTTTGAATTTCCTGCCACTGATCTCGGGCCGTCCTATGTCTGTATAGTTAAAAAGCAACGCCTGCTACTTCATCCGATCTTGATCGGCACCATCTCAGTCTAACCCCTCAAACCCAACCCGTTCGAATATTCTTCGCCCTACTTCTTGAAAACGGTAGCTCCGAGCCTCTCAATTTCTCGCCCCTCTTGAGTTACCCGACCAGCCGCCTGCAGCAGTCTGCTCCACGCATCGGCGTCCTTGAGCTTGACTGCCTCTTCTGCGGCCTTGAGCCGCATACCGCACTTCTCGTACATGGTGATAGTAGTACCGGGTTCCAGTCCGGTGCACTTTGGCACAAACACTGCAGCCAGGCGTGGGTTGCCCGCTTGTAGCGTGAGATTGTAGAACGGCTGTGGCAACGTCAGTATGCCGCAATTCAACAACCACGTAGAGTGCCCGTGACTCACCTCCCATCCGATGGGACTCCTCCTCGTCTTAGCGAGCTCCTCAATCTCAGCCCAATCGCGTTTCGCAACCAGAGCCCTCAGTCTGTTTACCCATAAACATCAAGTTAGCATTACTCCCAAAACCCTCCGTGGCAAGTTTATTTAAAAGGGGCAGAGAGGAGGCAGAAAATCTGACCTGATCCACCAAGCAACCTTCTCCGGCACCTTGAACTCGCTCTGTATGTTCTTTGCCCGCTTGTGGTAACCCAGCCGAATCAGCTTAAACATGGTTTCGTTCACGCTCAGCCCCGTAAAAGTGTCTGTCAGATCCCGGTCGAACGCCTCCTGCATCTTGAGCAGCGTCTGCGCCTCCTTGAGCGCGTGCACTTCGAACGCGGCCTCGCGCGAGTCGGACAGCAGCTTCGCTGCGAGCGCGAGCTTGTCGGATGCCGTTCGAGCGTCGGGCTGGCGGAGGCTCTCGCGAAGAAAGACGCTCGCTCCGTCGACGCGACGGTCGTCTTGGTAATACAGATCCTTCAGCAAGGCGTTGTCGCCCTCCCGTGCCGCCGAGGCTTCGACGAGAGCTGTTGCCGTCGGTCTGGCGTTGATGACTCTGAAAAAAGCAGCCAGGGGCAGTTTCTTCTTTAGTTGGAGGAGGACATTATACATCAAGTCCGTGTCGCCGCTCTCAATCGCCTTGTCGAGCGCCAACTCGTCCTCTTCCATGCTGAGGAGTAGCGGCACTTGTCTTCCGCCGCGCGGTTCGTGGTTGAGGAGTTCCGTGGCGAGCCGGGAGCGGCCCTCGTCGTACGCCGCGCGGGCGATTTCTTCAAATGAGATGCCCGGCTTGCCAGACAGACGCTCGACGACGAGGCGGCAGATGGTGTCGTCGTCTTCTGTCCCCGAGCGAACCTTTGCAGAGGCCCAGTGGACGTATATCCGGTCCGTGGGGAGTCGTAGGTAGCCCGCGATCTTGAGGGCCAGGAGATACTCGTGGCGATTGATGAGGCGCTTGATCAGCCCCTCGGGCGTGAGGCGTTGGTACTGTTCAAAGGAGAGAGGAAGGCCGACTTCGAAGAAGCGGACGGCGTTGAGGACGCGCAGGATCTCGCACATGTCGACGAAGTCGTCGCTGTTGTAGATGTCCAGCACGGATTTTCCAAAGGACGCGGCTTTGAGGAGCTGCTTTTGCCAGTGGATGCTGAACTCGCGGCCCGCAGCATTGACGCACGTTTCCACTGCCTCGGTGAGGTTTGCGCGGATGAGCAGGATGTAGTCGTCCGCCTTTGGGGATTGGAGCTCCAGCTGGCCGACGGCGTCGAGGAGGATGGACGCGGGCGAGGATTCTGCGCGCGTGCCAAAGACTTCCTCTGTCGCGCTCGGGACGCGTTCAAGGAAATCGCATACGTCGTTTGTGATGAGCCTCGCGCCGTCGTGTTCTGAAGCTTTGTTAGCAACCTCATTCTCTATAGATGTCGAGATGATCTTACCTGAAATAACATGCACGCGCCCATCGTAGAAGAATTCCGCAGAGGCGTTATCCGGCCCGATGACATGCACCTCGTCCTCCCACGCAATCAACGCATCGGAACCGCACCACTCGACATACTTTGGCGGGATCTTGGACTCGGAGTCGTGCTCAATGAGCCGCTCCTGGAAATCGCTCGAAATAACATGCGCCCTGCCGGTCTTGGTATACAGCGCGATCAGCCTCCCGTCGGGCGAGACGCTGATGTGGCTGAAGGGCCCGATGTCGAGGAACCGATCCTCGACCTCGGCCGCGTCGACGACGTACACCGTCTCCCCGATGCTCAACAGCACCTCGACGGACCTCGAGAGCGTGTGTTCCGGCGACACGACGGCCCAGCTGTGGATCTCGCCCAGCCCCTCGGGCACCTGCACGAGCAGCCTCGGCCTCGGCTCCGCGTAGCTCGTCACGGAAATGAGCGCGTTGTTCGCCAACAGCGCGACCATGCCCGTCTCGTAGAACCGGCACCCCGCGACGCCGAACTCGTCGGCCCCGTTGCCCAGCGAGAACTGCGTGAACTCGCCCTGCAGGTCGTACACCCGGACGGTGCCCTCCGCGGTGACGACGAGGAGCTTCTCCTCGCCGCCCGCGACCGAGGCCCACCCGAGCCCCTTGACGGCGCCCGCGGCGGCGTCCCAGGGGATGTTGCGCAGCGGCTTGCCGGCGTACGAGTAGATGTCGATGCCCGGTTTTGAGGTCGAGGGCTTGTTGGGGCGGTAGGCCTGGATCTTTGTGTCATCGCGCAGCAGGGCGAGGGCGCCGGCGTAGGGTGCGCCCGCGATGATGTAGTTGTCGAGGTCGAGGTCCTGGTCGAAGACCTCGGTGTAGAGCTGGATCTTGCGGTACCATTTGTCGCCGACGTTATCCCATCCGGCTGAGGGGTGGGAGGCTTCCATCATGTCATCTTCTCATTGCCGGACATCCAATCTATGAAGCCTTGAAGTCTTTACGTCTTCGGGAAAATCCACAAATATGGAACGCCGAAATTTGTTGATGGGTAGACGTGAGACCGCGGTGTGTGAGGTGAAATGGGACGTTGTTGTGAGAGCTCCCCGGAGCTTGAGCTCAAGGCCCCAGCGAACTGGATGGAGCTTGCGCCACGAAAACGAGCCTCAATGGCACGACCAGCCTCTGTGCCCGGCCAATCCCCGGGAAAGGCAAGCTGCGTCATTACACCCCACTAACGGTATCGCGCAACCCGATAAGACAAAACCCCCTTCCCCTTACCTAAGAAAGTAGATCAGCATGTCGCATTCCTCTCCAAGTTCAGGCCGCTCTGGGAACAGGTCTGGCGTCTGGAATGCAGCAAACCTCATGCACCAAGCTGTCCCTCACCCAGTTGTATGACCAGAGGTTTTAGCCGTCTTTCCGTAGAAATTCCAATACTCTTTCTTCTTTCACATCGCGCGAGACACTGCCTGATCACAGGGCATCCCGTTTGCATCCATACCTCCACACAGCGCGACCGTCAATACCATTTCTCCTCCTCCTCCTCTCCAAAACCCCCATCAAACACCACTAAAATGCCCGACTGGCGCTCCGAATACCTGGCCTCCATCAGAGAGCAAGAGAAGAACAGCCCAGTAAATCTCGAAATCGTCCAGCTATGTGCGTCAGGATCCACAACGCCCCCCCTTGCGTCCCCCTCTCCCTTCGTCCCCAACAGACCGCAAGTTGCTGACCTTTGCCCAAATACCCAGGTTCCCAACTCTCCGACCGCGTCGCGGCTCTCGAGGCCGAGAAAGAGCTCCTCAGATCCAAACTCGCGCCCGATGCCACGATCAGCGAAAAAGCGCCGATAGACGGCATCAGTTCGGACCCGAGCGTCAACCAGCTGCAGCTCACTCTGGCAGAGACGCTGCGATCAAACGGAACACTACAAGACCGGGCCAAAAGGGCCGAGGAAGAGGTGCTGACGCTGCGGAAGAAGAACAAGGATGATGCGAGGCAGGTGAAGACGCTTACTGCCGAGAAGACTGCGCTCGCGACCAAGTTGAAGGATCGGGAGCATGAGCTTCGCGAAAAGCGCAAGTTGGTCGAGGTGATTCACCTTGCGACTACGATGGCGCATGACTCTCAGCTGACTTGTCCCAGAACGTCCAAGACGAAATGATTACGTTGAACCTCCAAGTTGCCATGGCTGAACAGGAGAGGGACAAGGTCAAAAAGGAGAACAAGGAGCTCGTCGACCGCTGGATGAAGAGGATGGCGCAAGAGGCCGACGCCATGAATCTCGCAAACGAGCGCTGACGATGCGGTCTATTTCGTATGGATAACCAAGCACACCAAAAGCCTTCGCGCTCTTCACGATGCCACTGGCGCCTCTCTACTCTCGCTCTATGGGAGTATCAAAAAAAGAAGAATCTACAGGTAACAAACCCAACGCTATTTCCTCACCCTATGCCAAAGTTACTTGTGGTTTTTCCCCATCATGAATGTACACATGCATTGTGCATGAAGCATATGCCAACCCCTTCTAGTCAAGTCCCGTGGGACATCATACAACGAACGCTTGATGTATGCTGATGGTTATGCAGTAGTCTACTTCTTGGTAGAGATGCAATAGGTGCCTCCGGAATCCGTCCAGCTGACGTACCCAGCATGTTCGGGCCATGTCAGACGCTCGACGTCGAGGATGTTATTAGCAATGTCGTTCGTGTTCCGCGACCCTTGGTCGTTCACGAAGGACTTGAGCGACACAACCTTGCACCCTTTCTTCAGATCGAGGAACATGTTGACGAGCTTACTGTTGAGTTCGGGGCCGAAAGCTTGGTTGTTGACGAGGATGACGTCTGCGCGCTTGAGAGCATCATGTATCCTTGGATTCTTGGTAAAGTCGCCTCGCTCGAGGTTGACTCTGCCCGGAAGCAGGCCCCACATCTTGCAGCGGGCGCCGAACTCTTTCTCTTGGGCTTCGGCAAAGTTGCATGGGTTCTCCATTTCTTCGCAGCCCCAGCTCTCGCAGCCAATCTGTAAGGCGGCCTGAAATACGACGTTGCCGACGCCGGAACCAAGGTCAACGAAGACCTGATCCGAAGTCATCTGCGTCCTTTCCTGCAAGATCTTAGAGATGAATGGGAATCCTAGCTCGCCGTACACATTGTCGGTGCCGTTGGTGTATTGCTTCAGTTTTTCGACGTCTGGCGAGACAGTGCGATCATAGACCTGGGAGAGAATGAATTCCACAAGCTTGTTAGGGAGCCCGTGCATCTTATCCAAGTTCCTCTTTATTGAACCGTCAGCGGAAAGTGCGCGGATCCGGGCATTGGCGTCTTTCAGAGCCGTAGTGAAGCCTTGAAAGTCATTTGTGTTATTAGCCCGTGTCAACCGCCGGATGATGCCTGTGTTTGGGTCGAACTCTTGCGCCTGCTCCTTAGTGAGGTATACGTTGGCAACCCAGTCGATCACTTGCATGATGTCTTTGACCGCATCAATCTTGCCATTTTCATACAGCAGCTCATACCTGGTTTTCTCGTCAGCAAAAGCCGTGGCGAGTCTGGCTACAGTCCCGACTTACGATTCTGCGCCATACATGCTCGGGTATTGCAGCCTGACCCTGATATCGTCCTTCTCGGTTGCGCCCAGCACGCGCTTGGCCTTGGGACAAGACTTCTCGTTGGTAATATGGGCGGCATGGATCAGCCTGCTCAAGGGCTTCAGCCCCTCCTTGAAGGCGCTTTGTCGGGTAAGGACGCGGCTGACGTCGCCGAGCTCGCCGTCGGCAACACGCTGGCGCTTCGGTACTTCGAGGCTCTTGAGGAAATCCTCGTCTTCGTCGCTGTCGGAGTCGTTATCGAACTTTGGCTGGGAGGGCCCCGCACTAGCGACCTTGCGCTTGCGCTCGACACTCCGCTTCTCGTCCGACGAGGAGGGGTAGGGCGAAGCGCTCTTGGTGCGGGAGAGCAGGGACTTGCTCCAGCTCGGGTTCGGAGAGGCGCGCGGGGAGGCCTTCGCGGATGACGTGGAGGAGGTCGCGTGCGGGAGCTTGGGGCGCGGCTTGGGCACCGCGGCGACTCTTTCAACGCGGATCACCGGTTTGGCGGCCGACTTGTTCTTGCCGCCGAGAATCGGCATGGCGTCGAGGAGGGTTCAGACGTGCAAACGTCGAGTCGGTAAGCGGGAGACTACGGAAGCGCTGGGCGCGTGACGCTGTGAGGCAGGCAGACGTTGCCCGCAGTTTTTAGGGTGTCTACCAAGGCGGGTGGGGGGAAGCAAAAGAATGCGATATCAGTAGTAGTAAAGAAATGATGGAATATGTCAAATGCAGCGAGTGAAGATGTCAGAAGGACCGTATTTATTTGTACAGAATGTCACGAGCCTCGGAGCAGGACATGTTTCTTGGTCGGTCGGTGGAGGTTTCGGGACGGAGGGAGAGGTTGAAGTTGGGTGAGACGAGACGGGGGACACGACACGAGGGCGATTTTTCGGCAGAGGACGTGGGCCTGCACCCGGGACGTGACTGGCCAAAAAGTGGGGAGAGCACCTGGGGCCTTCCTGACCCAGGACCCCGAAAGTCGTCGAGATTCCCCGGCGGAAGGTGGCAGGAACGGAGAGGAGGACCACCAAAAGATTCGATTATTAAGGCAAGAGGAGAGGGAACCGGCCAACCCCTTTTTTTTTTCAGGTTCCTTACCTAGGTCCTAGGGTCTCTGGGGCTGGCCCCTCCCACCTCAGTTGACAGTGCATCGATTCCGCCTCGATGCAGCCTCGAAGCCTCACCTCAACTTGCAGTGGACTGCAGCAGGCGCACCTCCGCAGCAAGCAATTGCACCCGCCCGTCCGCTGCTGAAGTGAGCTGCTACCTTAGTGTTGTCGCCTCCGAGTCGCCGGTTGGGCATCTCCACTTTCAGGGACCCACTACGGATGCCGCGTCACCCGACCGCCTGCAATCCAAAAGGCTTCTCTAATTGGCTGCCTGTTTAATGAACTCCACTAACGCCCCCCGGCTGCAGCTCCAAGCTTTGAGTTCAGCACCGCTGCTTGTTCTTTCACCACACACAATCTCCAACATCATTCCAATGGCCTCTCCGAACTCGAGACAGACTTGATACCCGTGAAACTTGACGAATCTTGTTCGCGCCAGCAGGTCGTGCATCGCGTGGCCGAGCTCTGGGTGGATTTTCAGCCTAGTATGTGTATACAGCCCAAGAAGATGTCGAGAGTCTTGGGACCTGTGTACGAATGATCTCACCATGAAACAGGGATACCACATTAGAGTGTTGGAGTAGGGCACAACCAGTAGGCGTGGGGGCTGGGAAAGGGCACATGAGAGTCGTTGTTGTGAAGACCCTCTTCCCATCTGGCTTCAAGTAACTCTGTCACCCGGGTTAGCCTCCTCCATGGCAAGTTTCCGGCTTTTGTTTTGTTGAATCAAACTTACCGGTTGCAGATCTACGCACTGGTTCCCGGTATACTTATTCGGTCGCTCAACAATGTCGGCGTATAGATAGCCAATGAACGACTTACCGTCGTCTTTCTTCTCATCCCAGACGCTCCAGACTTCGACATCGTCTGCCCACAAAGCAGCTGTGAGCTCTTCGCCAGTGATTGGAACGAAACGTAGTTGCAAGCAGTCTGCAAAGATCCCCAGCATGGCGCCGACAGTATGAAGGAGGGGGAAGTACTCTGAAACTTTTCGATGATCAACAGCGGCGTCCTCCTCAATCAAACGGTTGTAGTACCAGTCGTCCCAGGCTTTGAACTTGGTTTGGGCAGGGCTGGTGTTTGCCTCTGACGCCCTCGAAAGAACCTGCACTTCTTGTTACAACGGGCTTCGAAATGTTTTCGGCCATGAGGCAGGCACCAATGTCTCTTTCAACTGATCATTGACGCCGTCAATTCACTCGACAGTCTCTGCGATGCGGTACGGTAGGCGGTACTCTGCCTGGCTTTTGTATCCCAGCAATCTCGCGTTCTTGCCCCGAAGCCGGACGACTTGTTTGAAGATTCAAGAGCGGGACGTTCTCAGACAGCTTTTCGCAATGAGCCAAGCATTCTCTTCCGAGTTTCTTCGATGTCGGCATACTTGAGAACTGCCGTGAAAATTTGCCCTCGTACGGGCAAGAGCCTTTTCCCGTTGTCCTGTCGAGGGTATCGATCCAGGTCTTGTCTCGGAAGGCCTTCCAGCTCGTCTTCTGTGAATTCTAACTTCCTGCTAAGCTCTCGTAGGTCCCGATGGTATTCCGTGCATAATTATTCGATTTCTTGTCGTTGTCCAGCCAGCGCTGCCGGTCGTCTCCTTGAATGATCCCATGGCCGCGCTCAGTATACCGAAGAAGCATACGGTCTGCCAGCTTCTCTGATTCGGGATCTAAAGCGTCATGACAACTCTTAGACTTTTGAAAAAGCTCAAAGAGGTCGACTCGTGCGTCGACTCCGGAAATGTAGTCATGCAACTCCTTTTCTGCCTCTTCGACCGCATGTTGTGTCTCTATCTCGGGAGCAGCATACTTCAGTGCGTCTACGACCGCCTTCTCGCCCGAAAGCCGCTTCTCGGCTGTGCCAGCCACAAAACCGTATTTTCAAAGCATGCTGCGGAGGGCTTCACGACTCGAATGATGTCGTCGACCAGCTGGCGGGGTTCGATGATATGACGATGTGTAGTAGGCCGAATCTCGGCAGCAGACGGGATAATGGATTCGTGGCAAGGGCTGGGGCTGAGGTAGCGAACAGTTCATCTTTATGATGGATAAAATTCAATGGAGAACTGAGGCTGGTTAATGTGTAAACCCTGCTGTCGGACGAGGAGCCGATGAAAAATGGGCGATTGGGTGCACATCGAACGGCGCAAGACCGCCCCGCTCTCCTGGCTCGCATCAGTCTCCCCGAATTCTGCTCCTTCTTAAACATGAGCGCTTCTAGCGGCAAGTAGTGATTTCGTTCTTGATGCAGCCAAGCCTACGCCGCAATTATGCAGGTCGAACGCTGGCCATGCCGCTCGTCGCTCGTGTTCAAAGCCCACAGTGTAAAGTACATCAGAACTGGTGCCTCGATACATGCAGGCCTCATGTCCATGGATGTGTGTTGTCAAGCAGATCTTGTGATGCCTTTCCTCGTGAATCCGGGTAAACACCCGTCAATATTCCCCTCGACAGACCACTGATAGCCGATGAGCCCCCTAAGGCAGGTGAAGAATTCTCCTCTACAAATATTCCAGCATATTCGCGTCCCGTTTCCCTTGAAACTATCTTCAGACAAGGAATCGTTCATTTGTGACAGCTACACAGACTGCTTCAGCATTCCACCGCATGATCATTAAAGCCCCAACATGGCTCCGGCTTATCAACATTGGTGAGTAGCTCAACGTTCGACCAGTTGTTTGGCACAATGCTCACCCGAATGACTTGTCACTGGCTGGAGCAGAAGATCCCGCCAGCTTTGGGCAACTATGGCATCCTTGCAATCATCATACCTCTGGTTGCTCTAGTCTTCAATTCTACAACAGCCAAGATATCGGCAAAACATGCTCGAAGGACAAGGGGTCATCATTTTCTCAGGGTCTAACGTGGTTCCCGATCTTACGTTTTGAATCTTCGATCAGGTCTCATTGAAATTATCGAAAGACTAGATTGACCAGGATGTTTTATATTTCACGACTTTTATGGAATAGGTACACGCCCATCAGCGTGTCAAGTATTTCTATGAAGCATGACTCCGTAGACATTTCCAGAAGCTGCACTTAATGATGCGAGGAGACTGCGTGCTTGGATGGGCTTCGAGATTGCGCCGCGTTGCTCGTATACTGGCATCATCACATCTTATGGTTTCATGACGATTCCCACGAAGCCCTAGAAGGCGCTTTTGGATATCGCAGGGAATCTATCTTTGCAACTCTACTGATGCTAAGAACTCTGTTCACCGGCGGCCATTTTGCTGTGTCAATCTTCTTTGTTGTGTCAGGTTACGCCATATATCTGAAACCTTTGAGGCATATTAACTCTAGAGACTTTTCTGCCCTCTCAACTACTTTGTCATCATCCATCTTTCGGCGGTGGCTGTGTCTGTACCTACCTTTTGCATGTTGTGCCTTCGCTTATTTTACTTTTTGGCATCTATCTAGGGTTGGAACTCTTAGCGTTTGACCTGAAAGCAGCTGGAAAAGAGAAGTACTTCGCTGGGTTTCAGACTTCTGCCAGTACACCTTCATGTACAATGACTCTGGGCGGCAATTGTTTCGCTATAATGACCAGCTGTGGACAATACCTTTCGAGTTCCGGTCTTCGATTGTCGTCTACCTGACTCTCATTGCTACAGCCACGAGCACTACAAAACATCGCCTCTGCGTCGAAGTCGCTTTGATGGCATACTTCCTCTGCATAGTCGATGGCTGGTACTGCGCGATGGCCCTTGCCAGAACAATGATATGCGATATCAACCTCCTGGCTGTCGAGAATCACGCACTCCCGATAATGAATTGCATCGAGTCCGGAAGGCAGAAGTATCGCTATCTGCCTTTAGCTTTTGGTATATATCTAGGTGGTGTTCCTCGCCGCCTGGATTTATCTGAGCGCCCGAGTTGGCGCTGGCTTTCGTCATTATTGCCGCGAACCATGTCTGAAATGCTTCTTTCTTTCCTGGGCAGAAGGTCTTGTTGTTTTCTCCCTGCCAGTAACGGGTCTAAAACAGCACAAATCTTCTGCACGTGAGCACATGGCTGTGACTCGTAAGCCAAGTAGCTGGCTGTTTCGGATGCCACGGTTCAGCCGTGCTTTATATCAGATCTTCTTCATTTCTGAGCCTGCTGAGCAAAGGCGAGTATGTATAAATCATGTCATTCTGGCGACCTAAGTCTCATCAATGTTAGATGCTACATATCTAGCCGCCTAGGATCTTCATCAAACATCGTTGCGCTTTGTAGATTTCAAGCGTTCCAATGCATAGGATCTGCTATGTTTTTGGGTATTATGGCCACCTCGCTCACTCAAATTGATACCTTCTGGACACAATAGCTATATGACTTTTTTCCACCTTCACCCAGTGTCGACCTGAAACTGGTCTTCTTGTAAACCTCGCCCTGAAGTCTTGCCAGGATTAGCCTGTGTTGTTGGGAGCTGCAAATGTGCAACAGACTGGATGTTGGCAGACTGAAACCACGCCCAACAGCCGGCTATGACATACCCATGCCAGAATATCTTCCAATAGACAACAGTGTTAAGAGGCCCCGGCTGGAGTCATTCCATAAATACATATAGGAGAGGTTCGCAATTAGGTAGGAGACACGCCTAGACCAGGACCTCCGGGAAGAATGAAGGTGGAAATTCTGCGTAACCAGCGGCCAGCCAGCGCAAGCCAAGACTACTGCAATCAGAGATTCAAGGCGCTGATCTTTTTTTAAAAAAATGGTAGGGCTGTTTTGTTACTATCATGTTGACGAGATATAGTTCGGAATGCGAGAACCAGGCGTGTCTCCCGTCGACGACTTATACTGCGCAACCACTTGCTCTAGAAATCAGTCAGACCCATTTCCAGACGAGGGTAGTGGCATCGCCTCGACTATTTATGGGAAGTATGGCACTCCAAGGCCTTACAATCGTTCAAGTCCTGCCGTCTCCAGCTCATCCAGCACGCTGGGATCTTCAACTTTACCAACAAGCGTGCTGCGTTGCTTTCTCGACGCTTTCAGGTGCTTCGTCTCCATCCTCAGAGTGTTGATATTTATTCCACCCGCTCTTTTTACGCGTATGACAGATCAACTTGAATCGTATGCGCTGTAGGATCTTCACCTTTCAAATCTAATGCTACATGCCGCAAAACTAAGCATGTCGTGCGCGGGAGACAGGAAATTCCGAAATCCACACAGTGTGCCGGGCTGGGAGAACCTGGAATTACAAAAGGACTGGGAAAGAAAAGTAATAGTTGCAAGGAGTTTTGTCCAGAGGTCCCTGCTGTGTCGCTGAAGATACGTTCTGCCGAATCCACAATCCAGTCGTCCACATGGACGATTAGAGCGCTCTCTCGTGGTCAAGCAAGCGCCAGTGCCAGACAACAAACCTCCCATCGAAATTCGGAAACTCAGATGGATATGCCAAGTCTTCGTTGGGCACGAAATCCATATCACGGTGCTCTTCGCACCTAAACGCGGCATCGAACTTGCTCACGGAAGAAGGGTCTTTCGGATGATTCGGGAGTGAAGCATCGTCGGCATGCATGAATTCCACAACAAGATGCGTCTCCTCCATTAACCTCGCGAATGTTTCCCTTACACGGGTAATCGCAAAATCGCTTGTAGGCTTGCCCCAAAGAACCCTGAACCACAAGGTATGCCGTCCGTGATGGCCGGCGTGTTGCTGGACAATGTCGTATAGATCACCCATACGTGGCCCGGAGAAAGAAGCGTCTGGATTGGGCTTCAAGGAGGCGCTCCAAACCTTCTGGCCCTCGGCTGGAAGATCTGATATGTCGAACTTCATGTATCCCAAGGACGGCGGTGGAGGCTGCGTGACAAGCATCCTTCGCCAGCTCGCACCACGGCGAGTGAATCTTCGCCGGCACTCTTCTTCTGCGGCAGCTTCCTCGGCGTTGAGCTCAGCTGGTCTGACCTGGGTCCAGCCTCCCCAGATTTCTTGAGTTGTCTGAACCGGTCGGCGCGACCAAGGAAGCTCGTAGAAAGAGTTTGCCCGACGATGGAGCGAATACGTTTGTCCAAAATCAAAGAAACATTTATCGAACTTCTTGGCAAGAAGCGGATTGACAACAGGACGGAAGCGCTTGGCATCCTCCTCTTTTTGTTGGTCAGTCGCCAAATCTTCCTCTACATCACCTCCGGATTCTTCGGGCACCTCGGCAGCCACCGGCTTGAAGAAGAGGGCTTGTTGAATCGACGGAGACGTGTCTATAAGGGATTTCCAGGTCTTGCTAACACGCGTCGCAGATACCAGCAGGGTAGCCATGTCGAGGTGGGTCAAGATGGATTCGAGGAGCTCCGGGATGGCGAGGGCCGCCTCCGTCGCGCATTTGGATTGCTTGGAAGACATCGCGATGGCGCTATACTCGGGGCAACTCTACGATGACGTTGGAAAAGATTAGGGGAGTTGAAGATGAGGAGATTCGCTCGGCTTATACGGGCTCGCGCGGGGTCACACGCCTTCATATCTCCCCCTCATCCGGCTAAGAAGAGCCGTGTACATCATCCAGCCAACGATGACTAAGCTAACGACGGAATCACTGATGCTTATTAGATGGGCATGTGACTAGGTACTCTAACGACTTTAGATTCATGAGGTGACTCTGCAAGGTGTCTCTACATTCTGCATCTCATTTCACTCTAGCTACGAACATAACTCATGTAATTTCAACATACTTCGTTCTCTAGCACTGAATGTCCTTCCTGGACGCTGCCAGCCGGGGAGATGGCCAAAACGTCCGCTGGGAACATTGAACCAGATTTAAACCCTGTTAATGAGAGTAAACCAAGCCAGGCTTCTATCCCTAGACCAATCCCGATCTTGACTGTGAAGCAGGGGGAGGAGAAATGATATATAATAGAAACACGATAACACACAGACGTGAGGCTCAAGCTTTACCAGCCACGTTTCCGTCGATATTGGTCCGCAACAACTAAAATATTGCAATGATAATCTTTGCGAAAGTCTGAAAAGCGGTTACGCTCGCTTGAACTGTTGGAGTTGTCAGAGTTGCCGGGATAAAAGCCTCACTATACAGACGAGTCACGGGGTTGCAAAATCTTTGGGCGTGCCTTCCTCTTGAGCATTTCTCAACCACAACGTCGCTCTTGCCTTTTTCGAGGTGCGGCCACAAAATTTTCTTTTCCTTGTTTTTCCCCCCCTTTCTGTTTACCTCACTTTCGCGCAAAATATCCCCCCCCAAAAACCGTGCGCGACTTGGCAACTCACCCGCGAGAAAATATTCTCTTGCTCAACGTTTCGAGCACCATCTACAAACTCTTCCGCCGAATAACCTCTTGACAGTTCTTCTCATTCAGAACCTGCGCAGCTCCGACTTCATCACTTCACCACGGGACCGCCAAGGACGAGGACATCAACAGCAGGCGGTTGCCAGAATGGTCTTGATCACCGGCCTGCCCTGCGAGCTCATCGCCTGCATCCTCCAACAATGCGACAATGTGGTAGACTTAGCCGCACTCACTTCCTCTTGTCGTTGCTTTCGGTCGGTCTTGCGGACATGGCCAAAGATTAGACTTGAGATCGTCAATCGACAAATTCCGGCTGAATTTCTCGGCCTTGCGGTTGGCACTATGATCGCGAGTTGCGTACCCAAGCCTCTCATAACCTCTGGCGAGATCTTGACACAGAAGATCCTTCATACAATGACGAAAGATCCCAAAATCTACGCCCGCGCTCTGCATCGATTGCCATTCCCCTCCCTGATTCGCCTCAGCTGCACGCACAACATCATTGAGGAGTTTGTCATGGAGATGGCCCATGACGCCTGGTCTCTCCTGCGCGACAAAGATGGACAGGTTTCTGGCGCTCTTCGCCTTTCTCGCCGCGAGAAACACCGCATGATGCAAGCCATGTATGAGGTTGAGTTTCTGTCCATGCTCTTCCGGGACACCTCCGACACTCCAGGCCGTTTGCCATCCCGCAGCGAAGGTTTCTTGATGCAGCATGGCTATGGCTACCTTGCCAAGAAGCGCGTCTGGGAGATGGAGCAAATGGCTTGTGCTTTAGACTTCCTTGAGAAGAAGTTCTTTCAAGGTATTTTCACCTCCCCCACATCAGACCAACTGCAGTCCCATTAACCAACAACAGCATCACTTAACATTCTTGCTCACGACGTAGAGTTTGGAAAGCTGGGAATTGACTACGTTGCCCATGGATGGGATAACAAAACAGCGATGCACTGGGTACGCATGCTTCTTTCTCTGGTGAAGGCCATAGTGAATGGGTGGCTAATAGTGGAACAGCTGTCACAAGGTGTTCACTTTATCAAGCGTCTCACCAACGAATCATCATACAAAACAAAGAGACAGATGTTGATGTCAGCCTATCAAAGCTGCTTCATGACTGAGATCACGAGTCTCATTGTGGCTATTTCTGCAGATCTGGGCTTCCCACTGCGAGAGCCCATGCATGGACTTGTTGAACCTCTCAGTCTCGCCACCCTCTCCGTTTACCACGACCAGTACCCAATGGAAGGTGAAGACTTGGAGGATAAGGGACCTCGTCTGGCGTTGACTGCAACCCATGACGACTTGCTCTTGGCGTGGAACAGAAACGCTGGACTTCGCGAGAGAGGCTACGTCTTTTGGGATGCAAACCGTCTCATGGACCAGAGCGGGCCTCGCCGTTTGGTCGACTTCTTTTTCTTCAGACCTTCTTCAACCTACCAGGCAGCCACTGACGAGGAGCTGGCAGAGGTGCAGAATATGATGGAGCCAACAATCTCCAGAAGAAAAGAGATCTGGGATCAAGGGGGTCGTGGATACTGGCGTCATGGTGACGAAACTCAGATCAGTTGGACACACACAGAGTCTCAACTTTAACTGGACATGAGTCGCGCTTGGGGTAGACTTCAGAGAATGGGTTGACAAGTCGCGTTGGGGAACACTGACTCAAGGAACAACAAACATGTGGTTGAAGGGAGTAGACGGCATGATGGTCTACTGAGGGGAGGTGGACAAGACCACAGAAAGCTCAGAACAACATGGTATGAAGAACAAAGGACGTGGATTGGAGGAATGTTGCGAGCGGGAATGATTGTCATGAAAGGGGTTTTGTACTGAGTATACTATCACCAAAAGAGACAAAGCTAGCTGAGAATATGGCATCAATTGGAGCCATGGTAATCATTGGAGACTGTACGTCTAAACCAGCAGCCGGCGATTATGTGTGCTTGGCTCCTTACTCAATCACGAGAAGAACAATAATCGATGAGTGGTAGTCAATCTTTTTTTCTACCATGACATCTGATACCAATTGATGCCAAATCGACCCTCTAATTCATGCATAATATCTGCAATATCTCTAAAGGCTACCGAGATGGTGTTATTGGCGGTGTTCCTCCATATAGCTCAAAACGTTGTTGGTCTGCGGATAGCTCCTTGAAATAAGTGCCTTCGTTGGGAGCATCTTGGCCCGCACTCTTGTCTGTGACAGCCTGAAACGGCACGACATTCCTTCTCTGCCTTCTCTTATACATATAAAACCCCAAAACGCCCCCTATCAGCGCTAATGCGCCGAGTGTTCCGCCCACTGCTCCCCCTATTACCGCAGATCGATCCGTCTCCGTATTCGCGGTGGAGGTTTCTGGGCTGGGGCTCGCAGACGCACCAGTTGAGCTTTCGGCGCTGGCCGTGCTCGTGGCCGACGTAGATTTTGTCGTGGAAGATGGATCAGCAACTTGGCCGTTCACGACTCTCACCCCTTGGCCCGCCTCGCAGCATTTCCGAGCCGGGTCGGCATTGCCGCAGCAATACGATCCGTCGGAGCACTGCGTAACCACGATATCGGTCTGCGCCTGAGTCGTGTTGGGGGATACCTCTGGAAAGCACGGCGGTGTCAGCTCAAAGTCGACCAGAGTAACACACCCTCCCGACAAGTGAGTCAAGATGAAGGTGCATGTTCGCGGCGCTCTTACTCAGCTCGCTGTCAACACAAAGTTTGAGGCATTTGGCCGACTGCCACGTCGGATCGGTGCAGCTTTCGCGCCAGAGCACCCTTCCCCCCTGGTTCCAACATAGACCGTCTCTACATACGTCGCCTGTGTATGTGTTGCAGCACATGCTGTGCCCGTTGTTTTCGCATGGTTTGTATGTGTTTTTCCCAATGTCTGCGACGCTGTGTCGTTCGGTGCCGTTGGGCATGTAACATTGTCCCGCGGCGACGGTTGCGAAGCAAGCGAATCCGAAGAGTCGAGGGTGAACCATGGTCATACGACCGTCCAGTGGTCGTGATCGCCTTTTTGGAAAACTCGAGTGGGGTTCTCAGAGGGCGCGAAGAGGCCGGCGTATTGCTTCCAACGACTATGGCTGGCTGTCATCAAAGGAAGCAGAAGGCCATCTAGAATGCGAGCAAGAGGCGGGAGACGAAATCCCAAGGTATATGTGTGTTCTCAGACTCCCCGACAAACAGAGATGAAATGGAAATCAGGATATCCCGGTCTGGACGGTGGCGTTTCACGACTGGACCAGCAGAGCGTGTGAACAGAGAGGGAACGCATCTGTGGACGCCAAGGATTCTTAGTTGAACCTGTTGCTAAGCCAATTTTGTGATAGCCGAGTGATTCTGTGGAAGCAACGGTGCGGTGGCGGCTAGAGCTAGGATAGCAAAAGACAAGCTATACGAAACGCAATAAAAAGAGAAAGTCTGGTTAAAGGACTATATCATGTTTCAGAAAAAGTAGGCTTCACGAGGCTTGCTTTTTCCCCCCAATCCGCCGTGTCTGGGATCCTTGGCCTTGCTTCGCACGTATACTTATCTGCATTTCGGGGATTGATGGTCTGCGACTGAATGTGACGTAAGTCCAGTCGATCCTCTTGATGCTGTTGATAATTTCGTCCAATGTTCTCTTTCAAAAAATGTATTTGTTGCCCAGGTCCAATTTTACCTATTCGAAGGCTACGCAGTCCGGCCGCGTCCACCGGGACGGGGTCCACGCCGAAGTTTTCGGCGGTTGGGATTCGGTGTTGATCGGAGGCCGGATCACGAATCGCGCCCGTGGAGCTATCCCTGGGATCGCGAGGGGCTAATATGTAAAAGACAACTTTCCTGGCAGGATAGAATAATTATAGAATCCCCTGCAATAATGGGCTGATTGCGAACGAGGAGCGACAAATCTGTATGACAAGAGTTCAAAACCTCATTACCGTCTCAGTATTGTCTTACTTCTATTGAGCTCACCATTGACTGCTATAGCCGACGACTTCTGAACAGCTAGTCCAAGGAAGAAGCCTGCGTCAGGAATTTTGAGCTGATCGCCTCCGGAGTTGCAGACAAACAGTGACTTAATCCAAGCTTTTGTACCATGTTCATGATTCACGATTTCTCGCGCCCTCAATTGTGTCTTTTACACTACGCGCATGCAATAGGCATTCGCAGACGACTATACACTCGTCCATCCACATCAGTCGGGACAAGGGCACCGTTGATGGTGTTCATCCCAACCGAACACAAAACCAACACCGTCTTGGCAACTTGTTCCAGCGGCGGCCATCCGATATTCCAGCTCTTTTGGGCAGGATGTCCAGTTACCGTGTTGAACGTCGAGACAACTATTTTGCGTTAGTTTTCTATTGGCCCAGTTGGGGAAAAGAAACAAACAAACACTTACCCATAGAGAGGGCTTTCCGAAAATCTGCGATATGCTTCTCGTCCCGGGCCATGTTAGTAAGCATCGGTCCTGGCATGATAGCCAGGCATCGGATCCCTTTCGGACCATAGAAGGCCGCCGTGCTCCTGGTGAGGCCCACTGTCCCGTGCTTGGATGCTGTATATGGCACACCTTTCATAATGTTAGTCTTATGTGTTGACACTTAATGAGATAAAAAGAAAAGCCTACCTGCTCTCGCTCCATGAACACCCGCGGCGCTGATAACGTTCAAAATAACCCTCCTCTGCCCGTTCACGATATCCTGCTTCAGAAATTGCCGATAGCATGTTCCGACGTGATGAATGGCCCCGTCATGTTCACCAGGATATTCTTCTCCCATATCGCCATGTCGCAATCCTCAGTCGGGTAAATCTTGTCCGAGAGGCCTGCGTTTTTGACCAGCACGTCCAAACGGCAACTTTCCCCTCCGGAGAGGTACGAGATGAAGGCGGCCTCGACGGATGCGGGTGATGTCACATCGCATTGTATGGGATGCACCCGGTCGCGGTGGGCCTCCGGAACCTGGGACGGGAGGTTTTCAAGGGCGTTTGGGGGGATATCCAGGGCGAGGACTGTCGCGCTGGCGGCGAGGAAGAATTGAGTGATGGCTAGCCCCAGGCCCGCTGCTCCGCCGGTGATTGCGACTGATTTTGACGTGTACTCTACAGAATGACGGAGTTTCTGGCTTTATTTGTCAGGTAAATGTTGGATAAATGTCACAATTCGGAGATGTGTTGGCGGAAATCGGGTATTTAGTGATATCGAATGCCATTGATCAACTCCCGTCACCCACGAAGTTTATATACCGTCCAACTCGCGTTCAAAAAGGCAGACCTGGTCAAGTTGCGAGGCATACTGAGGAGGATGGAGGCGAAACCGAAAAGTGGTCCGCGTAGTGCGGGGAGTTGCAGTTCCCCGGATTTTCACAAAAGGCCACCAACACAGTTCTCAGAAAGCGCCCCAGTGCGGCGAAGAGATGTTCAATGATTGGTTTCGTGGTCCCGTGAGAGACCACCAAGAATAACGTATACAATCCGAGGTCCCATTGTCCGATACACGAAAACGACACCGAGGTTTGAAGGTGCCGTCTCAATTCAGAAGAGCTTTGATTCTCCCTGCCATCATAGCACAATCATTTATGCGCGTCGTTCTTGATTCCGCCGAACCCTGTCGTCCGGTTCGGATCACGACCGGTCGTCGCCTCCAAGTTCTTCTCGGCACTGGTCTTGTTGCCAAAGGGCCCAGAGAGGACGGTTCCGCCGTTACGAGAATGCGCATCCGCGACGCCTGCCGCCCGGGCGGGCGAGCCCATCAAGAAAGCGAAAAGTCCTCCGATTGTGGCGGCTGCGCCGCCAATCACCCACGCAGTCGCACTGAAGTCGGTCGAGGTCAGCAAGTTATTCGGAAAAGTGGCCCTGTTGGTGTCGGTCGGGACCGCAAGGTGCGGCGGGTGTACCCGGCTGTTGAGCAGGGGGATGGCAGTTTATTGGGGAATTATCTTACCGACTCTTGACTTGGCCCGGTTGCGTGCGATCCGCTTTCTCGGCCGATGCGGACGGAGCCTGCTGATCACCGCCGTGCTGCGGGCGCGGCGGCTCCCGAGTAGCGTAGGTACGACAGGGCGAGGATCGGACGGCGGGCAGGGGGGATGCCCGGAGAGTCGAGAGGAGTCTTGTTGATCTGGGAGCTGACATTTTCGGGGGATTCTGCTTTCGAATACCTTTTTTGGATAGGTAAGTTGAGACGGGAGGGGGCTGCGTAGTTAGGTTGTCAGTCTTCATCGGCTGAGAGGATGTGCTGTCAGCGGAGTTTGACAACAACTTACCTGATGGTGATTTCCGAGTTGATTTGTTAGGATTTGTGGTGTTGATGTGATGTAGTTGGAACACACACACAATGGGGTGCTTCTGGATGATGTAGACGACAGGACGTACCAGATCCGGTCAGCCACAATGACGCGAGAGGCCTTCCCAAAAACCACCTTAGGCCATTGGAACGCTAGGTAATTACGACAAATTCCAGTCGGTGATTCATCAGCCCCCCAAAAGGGTTTCATGGTACCTGATGCACGCCGAGCTGCTAACACCTCAGATCGTCCCCCGCGTCCTCGTCCTACATTAGTGTGAGATCACTACTGCACAGGACCCTTCCCTCATTTCATTCAGGGATGTTTCCCGCCACTTTTCTGCATGCAAACAAGCGTTTCCCATCTCAGACCCAGACTCAGCCCCTCGCGTCGCGTCACGTCACCTGTTCCTCAAAGCCGCATGAATCCCATTGTACGTCCAATTCAACCTCATCCTGTCCAACTGCCCCTGCGCCGAAATGTCCGTCGCGTACCGCGAATTCTGCTGCACCTGCGACGCCCGCGGCCTCCTCACGGAATCCCACGTCTGCAGCACCCCGAACACGTTGCTCGCATCGACGTTATCGTGCAGCAGGAGCCGCAGCCCCTCGGCGTCCTCGATCGCCTGCGTCGCGCCTTGGCCCTGAAACGGCGTCATCGGGTGTGCGGCGTCTCCAGTGATGACGGCACGGCCGCCGGCGTAGTGCGTCAAGGGGTCCACGTCCTTGACCTTGTATAACGTCACATCGTCGACGTTTCTTCCAAAGTGTCGTATGAGCAAAAAACATGTTTCCCGAAAAAGACTTTTGGGGGGGCTGCGAAGAGGACTTACCGCATGATCTCCAGCATCCACGGCGCAAAGTCCTTGAAATTCTCGAGCATCTCCGCCTTGTTCCCCTCCGCGCTCCAGGATGCCTCGCTCTCTTCCGACAACATCGTGTCGGGAACTCGCGCGACGACGCTGAGCGCGGCGGAATCGCGACACGGGTAGAAGATGATATCGCGGTTCAGGTCGTCGCCAGCCGTCATCAAGTTGAGGAAACCACCAGTGTTGGGATCGATAGCCGCCGGTAGGCCTCCGAGCACCTCCTTCGCCTTATCCAAAGGGTAGACGAAGCGATAAAGCGAGACACCCGACGGCACCATGTCCGGCTCGCCGCCTAGAATGCCACGTCGCACCACGGAATGAATCCCATCCGCACCGACGATGACATCAGCCTCGACCGTCTCCCCGTTGCCCAAAACGACCTTGCCCGCCTCGACATCCACCTCATTCACCTCCACGCCGTGAACAATCTTAGCCTGCGGGCCCGATATGCCCAACTTGGCCGCGTCGCCCGTCGCGAGCCTCGCCAACTCGTCCTTCAGATCCTGCCGATGCATCAACAACCACTCGCCCCCAAACGGCTCCGTCACGCCCGTCATCTCCCGCAGCAGGTTCCCCTCCTTGTCGTACGTCCTAGTCCCGGAACATACCGTCGCCTTGACGTTCTCCGGGCTGAACTGAAACGCGCTCTTGAGCATCTTGCTCCCGTTGGGCCCGAGCCCGATGCCGCCGCCCCGCTCGGGCGCGTCCTCCGCGTCGCAGTCGTAGACTACTACGTCGTGTCTCTGCCGGAGGACGGCGGCGGCGGCGAGCCCGGCTATGCCGCCGCCCACGACCACGACGCGGAGCTTGTTGGTTCCGTTGGAGCTCATCTTTGGGCGCTCGCACGGCGGTTTAGGCAGTTGTGTGACCATTTCTCGACAGCCGATGTAGTCGCTCGCAGCCTCTTTTTACGACGAACGTCGTCGATAGTATGTGACATGAGCAGAACAGAATTTTGAGGAGTAGCCCCCGCATGACTGGAGATTATTCGGGTGCGACATCAAACGACATTCTATTCATAGCGGTTCTAGACTTTCAAGCTGATGTGCCGAAAGCTAAAACTGAAAAGTGAGATCCTTCCAACTCCAATCGTTTAGAGTCGTCGAATAGAGGAGCTAGAAGGCTGTTGGTATGTTCATGCGCGGCTCCTGGGATGGTGGTGGGAATGAGCGTGTCCACACATTCGGTGATGTCAACGAAGTCTGGAGCTCGGCCGGGTCGTACAGGACATGGTTTCCGGTGCCGGGGGGTGCTTACACAGAGCTACGCGGAAAGTCCGCCGCCCATAGCTCCAGCGCCGGGCCCGCTCCGCTCTCCACCCCTACCGCACCGGATTTATCTCGCGGGATCAAGCGACAGAGGTCCACAATTTCAGTTTAAATAAGCAGAGCACCCGCGCGGCTCGCCTCTCGGCTTTCGTCGAAGGCCGGGGGACTCGTTTGTCCAAGGCCCAGTCGAGCCGTAGACGGAGGGAGCCGCCGGCGAGAATCTGCGCCTCCGGGACCCTGACCACAGCGCGCGGTTCCACCAGGGTCGAGATGCCCGAAGTGACCGAGATTGCTGGGACTTTGCGTCAACGTGATCTCATGCCGGTGAATATCCCCAAAGTATCTTAGACCTCAAACTCGTCGTGAGCATTCGAAAAGAATGCTTGCATCCATCATCATACAATCGCATTCGTGTTCTCGAAAGTATTCACCATGTCCCGAGCTCTATTGATATGCGGCGCCACCGGCAAGCAGGGCGGCGCCGTCATCGACAACCTCACCCAGCAACAAGCCGACATTGAAATCCTCGCCGTGACCCATGATGCGACCTCGAAATCCGCTCAGCGACTAGCGCAAAAGTCAAGAAGAATTAAACTCGTGCAAGGAAACATACCAGAGCCCGCAGCCCTTTTCAAAACCGCAAGCAAAGTCGCAGAAAACCCCATTTGGGGAGCCTTCAGCGTCCAGGTGAGTTACCAACCCCAAGATACGGACGTCGTTTAGGTATCTGAGGTCAAAGACTTGATTGCACAGCTGCCCCATAAGGTGGTAGGCGCCGTGAAGAATGTAAGCTTTCACATGAAACTTATCGGTGAACAGGGTTTAGACAGTGTACGTGAAGCGTAGATTATGAAGGGAACCAATGGAATTGATGATACGACGATTATTACCAAGGATCAATGTCTTTAACTAAAAGTCTTCCGTAGCCTCCAACGTCCGCAATCCGGGTATAAGCCTTCTCGTTTGCCATCACTCGTCATACAATCTCCTCCTCATTGACAAAAGAAACGTGCTATAACCATGCTGAACTTAGTAACCGCTAACGTGAGCAGGGCTGGAAAGAGTGTGCACTTGGCCGTTGAGGTCTCCGTTGACGTTGCCGTTGACGCCGTTAGGGGCAATGCCCTGCTGCGTAGGCAAACCGTGCTTCTTTCGCTCGACACGAGGAGCATCCGGGATATCCGTGGACTTGTTGGCTTTGCCAATAGAGAAAACTGGACTCTCCCAACGCTCGCCCTTACGGGCAAGCTCCTTGTACTCGGTAGCCTTGGCGCTAATACCACCAGGAAGGTTGATATTGGGGAAGATAGAGTCCTCCTTAGTCATTGCAACATTGACCTTCTTGTCGGCAGCAACCGCCTCGGCCTTCTCCTTGCCCTGGAGAGCGCGCTTCTGCATGGCGGTGGCGTAACGGTTGTAAATGTTGGGTGTTCTCTCAGGGTCAGAACGAGCCTCATCCAAAGCACGGTCAGCCTCCTGCTTGACCTGGAAGAGCAAAGTGTCAAGCTGGCTGGCCTGGTCTTTGATGGCCTGCTCAACAGCCTTCTGCAGAGCAGGGCGAAGAACCTTGAGCATGATGGGCTTGACAAGGCCGAACAAAAGCTTGTGGTTGGACTTCTTCAACTTGATGCTCATGTGCTTGATGTCGACGTCGACCTTGTCGATCTTGAAGAAGTTTTGACTATCCTTCTTATCAGCGGATGACATCTTCATCTTGAAGGAGAAACCGTCGCCGGCAAGAAGAATGTCGGCCACACCAGTGTCGGTGAGGGAGGGGAAACCCTGCTTGCGCTTGACGTGGTAGCTAACGTCACGAAGATCGAGCTGAATACCAGCAACCTTCACCTCAAAGGATTGCTTGTGCTTGTTGGCAATCTTCTTTCGGCCCCACAGAAAGTAGTTTTCGCTGTTAACCTCCAAGACATTGGGCATGAAGTTGTCGGACTCGAGGACGAGATTCTCGATGATCGCATCGAACTGAGGGTCGCTGTACTCGATACGCGGGATGGGGATGTACGCAACATTCTCGAATATGGAGGGGATGATGACTTCCGAAAGGTCCTTCACAAGGTGAGGCTTGAAGGTAGGCTTGCCATTCTCATCATTGCCAAGGTCTGTAAATAGCTTCTGAATGGACTGGGCGAAGCGCTTGTTCTGGGGGTCCTGATCAAACTGATCGGCCATGAACTTGATCTCATCAAGAACGCGATCAGTGTGGGCGCGGTACTTTTCACGCAGAAGATAGCGACCATGGTCGTACAATGTGTTCCACTCCTGAGTGGAGTCATCGTCGAGGATGTAACCCTGCTCAAGAAGGCAGCGACGGACATAACGGTCCATGGACTTGAACCAGTCCTTGAGCTCCCGATCTTGGTCAGCATCTCGGTAGATCTGATTGATAGACTCGAAAAGGTCGTCCATGGACGTGCCATTGGCGAAGCGCTCAATCAAAGTCTTGAGATCCGACTCGGCCTGAGCGAGACCAGACCGGGCGTCCCTGACAGTACCAGTTCCACCCTGTGCAAGAGCGCGCGAGTGCCCGGCGTATTCTTCGGCGAGATTGAGGAGGGTCTCGATGGCCTGAGCGTAGTCGGGGTGCTGCTGGCATTCAAGGACCATCTTCTTCAGACGCCAGATGGTTTGTTCCTTGCGCTCCTGTGGCATCTTCTTGTTGAAGTACTCCTTGGTACGGCGGCGATACTCCTCTTTGCGCTGTTGAGCCTTCTCGCGAGTCTCGTCATCGACATTTTCGTTGTATTTCTTCTGCAGGACATCTCGAGCGGCGTTGATACCATTCTGGACGTTGACACCAGAGTTGGTGCCTTGCTGCTGATCGCGAGCGGCGATAGCAGCAAGGTCTTGAGGGTTCTGTTGGCCCTCGGGGTGAGCACCCTGGGTACCGGCATCCAGTACGGCGCGAGCGTCATCGGCAGGAGAAGCCTTGTAGACGTTCTGGGCCTGCTTCTTAAAGTTCTCCTTGGAGAAGTCGGGAGCATCATGCCAGGTGTTGTCCTCGGCAGGACGATCAATCTGCTGCAAGGCGTCACCCGAAGGCCGAACACGCTGGGCGGCCTCGGTGGCGGCATCACCGGCCATGTCACGAAGGAGGACACTGGCATCCTTAACTGGGTAGACAGTTATTATCAATGCATCCAATGGGCGAATGAAACGACTTACGCAACTTGCGGAATTGACCATTGGTGATCAATAGAGTTCCCAGGGTGCGAAGACCCTGGACTGCCTTGTCTCCATGCTGTTGGGCGACGTCCTTGTTGACGGGGGCGCCGGGAACATCAACAGCCTTGGGATCAAATTGCTCCGTCTGCCAAATGAAGTCTTGGAGCAGGTTGCCCTGATTCTTGGACAACAAAAGATACTTGGCTTGCTGAACGACCTCGCGCGCATCGGCAACGAGTGCCTTTCCCTCGGGTGAAAGCTTCTCTGGAGGATTCGAAAGGGCCTTGGAGGCCAGGAAGCTGTTCAGAGCAACATCAATTTGGTCATTCTGTTGTGGGGATCACGTCAGTATCATGCAATTGTGCAGGGTTTGTCAGAGGTAGTGCCAGGGATCAGCCCAGCGGGGATGCGCGGGCCAAGGACTGCCGGCAGCGACGTACCGAAGGCACTTTTCCAGCCTGGAAAGCGGAGATGATGCCGTAAAGCTGAAGCTTGCGGTTGACGTCCGCCTCCTTCTGCTTGAGGTCGGTCGGTTTATTGACGTTTGCTGACATGGTTGGGTATTGTGATTATCGCAAAATCTTGTTTGATTTGAAGGGTTCGACGGGTATGAGAATTATCGGTATCGGTCGTATTCGTTGTTGATACAGGGTTCAAAAAAGAAAAGGGAGGAAAAGAAAACGGTGTCGTTGGAAGGGGGGTATCACAGAGCGGTTGGGGTATAATGGGAATCGTGAAGCTGATGTTCCTGTACCAAGGGAAAACAGCAATAGGTATCGATGAGGGAGAGAGAAATCAGAGAGAAGAGGATCTCAAAAAAATGAACGATGAGAGCAAGGAGGTTGTTTATAGGATGCGAAGTGTGCAGAGTGTGTGTGTGAGTGTGTCTGGGCGGCGCATTTGCGTCAGAAGCGAATTTCTCTTAGTGGGCGAATCAATGGCAGGGAGGCGAGACGAGGCGCGGCGCGTGGCAGGAGATGGTTTCGCAACGCCTCGCAGCAAGCAGGAAGGGGGCAGGAGCATCCCGGAGCTTGGTCCTTACTGTGGCTCTTTCCCTTCGACTCAGTGCCTCTTTCCCTGCAACTCAGTGCCTGAGGTAAGGTAAGATAGGTATAGGTAAGGTAGGTAGCTAGCTACCTAGTGGTCTGGACTTTGGATGGGCCCTGGTCGTGCAATTGTGACGGTGACGTGAGTGAAGGAAGGGCAGGAATGTTGATGCAGTACGTCATCGGGTTGATTTGGCAGCCGTCGTGGCAGCCAGACGAGAGGCCGGTACAAATCTGGATGTACCTCCCGCAGCTCCATCCGCACCACAAGAAATTTCAGACGACCAGCAGCAGGATGAGCGCCAGACAGCTTGTTTGTCAAGTTCCAGGTTTGCTCTGCCTCTGGTCACCTTTACCTTGGTAAGATGAGGTATAGCTGGCTTCCTGGCACCCGACGCCTGAAGTTGACGCTGCCCGGGCTGTTCCAGCTGGCATTGAACTGGCATTTCTAGCTCGCCTCCCCCCATGGTCTGCATCTTAGCACCAAGTCGCGGATCGACGCGTCGTGCTGGCATCGTGGAGAGTCAATCAACCCTGTCTGAAAGTGGCTGACGGTCTGTCGATGCACCGAGCCTGAATTTCTGGGAGACGCTGCCTGTTTGTGAGAGGAGAGGCCACGATCGAAACGCGGTCTGGATTCCCATCAACTCGTGTCACCTGTGTCTGCAATCCCTTTCATGGTGCGTTGGCCGACGTGCGTACGCTCGGGCAGTTGCTTTTTTCCCTGTTCTCAGACAGCCGTTTCCCAGCCTTCCTCGTGGTAGATTCCCGTTGCACGGCAGATATCAGACCATCCAATTGACCAGAGTTTTGGCTAGAGGGGACGAAATTGCAACGGCTCATCTTCTCAAACCGACCAACTCCCGTCTCCTGTTGCCATCTTTGTTGAGCCGCTAACGACGACCACCAAGCTTGGTCTCCGACTCATGTCATCTTAGGCTATCAACCCCCAATGGTACGGATAGATAACCACTGATCCCTTTCTGGCCCTTGCTGCCACCTGAAAGACCAGCATCAGGTATTTACGGGGATGGGGGGGCGACGTGTTTGGACGACTCGATGATGTGCGCCAGGATATGGATGGGGATGCTGTTAGAGATGGTGTGCTACGTAGGTAGGTGTGGATGCCACGGGGCCCTGTTCGGAAAGGGAATACCTACTGCGGGTACACTCATTGTTCCTGCCAAAGATAAGGTAGTTACTCCTAGTGGACCAGGAGTTCTTGCTAAGAAAACACTGGAGAAGCACAAAGACTAGGTAGGTACTGGTGATTGAACATGATTCAGCATCATCGCGACTTCCCGCGAGTTGTACATTTTCGTGGCGTGTTTCGACCAATGTCGTCATGTCAACCGGAGCACACTTGAGGCACGCGCTATCATTTCAGACATTTTCCGACGGAAGGGGCTAGGTTCTGCAGAAAAAACCGAGTTGGGTAGGAAGAGTCCTCCTTCCTTCTCTTGAATAAATAATCTACGCTCCGTGGCCCCTTCCTTAACCAACTAAGAATTGCAACCCAAAAACAAAAGGCAGGAACGAGGAAACAGAGGCATGTTTCTCCTCCCCGCCGCCCTTTCCCCCGAATGCCCTCAACGTCATTTCCTCCGCAATTCCTTTCTCACCACCGGATCCTTCCTGCTTCGCTTCGGTGTGAGGTGACTGTGCCTCTCGCCAGATTTCGCAGGGACACCAAAGTCACCAACAACCAGTCGCTTGCACAATCGTCGGCATCAACCTCGCACATCCTGCATCCTGCATACCTCTGCCTATCGGCTATATGCCAAGATCTAATCTGGCCTGGCCTGGCAGCGACCCATTCACGACCCATGGATCGCCACGGCATTCGGGGGAAAAAGCTGCAGATCCTGCATGGCCAACCCAATCCACGCCGTGGCAGTCCGCATTGGCAGCGGCATCACAGCCGTTCATGGGCTCCAGCACTAACGATCACCTCCCTTTCGGTTCGCTCTATTGCTGTCAATTACACCCAATTCGTCACGAGGTGGAGGCTACTACGCGATTGACACGTAATCAGCTAAAACGGCTGCCACTAGATTTGTCCTGTCTCTCCTGTTTTTACCTCTGTGCAGGTTCGACTTTTTCTCTCTCGAGGGCGCCAGCTTCAAATCGCGATTGCCAGCAATCACACCACCACGCAAAAGTATCACCGTGCGATCCATGACGTCAAGCTCCGGTCACTAGTGACATGCACTTCAAAGATATCTCATTTGTCTCTGACGCCATGTTCTGTGTTACAACAAGCCACTGCATCACCAGCCAACAACCAATCTTAATAGACTGCTACATTTCTAAGTAACGAAGTAACGAGCATTACTTGCTGTCAACCAACCAGCCACATGTCCGCCGCAGCAGCCCCGCCACGACCGGCCGCCCGGACGATGCCATCTCTCCCGTTCCCCCGTGAACGCACCAGGATACCTTGGCAAGCTGAAATGCTGTCTGCGGGATGCACCCCGGAGCAAGTTCTCCTTTTGGCCATACTTGCTGCCTCTGGTCCCAGTCTCGCACCTTCGCAGCGAGTTCGTTGGAATCACTGTAACATAGGGATGGTTAATACTACATGTTGACGGTCCTTAGATTATCTCCAGCACACTGATAGACCTGACAGACATTTCTCCCAACACTCACTCCATCCATCAGTGGCGGCCTGTAAGCCGTCTAATGATCCGCTTAGTGCGCCCCGTCTGCTTCTCTTGTGGCTGACCGACTCGAGTCACACCAGCAGGGGAGTATAGCGGCGTTTCGAAATCAATTGTAGGGCATGCGCTGCTGTTACCGTGCGATCGTCTAGCCGGGTCAAAGGGACTTCCTCGTCTGAATGGCCTCATAATGTCGCTCAGAGGCCGGAACACTTCGTTGCCATCGAGCTGCTTGAAAGCCGTGTCCAATTTCTCAAGCAAACCTCGCCAAGCCGTTGGGAACACAATCGCGTCCTCCCACCCCATGATGGCGACGAGTTCTCCAGTGCCGTCGACTAAAACGTTGCCCTCGTGCAGGTTCGTGTGTTGGATTGTGACAGGCCACCCATTTTCCTCAGTTGGGAAATCGAAACGTCGCATAAAGTTGAGAACTTCCTGCAACCCGAGCCCATCAACCTCGAGCGTTCGGAGAAGTTGCATCTTTCTAAAGTACAGTACTCCCTCGTCCAGGTTTGGATAAGCGACCTTCATGGACTCGTCGAGGTAGGCCTCGACAGAGTCGAACGGTCCGCGGCCAAGTTGAAGTCTCTTGACGCCGTACTTTCGCTCGTTGATGTAGAATTGCTCCAATGTCAACTCGCTCTTCCGGAGTTCGCTCGTTTCCCAGTTGATCCCCAGGCCTCCGACGGTAGCCCCAAGGTTGGCGCACCGCTTGAAGTCTCGTTCCGCGCGGCGGAAAATCTCTCGCACCTGGCCTCGAATCTTTTGCTTCTGCGCACTGCTCAAAACAGGGGCCTTCTTCGGAACCAGCGGTCGAAGGCCATCCAAGCCTGTCTCGCAAGTGCAAGCAGTCTCGGCCTCACCCGCCTCGCCGCACCTCTGCAGAACGAAGCCCTGCTTGTACTCCATCATCAGCCACTCCAGCTGCAACTCATTCTGGCCCCACGGGTCAAAGACGATGACCTTGGGCACCAGGTTGGTGTACTTGGACATGTGTGACATGACGGCGATTTCGTACTCGAGCTTCGACTCCAGCTTGGAGTCGTGCTTGTTCTTGGGGTCGACGGACGCGAACAGCGGCAGCAGAAAGCGGAGGATCACTTTTGAGGGGAGTTGAGACGTCGCCTCCATCTCCTCAGTAGTCTCGGCGTCGTGGAAGCGCACGTAAAAATACAAGTTGTTAAGCCCGCGGCCCAGCAGCTTGACGGTTTGGACCTTGCGGAAGGGGTATAGCCCTTGCAAGTGGTATGTGTCCAGCATTTCCTTGACCTGGCGATAGGTCGGAACGCCGGAGGGATTCCAGTCGGCGAAGTCTTTTCCATCTTTGTCTTTCCTGAAGATGATGTACTTCTCCGTGATCTTCTTGATTTCTTTCGGGTTGCGGTGCTGCTTGAGTTTCATGACGCGCTCTTCGGGCGTGAGATGGGGAAAGTCAGCGATGCATGGGGGGATGACGATGCTGTATTCACTGGCGCCGGCCGGGGCGGTAGTCTGAGGTTGTGAGGACATGTTGATGTCGTGGGTTCCAATGAGAATGTGTTGGTAGGTCCTGCCTAATAGTCCTTGACGCCTGTCAATGCCAAGGGGTGGTAATGTTGTCGAGGTAGAAGGTTCTTGGAGGGCGTTGCTGTATTCTAGTTCTGCGGGCTGCTTTGATAGTGAGAAAATTGTTGGCTCGGGTGTTTGGAAGTTTGTACACGTTTGCTTGGTAGTTGTTGGTGAATGTGTTCTGCTGAAGAGAGTCAGATGAAAACGGTTCTGGAGCTGGACCTTATACTCTTCCACGAGCATCTACTCAGACTCAAGTCGAGACATCTTCAAAGACTTATTGTTTAGAATCACCTTGTTGTCTTTGAGAATAAGGACTTGAAGTTTTAACTGAGCTCAATAAATTGTACGACTAGGGGGACACAGTCAAAGCATTGATTGCCCATGAATCTTTGTTCACCATGGAATCGCAATGACGGCTGCTGAAAGATTCCAACTGAGTCTCACAAGGAAGATGTCTTATTGTGCGAAGAGCGACTACATATCTCTCCAAGCCCAGTGGTCAAAGAGATTTTTCGAATGATCTTCAGCAATCTTTTGTTCACAGGACTCATGTCTCACCGAAAGTTTGAAGGATGGGGACAGAGCATGACGAAGCCTGAGATTCGAAGTTTTGTTCGCAATATATGTTCTATACAGCTTTCATTGAGAAAATAAGAATCTCGAGGCCGGTGTTGGTCTAGTAGTCTACAACCGCGAGAGATTGTTGGTGTCGTCCAGGACGTCCAAACTTTGCCCACGCGGCCACGCCGCCGTCCTCAACAACCCATCACGAGATTTCCCGTCTAGCAGCTGGACTTGCACATTGCAATCCGATATTCACTACATCTTGACACCCTATTCAGACCGAAACGAAGCATCCTCCACTTCATGGATGCGCTATTGCTAGATCACTCAGTCCACACTAGCCACGCACATCGCCTTAGTGGATATGGAGGTCGGAAAACCTGTCGCTCATCCGCAGTATCCAGAATCATTCTATCCCCTGCGTTCTGACATATATGTCGGTGAACCAGGTTATCTCATATTCCATCCTTCTATCAAAAGTTGCCGAAGATGGAGACGGCATAGCCCTCCGCATGATCCGCCTCGGTGCACACTGTTGGCAGGGCTTGTCACCGATAAAGTCGTTCTCATTTGCATGTCTGTTTGCGCCAAATGGACTTGCACAACTCTCCAATGTTGTCGATCCGCTCTCCGGGGTCCTCTATTTTCTTGCTGGGGCAGTACAATTGGTCGCGTGCATTTAGCCCGCTGCTAAAGCCTAAGTATGTGGTCAATTTTATTGGAATCCTTCTGGGGTTATTGGGGGCTCTTGTCAACACGAACAGGTCTTTTCTGATGCTGTGTCCAGCATTTTGATTCAATCCTACTGTTAACAGACAAGCAGTAAGGTCTTGTTTACCTGGCTTACCGCACATTTATTGGTCCTATCCGCTCTACCTCCAACAGTCTTACTACTTGGCAGAACATAGTCATCCCTCATACAACCGGTCATGCGATCGCCTCAACGTCGCCCGAAAGGCCTTTGGCCGTCGTGACGAGAACCAGACGAGAACAACGGCGACTCAATGGGCTTCATTTTCGAAGATGGCCTCGACGAAGCAATGCCGCCAGCAGCCATCGAACAGGAATGTCCCGCGCAACCGGAACTGCGAGAGCCGCCCGCTCTTCAACTCAAGTCAGAATTTTTCCGACTTCCGTACGAAGTAAGAGAGCCCATTCACCTCGATGTTTTGCGATCTATGCCCCCGCAGCACATCTACGTCGCGAGGGGCCAAATGCACCCACTGCATTGTCAACCTAAGCCCCGATGCGCCGGACGAGCGTCAGGCCCAGCTGGATCGCCTCATGAAGGGTGAACTGACTATTCAAGACGCTATTTGGTCTCGCTGGCCATTGTAATTCTCAGCGATTTTCCTATCCTGCAAAAAGATGTGAGTCATCGGTATCATGTAGGTCTTTTCCAAGTCTAATACATTGGAATAGGTATCTGGATGATCGACCCAGGATCTACCAAGAGCTCAGCTTCGTGTTCCACCGCCTCAAGACAGCGTCGAACTTTTTGACCCGGTCTCCCATGGCAAACGAACTCAAAACTCTTCACCTCTCATTCAACTCTCGCTGTAGTCTCGAAGAAGGCCGGGCGCGCTGGCACAGCTTTTTTTGGGGGGTTGAGAGGCTTTGTCGTAAGCTGCCAGCACTCAGGAGATTGAGAGAGGTTGATGGCTGAATTCGTCGTGTCCTTGATGCCGTTTTT
This sequence comes from Colletotrichum neosansevieriae, assembly GCA_036785495.1. Taxonomy (NCBI): domain Eukaryota; kingdom Fungi; phylum Ascomycota; class Sordariomycetes; order Glomerellales; family Glomerellaceae; genus Colletotrichum; species Colletotrichum neosansevieriae. Next base: position 178,789 of record JAVHLV010000030.1, on the reverse strand, counting down.
GGGGAGCGGACTACCGTTGTGTGGAATACAGGTACAGCATGTAAGAGGATGAGAGCTTGCGCTGGGAAAAGGATTGAAGACACAGCCGGACAGCCCGCATTGCGATTTGATGCCGTCGATAGAGAAACGCCGAATGTCTTATATTTCACCTTTGTCGCCAAATGCTGACAGGCCGATTGGCTGGACCATGCTCGGACGTTGAAAAAGGATTCCTGAAGCCTTAATGAACACCAGCGTTATCTCAGCGCATGAATGAACAAATTCTTTCCGGTGCTGACGCATTGCTATCCCGTCGGGAAGCCTAACCTGGACGTCCGGAGCCGGCCGCAAGAGTGGGGAGCAACGACGGCGGCATTTGTTGGGAGTAAGGACTTCCAACGCCAGCCGAACTCGTCGTGTACGTCGCGAGCCCACGGGTCGTCATTTCTTGCGAATAACTGTCGCAATGTGTCGACAACAAAAGTAGCAAATTAAACACACGCCGACTTGGAAAAGAACTTTACTCTGTCGCCAGCTTCCTCGCAACAACCGGTTTTGTATCCGAGAGAGCTTTTCCAAGATGCCTTCTCAGACCTTCATACTATGACAGAGGCTAAAGAAGCATAAGGAAGAGCCTGTTCATCAATCGTTTCTTCATTACTGCTGCTGCTTCGAAGAGATATCCCTAGCAACCCATCTTGCCAGTTCGTCTAGTTCATAGCTACCGCATCGAAGGAGTAGCCGTTGGGTATAATATACTTGCACCTGGGCCGATTCATTGATATCTCCCGCCGTCCTCAAATCTAAAAACCGGGGATCAGTGGCGTAATCCCTCACACGCATTTCCTCTGCCGGCAGGGAGAAGAGCGGAGCGTTTTCCCGATTTATTTCCTCGATGTTGGCGTTATGCTCTACCTCTATCATCCGTTTCCCCACCAAGTGCAGGTTCCCTAGTTTTACGGGCTGTTGCGCCGCAGCCAGCTCCCAGACGATCGACCACGCCTGATATCGGATTCCAAGCCACCGGCATTTAGCGATGACGAACTCCATCAATGGTAGGTAGCTCATCTCATAGTCGAACCTGTAAAACGGCGATTCAGGAGGTAAAACCGGGCATCGGCTGAGAATTTCTTGCGCGATTGTGGTTATACGTCCAAACTCATTCTTGTATGAATCATAGACGGACTCATCGTGGGATTGGCAGACGCTGATGCAAATCTTGGCAGCCCAGTACTTCATCTCCGTCTCGAGACAGATGATCTCGGTGTGTGGAGGGAGAGGCTGGTCCGTATCATGACGTGGATGTCGAATGAAGGCTGTAAAAGCGGAATGCCACTTGTCGAAAGCGTTGCAGATGGCAGCCTGTTTCTCAGTCAACTGCGGTCCCCTCAGCCGCGAATCCGTCCTCGAGTCTGGGCCCGCGGTACGGATGTATTTCATGGCCTCTAGGATAATTGAGTCCATCGCGCACTGTGGCTTGTAGATGCTGGAATTCTTGTCGAATGGCCCAAGATAGTAAGTAGGCGCATTGCCTCGATTGAGATGGAGGGATGGAAAACCTAGCCTGTCGTAAAAGCATAGCTGGATGATGCTCAGCCGCTCAAACTTGGGCAGGACGTCAACAATTGTCGTCTCCGCGAGATCGTTGTATTCCACATTGTTCAGAACGTCAATCCCGAACGCAAGCTGCTCCATCGCTGCCGCAAGACCTTCGCGCAAGAATTCCACCGTAACAAACAAGAGACAGCCGGAGAGGGTCACGTTAACCTCGCTGCGGGTCCTGAATTCCGAGTCGTTTTCGTCCTCGGCCGGTCGAGGTGACGCAAAAGGGATCATCGGCCTTTCCGCGCGATTGATGTCCGGGAGAGGAGTCGTCGAAGACCTTGCAGTAGAGGGGAGACTCGCGGACGATGAGCTAGCAGGCGAGTCGGTGACGGCTGGCAATGGGTTCAAGACGTGACTGGTCGCGCCTTTCTGACTAGCCGGGGCCTGATAATCCACGCCAGGCTTCTGCTTCCGGGTGGCTCCGAGAACCTGCAACACTCGGGTGTACGGATCAACTTCTTGAGTGTTGCCGTCCTCCGAGGCGACTTCTGCCATGCCGGGCATGAGAGTTGAGATGGCGGCCAGGGCCTGGCGGAAAGCGGGCTCAGTCTTGCTCATGCGGGGCATAATGTCTGTCCAAAAGTCTCCTTCCAAATGGCCTGGCATCATCGGCGCAACCTTCCGGCGGAAATGCTCCATGACTTTGTCTTCGTCCATATCGCCTTCCCATGCCGCAGACGCCTGTGCCAACGCAGCATTCAGCTTCAGAGTGCGCGATCGAGCTCGAGCGAGCGCTCGATTGCTGGGGACGACGACGGCATAGCCGTCGCATTTGCGGCCGGTGCTGGTGCACCGGACACAGGCCGGTTTTGCCTCATCACACTTTACTTTTCGGGATCTGTAAAGAGAGTAGTTGTTGAGTTAGCGAAAAGGCACGCACGACATGTTTTGCGGTACCAAGGCCGAGTACGAGGAGTCAATTGACCGCTCGGCCGGACAGCACAACGGAAAACTTTCCGGGCAGCCTCTGGGCCGACCTCGTCTCGGGGTTCCGCCGCTGCGGCGCGGAGCCGTTACAGGCCGGAAAGCCACTCAAATAAAAAGATTACGGAGAGTTTGAGAAACCGGACGAAATGCGCGGCACGAACGTGACAGAGAGAAAAAAAAAAAAAGAGCACTCACTTGCAGGTTAAGCAGCCGGTTCGGACCTTCGGCTGCCCCTTTCTGGTCATTGCTGTTCGGGCTTGCACATAAAGAGAAGAAAAGGCACAAAACAGGCCGGCTTCCACCGCACGTGTGTCTCTGGGGTACCTTTTACTTGCAAGTAAGTCTAAGGCCACGTTCACCGCCCGCTGTAGGAATCCAAGAGCGAGCTCAGAGGTACAGGCGCGGTTGTGCAGAAAAGTCCGAGGCGGCCTATGGACATGCTCTGATGATCTTGAAAAGGTGTGTTTCAAGTTTTTGGAGGGGGGCAGGACTAGCCAGCCGAAAGACAGCCAGCGACCGAGGCTGTGGGATTCGGTGCCTCAATAGTTTTACGCCAGACGGCGGTGGGCGGCGCGGTGGTGGTGTCACTCCCGCTCCCTGCGTCTTTGGTTCTTAATTTGGGGGCCGGCCGCGACAAACCGCTCCTGACCGACGATATAATCTCTCTCCTGGGCCTATCAGCCTGTCATGTCACTCCTTGGGACCCTTGGTTCTCTCTCTGGTCAATCCAACATGGCGCCACAAGAGTGGCCGACTCGACTTGGCATTTGTGCCGGGGCTGTGACTGAGAGCGGTAGAGCGGGAAAAGAATGATCGAGTCAACCAGGTGGTGCAAGGGGGCAGAAGCCGTTTGTGGCATCTCTCTCACGTTGCCAGAATCTTGCACGGGGTAAAATACCTTGTCCGCTGGCGGTCAGCGCGTCAAATCAGATCATAAAAATTCTTAGGGCTCGGATATTGAAAAGAGGAATTAGCGTCAGGATTCTGGACCCTGTCGTGTCAGCTCAGCTCGATGACGGCGAGCCAATAAGAACACGTACAGCGAGACATAAAAAGAGCATGAATGCGGAGAAGGCTCGCACTGAATGTCCGTCCCACTGCCGAAGAACACGGCTTCAGAGACTATGGACCCGTAGGTCACAAAGAGGGTATCGGCACGTGCCAGGCCGGTTCCTTCAAGTAGATAAGCGTCTAAGAATTGTTTTCGAGCTTCGGGCTCAGCAGATGAAGGGAATTTGAAGTGGATCGAACATCACTGACAAAAATTGAGTTGCGCGTCTTATTGGTTCAGGGGCGATCCTATCATCCTCACCATGAGCAGGGATACCGGGGATCTTCCGAACGCTTTAAAGGATCCAGCATGAGAATTGACCGCACTGAAGGATATAGCGTAACGAGGGCCCAGGAGTGCTATTGAAAAATATTGCGGTTCGTGTTACGCACCATTCCATTCTTGCTATGCGCGCCATTTAAGCGAAGCTACGGAACTACCCCTAGTTTGTTTAGTCTGCCTGGGCAGGCAAATGAGTCTTGGGAAGAAAGGCCGAGCATTGGAAATTTTGGGAAATTTCGCAGCAAAGCCAAACAGCCAACTGAGTTCTTGGAATCGAATTGAACTACTTTTACGCAGTAAACGTCAGCTGAGTCGGCCACCATATTGAGTCAAAAACGTCCCTTGCAAGCGGTGTTGGGACAGAGAAGTCCCGGAACCACAATGTCGTGGGCATTGACAAGCACGGGACTAACTAAGAATTGCTTGATGGTTTGGAGCACCGGAGAGGATCTCTCAAAATAAGACGGTATGGACCCCCGGCAACACTTCCGGACCCGCTATCGCTTTACATCTCCTGTCGTCGGACCCAGACAGGGTCGTCCAAAACACTTTTGAGACCACATAGTCCGGCGAAAATTATCTCGGAGACTTTGTACTTGACAGCATGGAAACTTTCGCGTTGTGCTTATCCAAGAGATGATTTCGCTTCAGGTCGGCACATTGATTTTGCGAATTCCTAGTAGAATACTTTTATCTCGCACATCTCCAGGTTCTGTTCTTGCGCTTTAAGTTTTGATTCCTCTACACGCTTCTAATAATAGATATGACTCGGGGTTAGATTGGGGAAGACGCCCAAAGTCGTGTTAATAAGTGAATACCTCGACACAGCTCTTTGAACACCATGGGCGTCACAGAGCGACATACTGGGACCTTTCACCTATATGTCATAAGCGTATAGTGCAGAGTGAGGAAGTCAGTATAGATAGATATAACTAAGGTTAAATATTCTTCTCTAGCCCCTCTAAGAATCTAAGAGTAGAAGCTAAAGCCTATTTAGAGAGCTCTTAGTAGATATCTAGTATCTCTCTACTATTAGAGTTATTTTTTAAACTACTCTAACTAGCCTATTAAGTCTTCTTATAGAGCTTTAAGTTCTTATTCTAACTATAACCTTATTCTAGCTTATAATATAATTCCCTCTCTTTAATTGATCTATTCTTAAATCTATTAAGTTAATAATTATCTAATAGTTATTTATAGATTATTTAGTAGTAAATCTTAGTCTTAGTTCTCTATAATATTTATAAGTTTAGAATTTAATATCTTTTATTTTAACTATATTAGCTCTTTTTTAAATAGTTAAATAGCTTAGAAAAATAATAAGTTAGTAATAAGGCTTTTATTTTTTACTCTAACTATTTTTATAGCTCTATATCTAACTTTTAAGAGACTATTTTCTTTTTAATAAGGCCTTACTTATTATTAAATTATAGATTACTTAGTAATTATCTATAATATTATTACTAAATATCTTTTTAAAAATAGAGCTTTTTATTAATAAAATAGTACTAAAACTTATTATTATTAAGCTTTATTTTAGATACTTTAAATTTACCCTTTAAAATAGTATATCTCCCTTAAGTTACTTTATTTTTATAGTTTTTATAGTACTATTAAAAGTATACTTTCTTTATAGATAAATAGATTCTTTATTATAATATAGGAAATTACTAGTAATTACTTATAGATTACTTAGTATCTAACTTATTATAGTAATATTAAATAATATTTTAACTTTAAGATTATTTCTCTTTTAACTATATAAGTTACTAGCTTTAGTATTAATAAAAGATATATAAATACTAACTAATTTTCTACTATTAAATCTTTCTTTCTTTTTACTTCTCTAAATTATAATACTAATATTATTACTAATCTCTTATTAGCCTCTTTTTATCCCTCTAATAACTTTATTTTAATTATAATATAATAAATCTATTATATCTAAGAATATTAATAAGAACTAGTAGAAGTCCTCCTCCTTTAATAAGAAAAGTATTATCTCTACTATATATATTAGTATCTTCTAGATATATTTCTATAATTACTATCTTTAAGTCTAATCTTTTTAGAAGCTAAGTAATAATATTATTTTATACTATAAAAGTATTAATATATAACTATTACTTACTTAGTACTTTTCTAGTTAATCTTTTAAGTTTAGTTACTAATTATATTACTTTTAGTAACCTTTAATAAATATTAATACTATATATATATAAGTAGTAATAAGCTATATATTAATATAGATTCTAGCTATACTTATAATAATATCTAACTACTAACTACTTATAGCTTATCTATAATATAATAGCTACTTTTAGTTACCTTAAATAGCTTTTTAAAGATATTAATAAAAAGCTCTCTATCTCTAATTAGTATACCTAAAATAAGATAAGTATTTAGTAGTTATCTAGTTATTTTATTACTAACTATTATTTAAGAGAAGCTTAAAGCTATCTAACTAATAACTAAGAAAGCTTTTTAGTTAAAAAAGAACTTAGCTAATATATTAACTAAAAAATATAAAGCTAAAGAGGCTAAGTAAGATTAGATATAGAGTAAGTACTAGATAGATATCTTAGAGGATACTACTAAAACTACTAAGTGCTTAGCTAAAACTACTAAAGTCTAAAATAAGCTTTTTAAAAAGTATTATAAAAAGCTTATTTATTACTATACTATTATAGAAATCCTAGTTTAAAGCTAGCTAGATTCTACTATTATATAATCTTTATATATATAAGAATTTATTAAGTTCTATAATAAGATTCTAAATATCTAATACCTCTCTAATACTATTTTAGTGTCTCTCTAATATTATAAAAATATTTTCTAACTTTATTTTTAAAATTATAATACTTTAACTACCCCTTTAAAGAGTAAAAAGAATAATAAAGAGGTTAAAGAGGAGAGTAATAATATTAAAGAGGAGGGTATTAGTATCTAGTAGATTAAAATTTTTTAAAAGTACTTCTAGTAGGCTGCTAGTTATCTCTAGGTAACTATTATTAACTTTTAGGTATTTTTCTTATTTTTTCTTACCTTATTAGAGCTTTTAAGCTACTCTTAAATTAAGATATCTAGCTAATATACTTTGCTTCTATATAACTACTATCTATTTAATATTTCTCTCTATATTTATAACTTATTATAACTTTAAATTTACTTTATAAGCTTATTATAAGTTAGTTATAATATTCTATTATAGCTTCTATAAATTATCTAATTTACTATAACTCTTTTACTTAATAAGATACTAGTAGTTCTATCTAAAATCCCTATAAATAACTATATAGTCTACTATATAGATATTATTATTATCCTTATTAATTAGAATATCTTATAGAAGTATAGCTAAACTAAAAAAGAGTTCTAACTATATTAAAGTAAAAATATTATAGATTTAATAATTAGTATTTATCTATAATTTATAGACTCTTCTCCTATTAATTACTTAATAGACTCTAAATAGGCCTAGATATTTATTAGAAAGTTTCTAAGAGAGTTATCTTTATTTAATATTCTTTATAAAAAGTAAAATAAGGTCTCCTACTATAAAAATAATAGAAGTTCTTTCTTAGTTATAAAACTTACTATAAGTCTTATTAGACTTATATAGCAGCTCTATTACTTTTAGTTTCTAAATAAGTAAGTTCTAGATTTTATTTTATATAGTTAGTATAGATATAGAAGTAGTCTAAGATTTAATATTATTAAAACTAGAAGAAAGATATTTTATTAGTAACTTTATAGATAACCTCTAAATAGCCTTATAATAGATATTATTATAGATAAATTAAACTATTAAGAGCTAATCTACTTAGTTATCTTAGTTAATATTATAAAAAGTATATAAAAAGTGCTTAATATTCTAGTTTTATTACTCTATTTATTTATTAGTTTAGGGATAAAAGATAATACTTAGTTTTCTCTTAATAGCTAGTAGGTAGCAAACCTTTACCTAGAATTTACTTATAAATGGGAATTCTTAGTTTAATATAATAGTTTTTAAAATTCTATAATTAAGAAAGATATATTATATTAATAGTATTACTAGCCTATTAGTAATAAGTAACTCTTAGATAAATATATATAAGATATATTTTAAAAATAAATAATAACTATAAGAATACTATTATAGAGCTTATTTTATTTTATAAGAAATAGAGGTAACTTTATAATAAAGTTAATTAATATTTACTTAAAAGGTTAGTTAGATACTAATAGGGATATAAGATTTCTATATAATAAGTAGTATCTTAGTTTTATTTATTAGTAGGTTATATATATCTTAATATATTTCTTAATATTAGGTTTTTAGAAATTCTAAAAGAATAAATTATAGATTCTTTTAAGAGTTTTAGTAACTTCTAGGTAACTTATAGAGGGTTTATTATAAAATACTCTTAGAATTTCCTTTTAGAGAGAGTAGTTATTAGAGATAAATAGACTAATATTATAATATAGTAGATCTAAGTTATTTAGTGACTACTTAGTTTTTTACTATTTCTACTTCTTATTAATATAAAAGGGGTTTTATTATTATATATTCTAAACTTTCTCCTTAAATAAGAGAGTAAGACTTTTTAGAGAAGTAATTATTAATTATATTAGTAGTTATTCTTAGGTATTTATTTTCCTAATAGTGGGAATTAATAAGTTCTTAAATTATTATAAGAAGCTATAGAGAAATAAGTTTTTAGCTTTATCTATCTTAATATTATTTAGAGTATAGTTAGATCTTCTTAAAAGGGTATTAGCTAGGTTTTAGTAACCTAGCTAGTATTTAATTTTAAAATTAAATATTAATAAGTTCTATAAAAGGTATACTTAGTAGTTATTAAGGATTTTCTTATTAGCTAAGTAGTAATAATCTAGGTAGTTAGTAATAAACTAAATATAATACTATAAATAAAGTAAATAATACTATTACTTTATAGCTATATTATAGATAGCTACTAGTTTAGCCTCTAAGATACTATATTATAGTTTAGCTCCTTAAAGCTTATATAATATAAAAGTAATAAGCCTCTAAATATTACCTTTTAGTTAGCTTAATATTACTCTTATTATAAAGTCTAATATATCTATTTTAACTTAGATTTAAAGAGTAAGATTAAAATATTATAAAACAGAGGCTTTTATAAATAAAGTTTATAGTTTATAGAAAGTAACTAGTACTTTATAGATTATAACTAGCTAACTCTTTATAATATTTATAAGTTAATTAGTAAGAAAGCTATAAACTTTTAAATAATTCTTAATAAATCTTTTATAAAATCCTATTAAGTTTGTAGTTACAACGCAGCCCCCTACAAAAAAGACTATAATAAATTCACCTAGTTTATAGGCATAATTTGGGAAACACTATAGAAGCACTTTAACCTATACCCTCTACTAGTTAAGGATAATAATATAGAAACCTGATATATTCCTATTAGTAAGCAAACCCTCTAAATATCACTATATAAAGTTAGATATATGCTCTAGCTAAATAGACTAGTGGAACAGTAATAGCATAGATAACACCGCGCTATATATAATAGGGCTGATTATATTAGAGCTAAGTAGGCTACTAAGGCTCTTATAGCCTGGGATTGTCTTTGCTAAACCTTCTAGCAAGGTGCTGTGAAAAACGCCTAAAAGGTAAACCTTCTAGTAAGGTGCTATATATATAAGAGATAACTTCTTAACCTTTTAAGAGGTTCTTATAGCTAGAAGTATAAAAAGCTCTGCTATAAGCAGGGCTTTATACCTATCTCTCTTTCTTATTCTTATCCTATAACTTATAATAAATCCTCTAAGATAGCAGCACCACACCTAGTATATTAATATACTAGACATATATAAGGTATACCTATTATTACTAGTAATATAAACCAGATTACCACAAAGTTTAGTATTAATATAATTAATAAAAACTCCTCCTTTTTAAACTAACCTAGCCTATATAAAGAGCATATTATTAGTATAGCTCTTAGAAGAGCTTATCTTAATATTCCTATAGGAGATATCTATATATATAATTAAATTATATATAAATAAGCAAATATTATAGTAGAAGTTAAATAGGTTATTATACACTCTATCTATTAGCTCTTCTTTAAACAGGCTCTCTATAATACTAAGACAGAGGTGGCCCTATAGGGATTAGTGAGTATAGCTTGCACTAAATAGAGAGAGCATTGCTAATAATAGCATAGCTGTGAAGGTGTTAGTCAGCCTGATTAAATAAGAGAACTGGCAGACAAAGCAGTGATAGAGATAGCATTAGTAGCGCAGGTAATAGGCAAGAAGATAAATTAACAGTTTAGTAGTCTGTAGTAATTGAGCAATCAAAAACCACGTTGTTGTCAAACTGTGAAGTTGAGGATTGTAAGGCTGTCTGGTGAAGCTGACAGATGGGCACGTGTAAGTGCGGCTGTGGTTGGGATAGGTGGTCGGCAATTACGATCACGTGACCGAAGGCTGTGTGTATTGTCAGGAGGCGCTATAAAATTCTATAAAACCTAGAAATTATTAAATCTCTTAGATATTAGTAGGTATTAGCTACTTAGTTATTACTTAGACTCTATTTTATTTTATAGTAATACTTTTTAATAATACTATAAACTTTAAGAAATTAATTTCTTTTTTATAAAACTTATATTTTTCTAGATTAGTATAGAGGCTATTTACTTTTAACTAGGTAAATATCTATTTTATAATATCTATATAAGAATTTATATTATTAGTAAAAATTAGAATATTATCTAAATATATAATATAAATAATATTAATAAGTTCTAAAAGTGCTTTATTAATAAATATCTAGAAGGTTATAGATATATTAATAAGTTTAAATAGTATAATATAGTATTTATAGTATCTATAATAAGTATAAAAAGCTATTTTCTATTTATTACCCTCTCTAATCCTTACCTAGTAATAAGTATCTTTAAGGTTAAACTTAGTAAAATATATTACTAATAATAGTTAGTTTAAGATTTTATTAATTAGTAGAAGAGAAGCTTAGTTTTTAATAGTTATCTAGTTAAGTTTCTAGTAATTAATATATAGCTATAATTTTCCCTCTTTTTTAGAAATAAAGAGAATTAAAGCTTCTACTAAGCTTATTAATAGATAGATTTAGTATTTTTAAAGGGCCTTTTTAATATATTTTCTTAATTTCTCTAACTTCTTCTTAGCTAGTAAATAGATAGGTCTAAATAGAGATTCTATTTTAGGTTTTAAATTAATAGAGTAGGTTTTAGTAATATTAAAGTTTAGTATAGTTTCTGCTAGGTTAATATTAAATATCTTTATAAAATTATAGTATTTTAGGAGGATCTTATTTCTTAGATCTTTAAAGATAGCTTCTAGTTAATCTTTGCTAGTTATTTCTAGTTAGGTATTAAATAGGTCTGTTTTTAATATTTTTTAGAGTATTATAATAAGTATTACTTTTACTTTATTTTATATCTATTTTAATTCCTTTATTATAGTAATAAGGTAAATACTTTTTTTAGTTAGAGAAAAGGTTTAGCCTAACTTTCTCTAATTAAGGTTAGATTTCTAAGTAAAATACTAGAATAGTTCTAGAATAGTATTATAGCTATTTCTCTTACTAACCTAGAAATTATATAATACTATTTATTATATATCTACTATATTACTTATATAGATTACTAATTTATATATATTATAATTAAAATCTTTTAAATCCTATATTCTTTTAAGAGATAGTAGTTTAGTAAGTTTTAGTTAGGTTATAGATATTAGTTTCTAATTAATAATATTCTTATTAGCTCTACTATTAATAAGTATAGTTTCTATTTTCTAGCTATTTATAACCTAGACTTATATAATTACCTTAATATAAGATAGCTATACTATATTCTATTAAATTATATAAATAGTTATCTAGTTATTATTTAGTAGTTATTTACTTAGATAGGGTTTTTCTTTATATTAGAGATAGCTATATTTCTTATAATATAGGTATCTTAGTAAAATATACTCTTTTTTACTATAACTATAATAAATAGTTTTCTTTTTAGAATCTTAGAGAATATTTCTAGGTTATTCTAGATAGATTTTAGTTAGATTTTAGTTAGATTTACTTTAGTTCTTTTAGATAGTATTATTTAAATTTCTAGTATTATAATTCTAACTTATATTCTAGGCTTTTTATTACTATATTTTAGAATTAAATATCTAGTTTCTTATTAATATTTTATAAAATTAAAGGTTAATTATAAGTTTAGTATTTTTTATTTTAGTATTAAAGTTAAGTTAAGAAAATAGTAGTTTATTTATTATTATATAGTATTAAAGTTTTAGATCTAGCTAAGCTATTATATTAGCTATCTAGATCTCTTTTAGTTATTAATATAAACTCTCTATTTTAATTTTCTTATAATAATTAATAAAGCTTTAATAAAACTATTCTAGGTATTAATAAGCTTATTTAAGTTAGATTTATATACTAAGAGTTTAAGATCTCTTATTAATAATACTATAAGCTAGCTAGTTTTTTATAGCTATTTATATAATATTTTTTATCTTATTTTTATATTTTATTAAGAGATATAAAGTCTATTATTTAGTTACTAAGCTTTCTAAGTATTTAGTAATATATAGTATTTATTTTATATTAGTAGTAATTTTATTTATAAAGAAGTATATATTAAAGTTAAATATAAACTAATTATAATTAGTCTAAGTATCTCTCTTATATTTAAAAGTAGAGAGATACTTTCTCTAAAACTCTAATTAGTACTTTTTTAATTTAGAATTATTAATAACTACTAAATAAATAGTAATAAGATCTACTAAAACTAAAAGTTAGCTAGCTTTTAAAGCCTCTAAGTATTTTTATTTATATTTTAATTAGGTTTTCTTTTTCTTTTCTTTAATAAGTTAATTTAGTTTAGTTTTTATTAGCTAGTTAATTAATAGGTTATTAATATCCTACTTATTATTCTACTTAAAAGGTATTTTATTTTATAGTATCTTATTCTAAGTTTAACTATTTAGGAGATTTTATTTTATAAAAAAGCTTTTAAATAATAGATTTAACTTTCTAGAAAACCTTTAAGTAAGTATTATTATTATATATTATACTACTTTAATAGTTTATATTTTTATTAATATAGATAGAGAAAAGAATATATTATAAATATATAATATAGAGTAAGAAAATTAGTATAAATAGATATAACTAAAATTAAATATTCTTTTTTAGCCTCTCTAAGAATCTAAGAGTAGAAGCTAGAGTCTATTTAGAGAGCTTCTAGTAGATATCTAGTATCTTTCTGCTATTAGAGTTATCTTTTAGACTACTCTAACTAGCCTGCTAAGCCTCCTTATAGAGCCTTAAGTCCTTGTTCTAACTGTAACCTTATCCTGGCTCGTGACACTATGCTTTATTGCACTTGCCATATTATATAACAAAACGCTCTCAAGGCATAAGCGTTCTGTTCGACTTAAAAAGTAGTTTAAGCAGCCTCTCGATGGGGTCTCACACATTCGTATCCCCCGTTTTGATCTGTACAAGCTCCGTCACAGTCCCCTCGTTGTTGCCTCTGGACTCGGAAACTGTCAATCCATGTTCTTTTACACCTTGATGGCGATTAAATCTTTTCGCGCCTCTTTTCATTTTGTTTGCAGATAACCCAATGGTTTGCACCTAGCTACCGACTTTGAATTGGCTCCTATTTCCGCCTCTGGTGAATAAGCGTCGGATCGTCAGAGCGCAGCCACAAAGAATGGCAAGGTTCGCCTCGAGCGCTGTCCAAATCCAAATGTTGTAAGAATCCCAGGTCAGGTCCTAACTTGGGTCCTCCACATAATGAATCTCGTCGTCGAGTACCCAGTAGGTGTGCAAGATTCCCGCGATTACCACCAAAAGTCCGAGGCCAAAGGGTGCTATCAAGCTGACTCTTTGTGCTAAGGGCATTTTCAACCGGAGAAGAGTGGGCATCGCCAACAGGTACACGGCGATATTGGTTATCAAAGTGGCGATACCTTGCCCAGTAAGGGGTGGCCATTGTGCTTTGCAGTCACCCCGGTCGGCGAAGAGGGTCCAGTAATGCCAAATCGGTCTGCAGAAATATATCAGTCACTCGCAAATCTAGTGTCGAGGTTTATTGGATAACTCACGCGCACTGAGTCCACAAGATTCCTAAGAAGATCCACGTCAGGGCAATACGATAGCTCCAGTAACCCTATGAGACGTGCAAACCAAGTTCCGGGAGCTACTATTCTAAGATAGCTAGCGAAAATCGAGAGTTTCGATAAGAAAAGAAACAGGGTTTGCGCTGCTATTGAGATCTAAGCCATACATGTCAGTATTTTTCTCGTGCGCCCAGACTTCTAGATGCTACCTGCCGACTTTGAGTCATTTTGGTCAGAGGTACATCCCGAACGTGGAGGCTCCATCCGTAGAGTTCTGTCGCTGAATGACGCAACTAGATAATGTTTCCAAATCTGATCTTCGAGTGGCAAATTGTGACGAGTATGACGCATATCGTTACTTCAAAGCAGAAAATCTAAAGCACTTCAATCATCCCACCAGGTCTGCCGTATCTTGAAAACTCTGACGTACATCCGCAGCCCGAGACATATCAGGGCGAGACTCAGAAGATGAGAAATTCGGGCCCTCTATTGACGGGACTCGTGTAGTTCGGATGTGGCCATGTCAGAATGACGTTAATGGGCGGAATCCTCATCGCTGCAAATCCGACTTGAGAATGACAGATGTGCCTGGCGTGTTACATGCTCCCGTCCGAAATATTTCAGTACGATGACACCCAAATCAAAGTAGGGGGTATCTAGCTAATAAATCTATGATACATTGGCTTACAGAAATCCAAATTGACCCCGAGCGAAGTTGGTGGCTTCTTCAAGGTAAATGGACAGTTGATTTAACGTGGTAAAGCTTCCACTTTCTCCACGCGAGATGACCATAACGGGAAAGGATGATGTTCTATTCGGCCGGACTAGTATGTCGTGCATGCAGGTGCCGGAGGCGCTACTCTCTTAGTGTTCATTCCACTTATCTAGTGAGATCGACCGCTGCAGTCGACCTCCCCTTCATCTGGGCTTCTGAACGAGGAAGAGTCAGACGAGGCGAGTAATCCTATCTTGAGTTTCCGACTTAAAAGGCGGCTGTGGCTGCATCCAAGACTTCGGCATTTCCTCTGGAATGTGCATGAAAGACAGCACCAAGACAATTGAACAAGGGACGCCGACCATTTCCCCAGGAAATCAGTTTCGGCAGGGGTCAATGAAAATAAGATGTCGGGAGAGAACCATTTGCGTCGAAATCGGATGATTTCCTGCTGCCCTGTAGCCAGTCTTTGGTTAGTCCTGAGCCGTTTCTTGGAGTGCTGACTGTTCTCCCCCCGCGTCCGTAAATTGCCGATTCTTCAGGGTTAGCTGCACGACCAGTCGATATCTTGGCTCGTTTATTTTCAAACATTCGATCACTGTACTAGGTATGCGTGTGATGCGTTGTCTTTCATTTTCCCAGGCGGCAAGCCACTTCAACCCGCACGAGGGCCCATCTGAGCCTGTCGCGTACCTAGTCATCGTGTCTGGCGTCAGCGCCCAAACAATTAAACCCTTTTAATGAGGATTGCTTGGGCTGCGAAATCCATCGGGGTCCACTGATCACTGATCGATCTCCCATGCAGATCGAGTCGCGCCGTTCCGCCCCTCCGACCCCGCCGTTCCGCCCCACCGCGGGCATTTACGCCCGAGGGGCCTCGGCTTAATTGCCTCGTTGTGTGAATCTGTCTTTTCTTCTTCAAACGCCACCGAATCAAGCTCCATCGGCCAAGTATGCCTAGCCAACCATCTGACCAGAGGTCAGCCAAGGGTGGTCTTTACCAATGCTCTCAATGCCAACGTCGCTATCATCGATCCGAGCATCTTGCTCGCCACGTACGGTCACATACCCGACAGCGACCTTACTCGTGCGAGTTCTGCGGGAAATCCTTCGCACGACTGGACGTCCTCAAGAGACACGAGTCCACACATGGCAGTCAAGCCAGGCCGGTTCAGAGATCCGAGTCGTTGCGGAGAATGTTCGAGAGAGTCAATCAAGCGTGCAGGCTCTGTTCCACTGCCAAAGCCAAGTGCTCCGAACAGAAACCATGTCATCGCTGCGTCGCCAAAGGCTTACACTGCGAGTACTCGTCGGACTGCGAGGAACATGATCAAGATGAGATTCTGCAAGAGCCTCCACAAGACTCAGTCCTCGACAGAAGTTATGAGCAGGAAACGGACCTCAACGACGTGATTGATACAGGCGCATCGGGCCTAGGGCCCAAATTGCAGCCGCCCGCGAGTGTCCTACCCGGAGTTTCGGAGCATATGGCACCAGGTTTCCAACAGGTATCGAGCAGTATTGACACGTTCGGGTTTGCTCTATATCATCCGATGGAGTTTCCTGATATGCTTGCTATGTTGCCGCAGAATCCCCAAACAATCGAGGACTTTTCGTTCGGGCCTGACTGGGATATGAACACCCCAGACTTTTCGACCTTGCAAGCTCAATTTGACGAAGCGAACACACAGAATACGGGTCTCGTGAATCCAGATGATGTCGGAATTTCACACGTTTCCGACATCTCCCTCCCAGTAGCAGACAACTTCGAACGGGCAGAACCAACGCACTCTTGGCAGTGCCAGCCACAGCCTGGCGACAACTCCGAGATGGAACGACGGCACCTAGCAGCTTCGGACGAAGGCTTCAGGGTAGGTAGAAACCTTGGGTCATTATCAGTCTCCAACCTCTCTTTGTCGGCAACATCGCGCAATAGCATCGTGAGCATGATCCTCGAAACCACATCACGAGCCGACGCTGCGCAAATTCTTGGAACGTTTCCATCCATCGAAGCACTCAACACGCTTCTCAATATCTACGTCACGGAGTGGGAAACGAGCAAAGTGGAGGACATTGTTCATGTCCCAACAGTTTGCCCCGAAAGCGAGAGGCCAGAATTGTTGGGTGCCATGATCGCCTCCGGGGCCGTACGGGCGGGATCATCAGTGGCGCGCAAGTTCGGTTTTGCTATGCAGGAAGTAGTGAGAACGGCATCGTTCCGAGCTGTAAGTCAGATTGTTGGTGCAATTGTGAACCCCGGAGCTGACGTGAGACCATTTAGTGGGAGAAGAACAATGTCGACTTCCGAGATCTAAGTCTCTCCCAGGCATTCTTTCTGCAGCAGCACATCGCTTTTTTCAGTGGGAGTAGACGCAAAGTCGCTGTCGCCGAAGGTTTATCAAAATGCTTGCAGGTCCTCATCAGGAATGGCGGCCATCTGCAGGGTGCCATTGAAGCTCGAGAATTCGATGCGGTTGGCTTGGACAACGCAGACGAGCTTGACGTTGCATGGAAGCGATGGATCACCCGAGAGGCTCAAAGAAGACTTGTATACGCCGCTTACATCATGGACTCCCACGTTTCTATGTCTCAGGGTGGCCAGATCATATCATTTTACCTCGATATGGACGTACCGTTTCCTTACCCTCGGACTGTGTGGAAGGCCAAGAGCGCCCTTGAATGGAAGACACAAATGCTATCCACCGAAGCGTCAAAGAACTTGCGGTCTTTGAACCTGAGGATCATCATGGGAGATCCGACTCTCATCTCTCAAAAGCACGCTCCAATTGATACGGATGTCCTCGTCTCCGGCTTCCTAGCCGGTATATGGGCCTTGATCAAGGAGTGCCTTCAGCTCACTTGCATTAGCGGAAGTGGGAGTATCTGGAGTACAATGATACTCTCTTCCCGACGAGTAGAGCTGATGTCAATGCTGAAGCTATTTCATGCTCAGGTTGCGCATCTGGAAAGGCCCCCGGAAGTGGATATCTTGTCTGAGGCTTTGGCCGTGCAAGCTCTCATGTCTACAGACAACCTCGCCCTGCGCGAACTCGTTCGGCCCGAATCTCACGATACTGCAAGAGTACCTGCTCATGAGTTCGGTTCAAATCCCCAAAGTGTCGAGTACCGCAGCTCGTTGTGGCGAGCCGGCCGTGCTGTTCGTGCAGCGTCGCGATGCTCACCAGGGGTCTTGTGCCGAGTGTACGCGACAGCCTTATTTCAGGTATCCGTACTTCTTTGGCGTCACAGTCTCGTGCTGTTGAAGAGCCAGGAAGACATGTCGTCACTTCTCGAGGATGCATATATTTGCGTTTTGGACGACGAGGAGACTCTGGAGCATCATGTCCTGGATAGCCGGGCTCGTCTCATGCTTCGTGGCAAAGGCGATAACCCTGTGCCGCTAGAAAGTCCCTCCGAGCTGATTTCTTGTGTCAAGGGTCTTTTCGAGAAGAACTGGGGAAATGGAGAAATGCCCCCGGATACTGAAGATTTGTGCCGTGCCCTTACGAACCTGGGGAAGGTGGCCGCCCTTGCTGCTTCAGCGACGGCCAGAAGACAAGTTACTGTCAGACAGAGTAATTAACACACCCTAGCAAACACTCATTCAACCAACTGGAGCCCACAACAAACAATCATGTGCATGCCGACGTCCAAAATGAGAATGGGTTGAGCAGCCCGCGGCTGGTTTCTCCACATGCCGGTCTCCGTCGGTCAGGTCGGGATGTGGTGCAGCCATCACCCCTGGGTGACAATGCAACCAAGTTCCAAGAATGGTCAGCCGAGAAGCTTATTCGCGCCCCCCGAAGCGAATTTGTGTGAGAAAGTGTAATTACCCCAGTGGGTGGCAAAAGGCACTAGAAGCGAATCAAGATTTTGCACGTTAAATGGTGCCTGCAGGACTGCAGATCTGGCGCTTGGGAGAGCGTAATCGGTGACATCTGTACATGCTCGGCTCGGCTCTCCACCTCATAAATCTTCCCGCCGTACTGAACCTGTCTCAAATATCGTGCCTTTTGGGCTGTTTTAAAAATTCTTTCACCTCGGTACTCGAAATTTCTCTTCGGCGAGCACACCCGGAACCAAACAACTCGCAGTCTCGCAATTGAACGGCATCCGAGATGGTCAAAACACACAACGCAGAAGGCTCCTACGACCTTCCGCCCCGAGCGGCTCTTGGACCCACGGAGACCAGCAGATCCCTGCGCGTGGGGATCGTCGGTGCTGGCATTGGCGGTTTGATGGCTGCTGTTGCGCTCTTGGAAAGTGGTCACGATGTCGAAGTCAGTAGCCGAGTCTTCCTGGGACCCCTTTCCCATGATTTGACAACTCGAGTATGATGTACTCACAGCATTTTCTGACACAATCGAGAGCAGATATACGAGAAGTCTAGCTTCAAAAGCGAAGTAGGAGCCGCTGTGTCGACACCACCCAACTCAGCTCGCGTACTGAAGTACTACGGACTCGATTTCGACAGAGCCCGAGCCATGGCTGGTGAAAGTGTAAGTGAAGACAACTAAAGACAACCGTACCTCAGCTGCGTTTCTGGTTTATCGTCAGAGTGACTACTGTTGGTCTTCATTCGCTAAGACTCGATGTAATACTTCTAGGTAGTCCTTTACAGAGACTGCGCTGATCTACGGAACCAACAAGCTCATCAGTCTCTTAAGGACTACGTCGACAAGTGGGGTGCGCCGTGGTACTTCTTTCACCGGGTCGACCTACATGACGAATTACGGCGACTCGCCGTCGAACCATCCAAGAACCGGGCAAACACTGCTCGGCTCCATTTGGCTACGCCTGTGACAGATATTAATCTGGACGGGACCATTCACTTTGCAGACGGGAGTAGTGCGAAGAAAGATCTCGTTGTTGCAGCTGATGGTATTCACGTAAGTTGTTTTTGAGCAATGGAGAATTACGACTGGCTAGCAATGATTTTTGACCTTGGCCATAGTCTTCATTCTTATCCACTGTTCTCGGGGACGAGACTCCTCCGACCCGGCACGTCATATCAATGCTCCGGTTCTTGTGTCCAGCAGAGAAGTTGCCAGAGGGCCCAGACACTAGCGCCCTCTTTCAGAGCGGACCCGCATCAATTCGACACATTTACGGGAACAAGAAGACTGTCACCATGTACGGATGTCGAGAGTGCGTAAACGACCCCTCGAGAAATAGCTATCTGGACACTCGCTCACACCGAAATGACCAGGGGCTCTTTGCTAAATATCAACATAATGTATCCTCCCGAGATCTCCCAAGACGCTTCAGGTGCGGAACTAGTCACAGCTACCTCTTTTTTTTTTTTTTTTTTTTTTTTTTTTTTTTTGAGGAAATACAACTGCAATGAGACGCTGACTAGGTACTTTTTGGACCAGGAAATAACATTTCGAAGAGCGAGGACTTTGTTGGCAAAGTTTTGGAAGAGTATTGCGATGTAGTTAAAGAGATTTGCAGGTGAGTTAGCGTCCGGCGTGCATGCATCTTCGCAGCTATTAACCTATTGCAGCCGGGGACAGGGCGTCGGGCAATGGGAGTTACTCGGTCGCGACCCCATCCCAAGGCTCGCTCGGGGCCGCGTCGTCGTGATTGGAGACGCAGCACACCCTATGCCACCCCGTAAGACAGCACCTCAAGCTCCATGTCCATCTTCGTTTTGTTCAAGCCAACGTTAATCTGTCCAATCAGTACGTGCGCAAGGGGCCTCCATGGCCATTGAAGACGCCGCGGTGCTCGGAGTCTTGTTGAGCCATCTCTCATGCGACGAAGAGATCTCTGCACGGCTGGACATGTTTAATGAGCTTCGAGTCAAGCGCGTCGCAGTCACACAGCTCATGTCGTCACAGCTCAAGTGGGATCCAGCAAAGGTCCCACAAGAGCATGTACACTACTTTGAAGGAAAGATTCCTCGTAAGCCATTCCCACTGAGTTATGGGTAGATCTTTTATGCTAACTCGGTGTTTAGAGGGTAGCCCTGAAATGGAGGTGTTCAGCTACGCCACCGATGTGATTCGCGATGCTTATGAAGCTGTGATGAGGCTGAGCCAGGGCACCAAGACATCTGGATAGGAATTTCCATAGAGAGTCCCGTGATGTCGTCCAAACTTGTGACCTTTGGAGGTATCCCAGCATCTTCGTCGCGTATAGGTGTTTAGACGCAAAACACTGTCAATCAATAAAATACAAAAATATTCCGAGCTTAGTCGCGGATTTGGGCTTGGACGAAAACCCTCTGAGTTTTGGCCTTTACAGACCTTCAGGAGATCCTTGTGAAAATTGAGGTACCTCGCATCTAGAACAAGTCCTATCATGACTGCCGATGTCTACAGGTGGCAAGGAAATAGTCTGGCAGCATTCTTATGGCTTATTGCCGGTCAAAAACCATACTCACATTGAACGCAGAAAAACTGCGTCTCCGTCCGTATTTCCTGGAAGTCATTTTGACCATCATAAGACAACGAGTATAAGTGTGCTAGTTGGGGATGGTATACTGACTCCGTTGATTTGAGTCAATCTAGGTCATTTAGGCTAGCTTGAGAACAAGAAAGCTGACAGCCCTATAACCTTTCATGATGTCCAAAAAGGGGGTTCGTAAGACTTTAGAACAGATACCCACTTCGTCTCAATTGGTCCGTATCAAGCTATTCGTGGTCAAATTCCACAAAGGAAACGCTGTATCGTGCACCAGGCAGTACCCTGGACCCTGGTAATGAGCTCTTTCCCAAGAAGTTAATCGCAGGAAATACTCTCCCTTAGCATCTAGAAGGGCAGCTAAACTAATATCGGAGCTTGGATTACATGTCTTTACGTTCTTCATTTAATCTCCTGAATCTCCGGATTGAACACTGATGTCCAATGACGATTCAGGGGGTAACATCACTGTTGGGATCACTACAGAATAAAGTTCAAAGCAATTTGCAGAGCAAAATTATTCGGATGAACCGGGTGTAACACCAAGATACTCTTCTCCATAACTATTTATTAACTCTTCCAGGAGCCAGGGAGATGGAAACTATTGAGCTCTCATGCTGCTCTCCAGAGTTGGAGCACAGCCAACGAGCAAACCAAGATCATCGATGCGCATTCCGCATAGGGATGGTAATTGCCGCGAAGACATCAAAGGGGCACCAGGAAATTTTCTCCATCGGGCAAAAACTTAATTCACCTTGGCCTGTTCCACAACCCGGGCAGACGTTCTTGTTCGAGAACTGCCACACGTTTTGGAAAGCCTCCGGACGAGTATAATAGGCCGGCTCGTAGTTCCTCTCACGTCTGCATCGGTTCGCAACTTAAGAACAGACGGTGACTTCAAGTTGTCAACCAGCATTTACATCAAAGCATTATAACCGTCTCCTTTTTCCATCATGCAGCTCTCAACTCTCACACCCTTCGTGATCGCCTCTGCGGCTGTCTCACAGGCAGCTGCACTTCCCAGCGTGCATGATAACAGCCTGATTCCTCTATCCGACACGATCAAGACCTCTCACCCGGAGGCCTATGCCGCGTTCATGTCTGCACCCTTTATCAACCTCGAGTCGACCAACGAGAAGCGCCAAGAAGTGCCTGTAGATGGACAGCCTAACTCGACGCGGCCTATCATCACGCCCGAGAACATTTTCGTCTTGCAATGTTCCGATGCAGGTTTCCGTGGAGTGTGTCTCTCCTGGGGAGCGCCCCCCGGCAGATGCGGTAAGAGAGAGAGAGAGAGACATTCGGAAAGCCCCGGTCTAGCGGTGAGAAGAGACACGCTGATGGATAGGTGGCACCAGTAAACTACTCTAGCTACAACAACACCCAGGCATTCCTGGACAAGTATGACAACCAGACTAGCTCTCTGAGTACAAACACTGGTGGTCTTTGCCAGTTTTACAAGTAAGTTGAGAGAAATGAAAATTCGTGAATGGCTTTTTCGTAACTAAGTCTTCACTGCAGATTTACCGACTGCGACAACAAGGGAGACGACCGTGGCGTGACCCTCTCCTACAACTACAACCTGGGCGAGGTAACCGATGGTTACTCGGGCGACTACGACAACCAGATCAGCTCTTGTAAGTGCCATTTCTACATCAAGTTCGACCGTAACTTTCTGACTTACGATTGCCGACAGGGAGGTGCTGAATTGCCCGAGGGGGTTGAGGGTGCCGGGGCGAGGGTTTGGAGGGTCAGGGAGAGGGAATTGAGCTGCGGGAAAAGATCAAGAAAGCATGGCGCCGCCGGACTTCAATCACAGCCCGAAGGCGGGGACATCTGGAGAGAAGGACTGCGGTCAACACGTATGTGTCCTACCAGGGAGGGTTGCTAGACAACTTGTTCAATGTGAAGCCTCTTGGCGAGATTCACCACGGGTCTTCCCTGTGCAGGAGTCTAAGGCGCACTACAGGCATCCTTAATGAGCTCCTGAGCGGCGCTGAGCCCCTCAATATAAATCACCCTTCCCATAGGATAACTCCATATTGCAGATCCAGAGAGACCCGGCGTTCGTCTCATCTACCCATAGAATACATGAAAGCAAATCTGTGGTAGCGGAGTGTCTTTCAGCGGATGCGGAGCGTAATTGCCTGCCAAATTTCAAATAAGGGGAAACACTGACTCGGACAGGGGTCAACAGCACAACAGGCTGAACTATAACAAATGACAGCTCCGGTGGTGAACCACATTAGGCGGCGACGAGAGAGGCGCCATTTTGAGTCAAAGGAGGAAACTTTTGCGTTATCATTGATGAGGTGGTCTCATCATTCTGGTGTTGAACGAGGATGGGCGAAGGTGCGAGCCTCGAGTGTCTTTTGCAATAACCAGAGTAGAGCAGCTCACGATGAGAGGGAGAGATCTTTCGTGTTCGTAGCATCTTTACGTTCTCGTTCAATAGTGCTTGCACTACTTACGTTCTTTTCTTCGGGTCTCATCGCAGATCGTTCCACTCTTTATTCGAGCTTCTCTCGACCTCCATCCCTGGTGTCCAAGCCGTCGATACACTTGTTGACGTTGGATATGCCAAATTCCAGGGCGCCGTTACCAATGCCGATCTGGGTGTAACAACCTGGAAGCTGGAAGGGCATTCAATTCGGAGCTCCGCCGGTTGGAGACTTGCGGTTCGCCGCCCCCGCCGACCCGGTCCAAACCGGCACAGTCAATTCAACCACTCACGGCCCCATTTGCCTACCGCAGCAACCCACTGACTGGACCGTTACCGACACCTACGAGCGATTCAAATGGCGTCAGGCTGCCAACGCCATAGGTGATATTGGCACACACTGCATCGTCCGCAACATGCAGAACTACCTCGCCCGCGACAATGTGGCTACCTACAACTACAGATATGGCGTGCTCGATCCCAAAGATGAAGCTGATGGGTTCGGCGCGTACCACACCGTCAACACGTACGCATTCTGGGGACCCAACCGCACCGATGGCTCCG
The DNA here is from genome assembly GCA_036785495.1 of Colletotrichum neosansevieriae. Taxonomy (NCBI): domain Eukaryota; kingdom Fungi; phylum Ascomycota; class Sordariomycetes; order Glomerellales; family Glomerellaceae; genus Colletotrichum; species Colletotrichum neosansevieriae. The sequence continues at coordinate 154,657 of JAVHLV010000030.1, read as the reverse complement.
CACCGATGGCTCCGCACCCAGCTCGTACTTCAACACCAACGCCGCCATCATCTCGCAGTTTAGGAAGTACTGGGTCTCGTTCATTCGCAACCTGGACCCCAACACCGACCGCGAGAAAGGCGCTGCGGAGTGGAGGCCATTCACCGGCCCTGAGGGGCGCGAGAGGTTGTTTGTGCAAACTAACAACACTCACGAGTCACATGGAGAAGATGAGCTCTGCTCAGGCGCTTAGATGCGATGTCGTGAGGCCCATGTCGAACAACCTAGGCAAGCCTGTTGACAGCGGCGTGGTCACGGAGTTCGATGCAGTTCTGGCGGCTGGTGTCAAACAATTCTCTCGCTATTTTTGAGCAATGCACTCTTGTGATTCCTAAATGAAATTGCAAAGATATCTCGTTTAGAAATCGTTGGTCATTGGTTAATTAAATCTTACAACGTGTGCCACTGAGCAGTGCATTTCCATTTGATTCTAGTTTCGATGCCTGCATGCCCATGGTCCTGAAGTGCACTTCACCACATGCTGTAAACGTGTTGACCTGGACCAGTACCTCACAGGGCGTATCGGAACATTGGCTGTGTAACTGTCAGCATGTGGAGTGCTTCTTCACTTTTGCAACGGTAACTCACATTCTCCTTGTCCGTGACATCTTCAAAGCCAAGAACTTCGCCTTCTCTTTGCATCTCAGCAATCTCTTCTTCAGACTTGCCCTCAAGCATCCTATCTCTCTTCTTGTTCTCGCGGACGTAGATGAACCTGAGCGTCTGGTTCATAACGAGGTTTAGGATGAACCCGCATAACATGGCAACGATACCGTTGTGGTAGGCGGGCGCCTCCGTACTCTTGAAGAATTGAGGGCCAGCAATTTGGCCGATGCAATAGCAGACGAATACCCATCCTGAGGCGACAGATCGCTTGGTACTACCGGCAATGTTGGTAGAAAGTAGACCAAGGATGACCATGAAGCCGACGGGATAAGCACCGAGTAGCCAGACACCGACCAAGCGACCCCATTTATTATCGATCTGTAGTTGATTGATCAGGCATGTGCCCACAATCTGTATTGCGATTTGTTAGGCCTCGTTTCCGTATACTTTGCATTCACTCATACCGGAGGTATCATGGCCACTGTGCCAATGTGTAATCTAGAGTTGGTGATTTTGCTGGTCAAGAAACCAGCCCCCAGTTGAGCAATAGCTTGGACCGTGGAGAGGGGCAGGTTCATGAGCGTAGTTTGCAAGGGATTGAAACCGAAGCCCTGGATGATCAATGAGCCGAAAGCCAGTCCGCCCGATGCAATCGCGTTGACGAAGGAGATGAGGCCCAGCAAGATGACTGCGGGATCCTTGGCTGCTTCAATGACCTGAGCCTTGACGAAAGTGCGGCTTCGGCCAGTTCCCGTCTTGTTCTCGGCAAAGCGTTGCACGGCGACCACTTTCTGCTTTTCCGTCAGCCACTTGACCTTGGCAGGGCTATCAGGCACGAAGATCGTGAAGATCACGCCCCAAACCACCGTCATGGCACCGAGGATGAGAAAGATGTATTTCCAAGGGGACAAGGAGCCGGTGATGTGTCCGATGCCGAAGGCCAACAATGTGCCAACAAAGCTCCCAACGCCGAGAAACGACACCCAGAGCGCCGAACGGCCGGCTTGTTCCTGCCGAGACCACCACATGCCCGTAACAGCGACGAAGCCCGGGCTGATAGTCGCTTCTGTCGCGCCCAGTAGGAAACGTACACTCGCCAGGCCGGCAAAGGAGCTACAAGCCGCTGTAGTCATGAGAATCATACCCCATAGGATGATGTTCACGCCCAGAAACTTGGCGACAGGAAATCGTTGTAAAACGGCGACACCCGGGTATTCAGCAACCAGGTACCCAAAGTAGAAAATGCTGCTAGCCCAGCTGTACTGCTGTCCCACAAGCTTGTTGTCTTTGATTATTCCCCAGACAGAGCTGTAGCCCAGGGACGTCTTGTCGATGAATTGCAATGCGTATGTAATGCACAAGAACGGGAGGATCCTTGCATTCCATTAGTGGTTGATTTCCAATGCGGCATCCACGAACCCCCGGGCCCCGATCTCTATTACCTGTAGTCAATCTTTCGAAGGACTGCTTTGGACTCGGCTTCTGTGAGCGGCGCAGAATTCAGTGCCGAAGCAGCAAGGTCTCCAGTCTCGTCGGCGATGTGGTGTTTCGAGACCGGGTCGTCGTCTTCGGGGGAGCGGCCGGTGGCGGGGCTGATTTCGGGGACGACCCGCTTCTCCGGGTCGGAGGCTTGTTTTTCGCTGAATGCCATTGTCGACCAGTATGGGTTTGCCAACGATTCCGGTCCTCCTGAGAGATCTCACTGCTCAAGTCTACAGAACTTTAGAAACGGACGGCTACTTTTCCAGTGGACTTTGGAAAACGTCGTGTCTTTATCACTCGCGACGATTGCCGTGTGCAAAGATTGTGGAGAACGGATATCGGGGGGTATCCGACACGCGACCATTGGCCCTTTTTCTCAATGTCTTATCTCTCAGGTCATCTCTCTATTCTCCCCACCCAAGAAGCATGCCAACAGCAAAATGGTGTCTCGTGATTCGGTAGAGGAGACAATTCGCTTGAATCCTTTGCAAAATCGTCAAATCGAAAGACAATCACTGTCCAACCGCTTCATAGAGAATATCGGGTCTTTTCTCGCGATTCTGCGAAACTACAGGACGGCTAATGGCGTAAGACTAACGGAGGCTTATGAATGGTTTGTTGAACAAATAATTCACTCCGTTTAGAGAAAAGAATCAAAATCGAGAAAGAAAACAAACCATGTCTGCCCTCGGAAAACCTGAGCTGGCGCCCAAAGCGTGACCGGAGTGCTGGGTCTGGGGGCCGGAACGTCGAGTCAAAAGAAGCTTACAGCACAGCTCCACATGTCGGCTAGATAAGGTATCTTGTGAGGGGAACAGCCACGCATGAACGGTGGCTGCTTTAAGAAATCGGGGGGAGTCTTGCACACCATATGTTGTTTACTGTTCCTCTGATTAACCCTCCTACTTTAGCTATTTGCATAATACATGATAATACTCCGACTCTCTTGTTGAAGAGGCCTACGATCCAAACTCCCGTATCCTTACTGAAACCAGAGCAGATAAACCAGAATCACGGTCAGTAACGATCTGTTTCTGACTGGCGGACAACTACCTGCCAGACACTGTCTATTAAGCAAACTACAATCCATGTCTGCACTTAGAACATCCCTGCTTGGCCAGACACTTCATATCTTTGACAGCTTCCATTGAGCCGCGATATCTCGGCCACTCCAAGCAATCTCATAGTAGCTTGGATTTCGTCGTTCAAGACTTATTCACATGATTGATTAGCCGTATTCTCGAAACGACACCAAACCCGAAATAACTTACTCAAGACTGCCTTCAGTACAGTACTCCAGCGGTTCCATAAGAGCTCAAGGCATATAGGAATCCAGATCCGATACCTGCTGCTCGTGCTCCTAAACAGAGACCCTTGATGACATCCGATCCCCTCATCACATCCCCATCGACGTACACTTCCAAAGATCTAAACACCTCGGGGGCATTGAGATCGAATGTGTCGCAACGCTCACACACAGCTTGGGACTCAGTCAAGTTGTCTCGGGCCATGATTGCTCAAATATGTTACCTGTAGCCCATGCCGTGTTGCCTCAAGGGCGTCTTCCCAGGTTTGGACGTCCTTCAAGGTGATCGGCCCGTCACCCCATATCTCTCGAATCCAAAACAGGCCGGCCCATTCAAGAAACGAGCCATGAGCGTAGCCTGAGACGGATCGCTTCAACGAGCACGCGCAGGCGTGGATGGTTGGAACCGGAGACCCCGGCTGCCGATCGTGGTACAGAGACAACAAGACCAGGCATGTGAATGCCATATGGCCAGGTAGCAGCCTGCACTATGGCAAACCAATGGCGGACCGGCGTTGCGTAGATTTTGATATGCATTATCGGAACCAGCAGAACGTATGGGAGTTTCTTGGACTAATCTTTACTCAGAGCATGGTGGAAGACAGCGGTGACCTCAGTCTATACATTTCTGTGAAATCGATGGAAGAGGCGTTGTTTAACTACGAAGCAGACAAAGAAGCGGAGAATGGCAGAGTCAAAAGGCGGGCACAGATGGTTCATAATGGGACGACGGTGTTTACGAGCGGGTTGAAGCTACGTTCTCCGCTCGGCTTCCAGTACATAAGTGCTCTAAGAAAATAAATCATGGTGTGAAACAACTCAAAATTCATAGGCCTGCTTCAAAACAACAGTGATTCCATCTCGAAGCTGCTGCTGCTGCTGCTGCCGCCCGACGTTTTGGGTCGGAAGATTAAGCCGGCCAAGCCGTGTATCAGGTCCATGTCAGCATGAGTTCTGGATGAATATTGAGCAAACTGCCAGCTCAAATACCTTTTCATTAACGGCCCAGAACCAATCAAGGCTTACAGCATTCCGGGGATAGAAGGTAGTTGAGATCTTTCGGGGAGGATATTTGAATCTGGGGGGACAAACTTCATGGTTGCAGTTAGATCATTTTGTGACGGATGACGTTTTACATGAAAATTGATTCATCATAATTCAGTGTTTTCTTATGATTTATAGGATCGGATCCAACATCCCGGAGAATGTTTCCGTCTTTTTCATTAATCGGGAAACTGTAAGATCACGCTCGTCTGCACTCGAGATATCTCATAACGCGTCACTCTAAATTAGTCACAAGTGTCTATGGCCGTTGAGATCACATCAGCCTTTTGGTTGTGAGCTGTTGGTAGACGCTAGAGCCGATGCTCGCGAAAATCGGACGACTTCCGTCTCAACCAATTACTATGTACGGCCTCCAATTCATTCATCGCAGTCGGTCTTTATCCCTTTCATTTTTTCCCGGTGCAATTCAAATGTAACTTTCAGGAAGACCAAATACCACACCGGCATCTTTCCTCAGTCAAACCGCAAGATAAACACGGTATCTCCACGCTATCAAGTCTCTCGCGCTTGACAATCGCCTCCGTAAACTCCGCATTAAACGCAAGAACCCCATTCAACAAATCCTGAAACCCGATCAAGTCCCCCAGCTCAGACGCATGCGTTGCCGCGACCGCGACCAGAATGTCCCTCGTCTCGTCGTCGATGCCAGCACCCACGGCGTACGCCTCCGCGATGCCCCTCGTGAACCCCTCCGTGTTCCAATACCTCTCAGCCGCGGCCCTGAGCTTCTCCAGGGCGCACCTCTTCAGACACGGCACCTCGAACCTGTCCGCCGCCGCGCACATCCGGAGGTTGAGGACAACGGCCGCCTCCGACGAGGTGGCCGGCCCATCAACGACACCGGCGGCGAACGAGTCGTCCCGGTAATCCGCGTGATACATGTAGCAGAGCACGCCCTCCACGACCCGGGGATCTTCGTGTCGCATGTCGAGAACCTGTTGGCTTCCCGGCGCGCCCCGCCTGAGCGCATCCGCGTTTCCTAGGACCACGGAGTTGTCGAGCAGCAGAGCGGGATCAATGTCGCTGTCCGGGAATGCGTCGGCAAAATACCTGGACTGGCTTGCGAGAACGATGCGATGGGCGTAAAAGTCCTTCGTGCAGCACCGGATTGTGACGTCGGAGTATTCTGGGCTGTCAAAGTATCTGCAAGAAAAGTCAGCCCTTGTCGATGTCGAAGATACACCCTCGATTTTCCGTTTGAGAAGGCAAAACGCACCTGTCAAGGCCTTTCACTAAGTCCAGAGGGTATGGCTTCGTCTCCGTCTGCGCCAGGTTCCGCAACACTGTCCCCAAGATCTGCATTCTTTTCTTACAGTAGATGAGTTGTAATTCTATACACGATTCATTCAACCGATCTTAGATAAAAAAAAAATCAAAAACATACAACACTGGGTATTCCCCAGTCGTCACCGACCTGAGTACTAATCCAGCGCTTTCCAGCTTGACTATGGGAGAGCGGACGGGATCCCGTATTTTCTGGAAGCTATGGTCGTATGTGGCAGTAAGGCGAGGTTGATCGGTCCTTAACGAGACGCTTGGGGACGAAACAGACAGTGACCTCTCAAACCAGATAGTTCTCAAGAAGGTGCTCAAGATTAGGAATCGCAGGCCTCCTTTCTACTTGTTGGACTTCGAAAGGCCCCTACGCAGTCAATTTATATATTCTCCGCCAAGTACCCGGGCTGACGCCCTGTCCCCACGATGTCTCGGTATTTTCTCTCCCATCCAGTTCACGGTACCTACACTTTCCCAATCGGGCTATTCAGCGTGTCCAATGAGCCTTTGGAGCCCAGACGCCATCATGCCACACGAGACCAGAAAGCAGGTTAATGCAATCCCAATCCTTGCAGACACATGAATGTCGTGCATGTTCAAAAGGGCGAACGTACCCATCGTTGCAGCGGTCGCAACGAGGCGGTGGTTCCGCAAGCCCTGGAACCCGATAGACACCCATTGCCCGAATGCGACTAAACAATGAACCAACGCCCTTGAAACCGTCCAGTTGGTTACCTAGCTGCTGTGTTCCAACCGATTGGTCCGTCAGAGGTTCCCAGTGCATACGATCAGATGCAACTGCGTCGATCTGTCAGATACGACAACAAAGCGGCTATTCTTACGATTCATAATACCGACAGACTTACAGAACTGGGGATTGATTTATGCTTGTTGAACTTGAACATTCAGTGTGCTCTTGCAGCAGCGAGAACACTAGCCGCAAGAGGCAACTCAAATACCAGACCCGCCCAGCCGCAAGCCCACCCCGGGCAGATAACGGCCGGCGTCGGAGCCCCTCCGCTCGGAGCCACCGTGTATCAGACCCAACCTCTCATCCACGTCGCAACATGCCCATCAATCAAGCTCACTCACAGCTTCTTCCATTTCGATTTCAACTCAAATTCAAGCCTTCATCATGGCCCCCTCAGATTCTCATCGGAACCGCAGCCATCTCAAAATGATAGGTACCGACACCGACGACGATGACTTCATTCTCATCTCCCACTCAGATTGCAATAGCACCGCAAGCCACTCCAAACAAGATCCCATCGACGAAATCTCCTCCATAGTCTCATCCTTCGCGGAAAAGCTCTGGCCCGTCAACAAGAAGATACACGACAACCCCGAATTGGGTTATCACGAATTCATTGCCCACGACACCCTCACGGCCTTCATGCGCTCTCGCTCGGGCTGGTCCGTCACCCCCTCGGCCTACGGCATGAAGACGGCCTGGGTCGCAGTCTACGACACAGGCCGCAAAGGCCCCGTGGTCTCATTCAACGCCGAGATGGGTAAGCCATTCCTCTATCGAATCTGAACCTCCTAAACACGACAGCTTACACCAAAACCCCCCCCCAAAGACTGTCTTCCCGGGATCGGCCACGCCTGCGGCCACAACCTCATCGCAACAGCCTCCGTCGCCGGCGCCCTCGCCTCGGCAGCCTACCTCACCCGGCACTCCCTCCCAGGCAAGATCGTACTCTACGGCACCCCGGCGGAGGAGGGCGGCGGCGGCAAGATCCGCCTCCTCGAGGCCGGCGCCTACGCCGACCACGGCGTCGACCTCAACCTCATCTCCCACCCGGGCATCGTCGCCGACACCTCCCTGATGCGCACCTCGGCCTACGCCTCCTTCCGCGCGGAGTTCTTCGGCCGCGAGGCCCACGCCGCCGCGAACCCGTGGCTCGGCATCAACGCGCTCGACGCCCTCGTCACCTCGTACAACGCCATCTCGGTGCTCAGGCAGCAGACCATGCCCGGGGACGTGGTCCAGGGCAACATCACCGACGGCGGGGCGCGGCCCAACATCATCCACGCGTACGCGGCGGGCAACTTTGTCGTGCGTTCCAACACGCAGCCGCGTCTCGCCGCGCTCAAGGACAAGGTCGAGGCGTGCTTCCGGGCCGGCGCCGAGGCCACGGGAGCCAAGCTCAGGATCACGCCCATGGGGAGCTACAAGGATCACGTCCCCAATCGGGTCCTGGGGCGGAGTTACACGCGGCACTGGAACGCGCTTGCGACGTCTCCAAAGGACGGTAGGATCCCGGTTGACCAGGACGTGGACGAGATTCGGGGCCGGACGATGGCGAGCTCAGATCAGGGCGATATCAGTTACGCGATGCCGAGCCTGAGTTCTGGGTTTGCGATTCCGCCGGGGAAGGGAGGGCAGGGGCCACATAATCCCGAATTCGCGGAGGCGGCGGGGACGAGGGAGGCGTATGAGATTGCGTTGAAGGTGGGCAAGGCGTTGGCTGGTGTTGCTGTTGATGTTTATACGCAGGAGGGTATGTTAGAAGAGGTCAAGAGGGCTTGTGTTGGGCAACAGTATGGCCAGCGATCATCGTGCGTAATTCGATATATTGATGTGTGTGTGTAACTAACTAAGGGGCCAAATTGGCGCCCATATATGAAAATTCAGTGCTGATATGGATCTAATATAAATAACCTATATTTGGGCGTAAATTCATATCCCAGAACATCTAACCCGTGCACACCTCGCTTATAGCAATATATAGGTCTAACACACCCCCTCAGATCTCAAAATAAAGCTATTATAAGATCTAGATATCCTATCTGCACTTCTATTATTATAACACTATTATTACTACCTAACTTACTAGTTATATAGTATATAGGTCTCTGTTAGATTATTACTATTATCTCCCCTAGTATTAATCTGAGAGTGTTTAGTATAGTGATTTAGCCTCCCACTTTATTAAGCATATTAAACTAAAAGAGCTAGTAACTTAACTTTAAGGTCTTAGGTTTAATTCAGGGTTATAGATACTCTGTTAGTTATAATTATATACTACTAAAAGATAATCTAGCTAAGCCTTAATACTATAAAAATATAGGTAACCTTCTAATTATATAGTTAAGCTTAATACTTTAATATAGCAGAGTTTATAGGTTCTTATAAGAGATAACTCTAAGATATCTCTAAATTAGTATAATATATACTTAGTTATCCAGGATTAATCTCCTATTATAGAGCTATAGTGCTTAGTTCTCTTTTACTATTTAGTTTTGCTAGTTATAATAAATAGGTTATTAATTTAAAATGCTAAACTAAATATAAGTAATATTAAAGTTTAACTTATAATAACCTTTTAAATTAAAATAATATAATTATAAATAACTTAGGCTATAAGTAAGTTTTACAGTTAGACTTTATACTATTATAATAATTGCAATAAGGTAATTTAAATAGTATAGTTTCTGACTATAGAAGTCGCTTTATTATTAAGATATTTAAGGTTAAAGTTTATGAATAAATATAAGGTAAAATATAATAGTAGATATAATAAGTAAATTATCTCTTATTAGAGCAAGTTATTATTGATTAATAACTAGATATTTGCTATTCCTAATTGTGCAATAAAATAACTATAGTTTTAGGTAGTAAGTGTCTTTGTGAAGCTATCTATAACTATCTTATTAGTCTTCACCTATTTAAACTTAACTCTGCCTCTTTTAACCTCCTATTATAGCTATAGGTTATTAATATTAATATAGTATAACTTACTAGTTACTTAAGGTTATTTAGCAGTAAGCAGTTAAAGGGTTTAGGTATTATTATAGTATATAGTGAAATTATTATTAAGCTAAAGTTAAAGTTTATTTATAAGTTAAATAATAGCAAGATACTCCTTTATTATACTTATAAGGGCTATAAGTTCCACTTTAGTGCTTAAAGTTATAACTTAGTATTATTTTAATAACTTCTAACTAATTAGTCCTCTAAATAATATTATTATATAGCTTTAAATACTCTTATAAGTAATATTATTATTAGTAAAGGAGATATCTGAGGCATAATAGAGTATACTCTTATTATTAGTATTAAACTTAATTGCAAAGTATCTTATCTGCTACAGATAGGTAAGATATTAATTAGCTATATTATTATGCTCCCTTAAGGGATTTAGTAGAAACTCTAAGAGTTATAATAAGGTTCTTATAATATTAGATCTTATAATAATTACTATATAGTTAACTAAGCTAACTTTATATTAATACTAGTTAGCCTCTTTAGCTATTACTTATTTAGGGTTTAGCATTAAGTTATCTGCTAATATTAGTATTACTATTAATCTCTTTAATATTATTCTATTAATACTAAACTTATTATAGATCTTCTTAATATATTTATCTAGGCAAAGCTATAACTTATATTAGTTATAGTTATAGATAATTTAAATACCTAAAAATACACTTAATTTACCTATTTCTTTTATCTTATAGATAAACTTTAAGCTATTAATAATTACCCTTGCCTTAGATTTATCTCCCTTTTAGAAGAGTATAGTAATATTATTAATAAATATAAAGATTAGTACTCTATTTAATATAAAGATATAGTTATCTTTATTTAGCAGTTTTATATTTAGGAGCTAGAGGGTTATTTTGAGACTTTGCTGCTATAAGAGAGGGGATTAATATAGCCTATATAGAGCCTTATATAAGATAAGGCATTTGCCCAGACAGTTAAATCCAGGTAAGCAGTAGATATAAATAACTTTATCTAATATAGCATTTATAAAGGCATTTATAGTATCTAACTATATTAACTTAAGGTTAAATCTTACTATAATTACTATAAGACTTCTAAATAAGCATAATATAAGTGTTAAGGTATAGGTATCTAACCTATTTACAGGTTATAGGTCTCCTCTTATATAAATCCTTGCTTTAAACTTCTTAAGATATCTATACTTATTAAATTTATATATAAATACCTATTTAAGTAGTAGAATATAGTATCTATTCTTAATATTATTAAGTTATATAAGTTTAAAAGTGCTCTTATTCTAAATAGTTTAGTATTTAACGTTTATTATAGTAAGCTACTTTATCTAGTATAGGTATCTCTAAGCCTCTATATAATTTATTAGAACTAGCTAGAGATCTTAATAATAGACTTTGCCTAAGCTCTTAGCTAATATATCTTTTACTTTCTTATCCTTAATTATATCTATTAGTAGTAGGAAGTTAGATTAGTTTTAAGAAGTCTCTTAGGTGTATTATCTTACTAATAACCTTATTACTATAACTAGTTAATAATTTAGCTATCTAACTAGAATCCTTTACTTAAATAGCATATTATTATATAATCTATAAGGTCTTCCTCTTAATCTCATTAATATTATTATTTAAGGCAGTACTAGCAGCAATATAGCTAGTTCTTTAATCTTAATTAATTTAGTAACTTAGCCTAGTTTAGCTAATTAAGATTAGAACCTCTTATTAGCAGTTAAGGGTAGCACTAGTAATTACTATGCTACCTCCTCTATCCCCTTAGTTAAAACAGGTATAACTAAAGGTTCCTGTAATAGTATAGGGCTTAGCAGTTAGATATTAGTGTTATCCTAGATATCCTTATAAAGCTATTAATTTAGCTTATAAAGCTTCTTATCCCTATTCTATATTATAGAGTTTATAGAAAGTTCCTCTATAAGTAGATCTAGCTGCTTTATTTTAAGCTACTTAAATATAAATTAAAGCTCTTATTAATAGAGGAGACTGGTGTCTTTAAGTATTAGATTATATATAATGCTTTTATTAAATATTATATTATATATATATAATACTTTACCTAATATAGGTATCTAGATCCTATAGATATTAGTACTATTATAACTATAAAGGTAGCTAATATACACTCTTAGCAGGGTTTTATTAGAGCGCTATTTATTATACTTATAGGTTATTATTAACAGGTATACTTAGCAGCTATATCTCTTTATATAACTAACTTAGAGGACTTTAGAGTAATAGTAAGCAGCGTTTAGTTATCTATTTATCTACTTATTAATAAGGCCTTTAGGGGTCTTCCACTTATAGTAATATCTGCCTAGCCTATTTACTATATATATTCCCGCCCTGATAAGCTCTAGGGCTAGAGATTTAGGGAATCTTAACTAATATTATAGAGCTCTAGTAATTATAAAGAGAATACTACTATACCTTTCTATAGGGTTTTAAGTACTAGTATAGTCTGCTAATCTTTTAATAAGTATACTCTTAGTAGCTACCTATATATTAAAGGCATTGCAAAGTGCTATATTCTAGTTAAGCCTTATAATAGAGATAGTAATACTATATTATTAGTTAAGGTAGGTGATAATATATTAGAGCACTTTAAGACCTTCCTTATAGGTATATAGGATATACCTCTAAATAAAATCAGACTAGTAGTTACTAAGTAGAAGGAAATACTTCTCCCTATTATAGAGCTTACTTATTAAAAAGAAGTTAATAGTAATATAGTTACCTGGTATTATTAGCTAATAGTTAAGAGGTTTCCTTAATACTTATTAAATAGCTTTGCCTATAGTATAGGCTTTATACTTATCTTTTATAATCCCTTTAAGTTTAATACCTATAGTGGTCTTTATAAGTTATTTAAGGCCTTTAACACTTAGATAGCTAAGCCTCTTATACTATAACTAAGCTTTAGCCTTAGATAACCTCTAGGTTTTTAATAACTTAAAACTAGCAAAAAATTATTCCTCCTTATCTATTTTAAATCAAACTTGCTTAGTATTATTAATATAATCCTTATCTTTATTATATAGGTGGTATTTAATAATATATTAACCTAATTAATAAGGTGTAAAGTAGAGAACTTTACTATGCTTATTTTTAAGGCCTAGAACTTTAGTTATAAATATAAGTCTCTTATCCTATAAGACTTTCACTAATAGGAGGGTTATTAGATATAATAGGTAAAACTATATATTAAGTGCTATAATATCCTTCTTACTTATACTACCTTAGTTTAGCTTAACTTTTATCTTGCTAATAGCCTTAGTAATAATAGTGCCTCTTCTAGTAAGGATTTGCTTTTATTAGGAGTAATTAAGGTTACTTATATAGTTAATATTATTACAGATATAAAAAGCAGTGCTATAATTAATAATAACACTATTATAAAGAGCATTACCTGCTATAAAACTAGCTTAGTTATAGCTATAAAAGGAAGAAGAATAGGTGCTTTTATTATTACTCTAAGTATCTTAACTATAGAGGGAAATATATATATTATTACAGTGTTCTTATAATTAAGAGCAGCTTTATAACAGTTAGTAACTATTATTATTATTCCTCTAGTTACTACTTAACTTAGCTTTTACCTCCTTTATTATAATCTCTAACTTTATCTATACTTTACTGTTTCTTAGATTCTATAACTATTTATTTCTAGCTTTAATATAAGCCTTATTAGTAGAGTTATTTGTATTATATAACTTTAGCCTAATTATAGGGTTTATATAAAAGCAGTCTATTATCTAGTAATACTTCTTATAGGTAGGGCACTTTAGCTTATTATCCTTCTAATAGTTTAAAGTTCTAGCTAGGGCTAATACTTTCTATATTAAAGTTATAGCCTTCTTATCCTCCCCTTACTAAGTTGCAAAGCTAGATCCCTTTACTAACTTTATTAATAGTAGTTTAGATAAGGTAAGCTAGTCTAAATAAAATATATAGATCTAGTAGTAAAACTTATAAGCTTAGTCTATACTTATAGTCTATAGGGGAGTAGTTAGCTCTGTTCTACTATCTTATTTCTTACTTTTATAGTTATTATCTGAGAAAGAGAAGGCAGCCCCTATATAATACTTTAGAGCAATCTCCTTAATAGTATTAAGGAAGTTAGATATTTAGGTAGTAGGACTTATTAGAGATAGAGTCTTAGCTTATATAGCCTCTTCTATAATCTCCTAGTAAGTAACTAACTACTTAGATAACTAGGATCTTTTAACTAAATAAAGGTAGGTATTATATTGCTAAAGGATATAGTATTATCTTATATAGTTATTAGGTTAAAACTCCTTTTATAATACTTTGAGAATTAACTAAGTGTTAGGTTTATTAGTAACTTTACTTAGATAGATCTAGTTAATTAACGTTATAATATCTCTACTAAGCTTTACTAAGTTATCTCTGATATACTTATATTCCTCTAATTAGCTTTAATATTGCAGTTTAGTAATTTAGACTCTATTATTAAATAATAGGTTATTATTATTTAAAAGGATAAGACTAGGCTTATTATTAGTAATAGTCTTATCTAGATTAGTATAGTTTTTAACTCTATATTAGTTAGCAGTTAATATAATATAGTTATACTATTTAACCTAGTTATTATCACTTTATAAGTGAGGGGTATTAATATTTATATTATCTAAGCTTATTTTAAACTCTTATTATTAGTTAGGTTTAATTTATATAAGGGATTTATTATTAATAAGGAGGTAGCTTATTCTCACTTTTCCTCTAATAATAGATAATTTGTTTAATAATATTAGATTTAGGAAAGCCTAGCTAATTCCTTTAGACTTTCCTAGCTTATTATTCTTTTAATATAATTACTAGCTATGTTACTTAGCTAAATTAGATGCTAGGATTATAATAACTTTAATTATAGGATTCTAACTTGCTTTGCTAATTAATAGCTATTATATATTATTAGAAAATAACTATATAATTAAAATACTAATTACCAGAAATTAACTAGGCTTATAACTGTTAGGTAATAGTATGGCTAGTAATTATTGTGTATAATTTGATATATTAATATATATGTGTAACTAACTAAGGGGCTAAATTAGCGCCTATATATGAAAATTCAGTGCTAACATAGATCCAATGCAAATAACCCATATTTGGGTGTAAATTCATATCCCGGAACATCCGACCCGTGCACACCTCGCTTATGGCGATGTGTGGGTCCGACAGCTTAGAGGAGGGACACGGGCAAGGACGAAGAGGAGAAGCCGAGGAGTATGGGTTTACTGAGTTGGTGGATGTAATGTAATACACGATGCTGCGTTTCCCATGGCCCGAACATAACTACCGCATAATGCAAACAAATACGACGGCACCATGATGGACCTCTGTAACAAAGACAAAAGCACCCCCCCCCCCCCCCCCCCCGACAACGAACTGGTCGGCGATCGTAGCAACTGCCTCAGTAATCCGTCCAAAACAATCATAATAATGTTGATCAGTACCGTACAAGGTCCGGTCGTATCCCTAATCGCTAAAAAATACACGCCCGACTCCCAGTACTCGCACATGCATATCAAAACGTCTTCCATCTACAACCTCGCATCAATCAGTCATGATGAGTCTACATCCTCTTCGGTCCCATCTCCTCAGCCCCATCATCATCCCATTCCTCCCTCCCAATCTTCCTCGAAATCCACACCCCGATCCCCGTGACGGCACAGCTTCCAAGAAACCACCCCTCAAACCACCAATCCACGAACCGCGGCTCCAACGCTCCCTCGAGCGCATCGCCCACCGCGCTGCCCATCTCTCTCGGCAGGTTACTCCTCAACAGCAGGGCGGCGCTGATGACGTATACGGCCGCAATCTGGCCGATCACCAGCGCGAGGTTCGCCTGCGCCTGGTACAGCAAGCCTGGCATCCACTTGGAGAACAGGTGGAAAGTCTGCAGGACGCTGTTGGCACTGGCCGCGAGGATGACGCCGGACAGCAAGAAGCTGATCTGTCGCGCCCAGGCGATCTGGTCCAGCTTCGGGTCCCAGTGACGCGCCAGCAGACCCAGGAACCTGTTGATCGGGTCCGAGGAGCTGAAGCTGGCCGCGGGGTAATAGGCTCTCCTCAACGTCGCCAACGTGGTAGCCAGGACGCGATAAAGACAGTACAGACTGAAGATGTAATGCGGCACAGCCAAGACCTTGCCCAACGTGGTCGCAGCCCTGGCGTCAGCGTCCCGGCGATTCTTCATCATGCCGACGCTCGCCTCGAGGTTGGCTTCCATGGTCTCCAGCCCCGCAATTTCCAACCTCAGAGCCTTCATCTCGGCCTCGTCACCTCCCATGCCCCTGACCGCGCCGAGCATCTTGCCCATGAAGCCCCCCGAACTCGAAGACGCAGCAGCCTGCGCCTCGCTCGCCTTCCTCTCCAGCGCCTGCAGCCGATGTCGCTTGGTCAACAACATCTCGTTCGTAGCATCGAGACCGGCCTGCTTTCTTGCAATGTCTGTCTCCGTAACGGGCCTTTTCCTCCTCTCGGAGACGGCGCCGAGTGTGTGCCACGGAGTTGAGACTGCAGCGAAGCCGCTCAACATGGCCATCAACGAGATGCCAATGACTCCGATGCGCTCCAAGCAGGCCCTCAGCACCCCCCCACCAGCAGTCTTGGTCTTATCGAGTCCAACCATCTTCCCTAAGCTCCAAAACGCAAATAGCCATCCCGCAAAGGCACAAAGTTGCACACCCCACGCAAACCTCGGTATCTTTCCTTTACTGTTGCGCTGAAACTTCCACCCGAACCCCGAAACGACACTCTGTATCTCCAGGAAGGGAATGACCCCCACGAGCAGGACGAGCAGCGTCGGCACCGTGAACCTCAACCCGACCTCCCTCGCCCTCGTCCCAACGACGTCTGAGACCTCGCAAAGTATCAACTCCCCCAACACCGTGGCCAGCGCGACCGTGACGCAAAACACAACCGCTGCGGTCCTCCGTCTCGGGCTCTTCTGCCCATGCTCAGCATGCGCCTGCCTCAAGCTCGGTGGGGCGTGCGACGGGAGATAATGCTCCTCGCCATCGTGCGCGTCGTGAACCCTCGCAAGCTTTGGGAAAATCTTTTGGCTCGCAACCGTCGCGACGACGCCGAAGGTGATTATGAAGGGTGAGAGCGCGAAGAGGAGGCCGAGTGTGGAGGGCGCATTGGGGTCCACGGCGGCGCAGGCGTCTTCGTCGCAGGAGGAGCTTTTGAACCAGGGCATCTGGGGCTGCTGGCGGGGCCTTGACGTTCGTTCGTTCGATTCGCGGGGTACCGATGGGCGGCGGCGGCGGTGGCGGCTGGCATGCGGTAGTAAGGAGGACAATCGATTGGCGACAGCCGCATTCTAGTCGTGTAGCAACTTCTTTGCAGTGCGTTGAAAAAAGGAGCGTTAACGCGGGAGTCGCAAGGTTGGGATCGACATTGTTTGGTACATGGTCGATCTGTTCGGACAACCGCAGCAGCTGCGACGGGAGATGCGCTGAGGGACTCGTCACGCTGACCTGGCCTCTGGAGCTTCAGCCACACGTAGTTGAGCCACACGCTGAGCCCCGCCGGTCCCCTCACAGCGGCCAATGGGCGCCTAAGGAAGACTCACTCAGAGATAAAATCCTTAAAGCGAGTTGAATTCGTGTGCTCATCTACCCAAAGATACCTAGGGAGGAAACGAGACACTGTTAAGAAGGAGGTGGGAGTTATGCTCGTTCAAGATCATTTCTGTCTTTTATTGGGTATCAACCCGTGGGCTAAATGAACAGCAGTGCTACTTCGACAATGCTTGGAAACAGGACCGACTTGGGCACATGCCCATGGCCCTCCAAACATCCTCCTAGTAATCATACCGTGCCCACGCTGGTAACCATAACGCCATTCCAAAAGATGATGTATTCCTCCGATTTCAAGGCCCCCAAGTTTTGAAACTTCCGAACTCCATCCCCTCAATTGCCGCTGCTAGCGCGAGACTCCTTCGACTCATCGTCCTCCTCATCGTCCACATTTCCTGTGGAATCCAGGCTGGATTTCCGGTTCTGCTTTAGCAAAGCAGCAGCCTCGCCAACCTCCATCTTGTGGAGCTTCTCCTTCTGGTTGGAGTTGATGAGTTGGTCGCCCGGGACTACCTCAAAGTCGTCCTCGTCCTCGTCTTCATCGTCGTCACTATCGCCGGCCGTGCTCGGGGGCGCTCTCCCAGACGCTGAAGAATTTGCCTGGGATAAGCTGTAGCCCCTTGGTTGCAGAAACGAGTTCGGGTCGATGGGCTTGATCGTAGGGTCGAAGGCTGCCGGTAAGCCCAGTGCCTTGGCAACTTGATGCGCTTCTTCATCCGCGGTATGACGGATCTCTACCTCGTACATGCTGCTGCGCTCGCTATCGGCCTCGTGTTTGCCTCCGGTTGCTGACAGCATCTTGAGATATGTCTGCCGCTCAGAGTCGTTCTGTCTCTTATTCTTCTTCTTCTCTCGCTTCTCCGTAGGGCGAACGACGACCACTGGGACCGGCGAGTATTGAAGGCAATATTTGGAGAAAGAGTTACGCGTGTTGACAAGACCTTGTAGTCCGCCGAGGGATCGGCCGCGAGTGCCCACAATGAGCATTGCGGGTTGGTACATTTGAATCTACGTTAAGACGAGCGTCAGTTCCTGCCGTTACCAAAGGTGCGGTGCTTTCCCCGAGCTATGAGTAGGCGATGGAGCCACTTACCAGTTTCTGAAATGTTGAGTGCAGTTTGCCGCTGGCGTACTCCAGCACAACGCTGATCGCGCGGTTGGCGCCATTGCGCTTGAGAATGGAGTTCATGACGCTCTCGGCCTCCTCTCGATAAACTTTCTCGCTGGTGCGCACTTCCTTTTCGATAACTCGCACGCATACAATCTCGTCGCCGTCATCAACCAGCTCGTCGAGCAGCCATTGCAGCGCATAGTCGGAATAGGCGTGCTCGTCGACGCCGACCATGAAGGTTCGCGATCTTCTCTGGGCCTGGTAGCCCTTGTGCCTGACATTCAATGTCAATGAAGGCGTGTTGTTCTTAGTTGCCTCGCCCAGAGGCAGGTTGTCAAAGGCAACATGTGACTGAAACCTGTCGGGCGCCGGGGTTTGAGTTAGCGTTGCCATTAAGAGATGATGTCAGCGTTAAACGAAGCAGCCGTAAAGAGATGGACCAGGCTAATGTCAAAGACGTGTAAAAGGAGAAAAAGAGGCGTGGAAAGTTGAAGATGGACGAGGCGACTGGCCAGAGGTGATAGGGAAGAAAGTTGTTGCGCGTGGTAAAGTACTGCGTGAGGCAGCCTCGGAGCAGGAAAGCAACTGGTTGGTGGGATGTGATTGCGAAAGTCAAGGTAGTAGTCAGTGTAGTAGGCTAAGGGGGGCTGTGGACGAGCGCTTCAGGTGCCATCTTGGATCCTTTCTGAACTGGGCTTGAGTGACACAGGCGCATGCAGCGGGGTAGTGGGGCAGGCAAATGACGGCCCTGGCGAATCAAACTGAGGTGTCCTCCATGTCTGACCGGGTTGCGCTGTGTCGTGTGATGATGGAAAGTTGCAATGAGCCGCTGGCTGGTAGGTTTCGAGGAGGACTGGGCGGCGGAGGATTCATTTGGAGAGTTGTTTTGTTTAGTCGTCCGATAGAATCCCGACGTGTTGGCGCCCGGCAACGACAACCGCAACTCGGTTGATGCTTGTTCACTGGAGAAAAGGGGTCTCCCGCAATGACGCTGCCATTACTAAGGTTGACTTTGGGAACACAGCCCAGCGTCAGGGACTGTGAGCCCAGAACACTGAGTCCGGCGACGGCAGCGGACATGCCGTCGAACCCCACCATTCCGGCCAAGCTTAGACACTGGAGTCAGCGCCCGCGTCCCGCATCCCGCGTCACCCGTCTTTCGCAGAAGCAATCAAAAGTCGAGCCGCCATCTGTTGCATACTCCCCCGCATCAGGCATGCAGCCCGGCCTGTCTTGTCTTTGGGAAGGACATGGGGTGGATACTGGTGCACGGCGGCAGCATCCGGCCGGCTTTCACTCATCAATCATCTTTCGCCCGAGAGGCCTTAGGCCGATTGCCATGCGGGAATGTCGCGGAGAAGTCGGATATGATTGGGACCTACCACCATGTTTTCAAACGACTGGAAGCTGCTGGACGGTGTGAGGTACGCATCAAAGAAACAAGGTGGGCAAACAATAGCACATGAGCTAGACTGGCTCCCGAGCCACACTGCAGCTGGTACATCCGAGTTTGCTGGCGACGTTGTTGTGTGCGAGAGCATACAAAACGTACGGCCGCCCCAACTTGGAGCGGTGAAAGACATCATCTCGTAAAACCACATCCAGGGATAGGAACAACTAGGGGCCAACTAGCAATGAAGGAAAATTTGCGCCTACCTTTCCGGAGGTGGTGATGATGCCCTGATGCGCTCCTTGTCTGTCTTCTTTTGGAGTCCCTGTGGCAACGATGGATTCCGAACCGGCGCAAACGATAACGACGATATCGACGACCCCCTATGTCGTCCTGCGAAAGATTCCGTCTTGGTCGATTCGGCGGAGAAGCTCTCCTTCGTACTCTCGAGAGGAGACGGACTTGCAAAGCTCGAAAGCGTCGTAGCGCGACTCAACTGCCCTGCATCTCCGCCCTTGTTCTCCTCCCCTTTCTTCTGTGACTCGATGGAGAAGTAATCCGACTTGTTCTTGTCCTTGGGCTGTAGCGGTGTCTTCGGCGAGACATCCGAGTCGGGGCTCTGGACGGGGAGCGTCGTTCGGGGGCTAGGTTCCGGCATGGTGTGCCTGCGAGGAATCTGGGTCTCGTGTACACGGGGTTGTTTGGGTAACGACGCCTTTTGTGGCGGCGGCGAAGGGCTATCCTTCGCGCTCTTCTTATTCTTCTTTTTGCCGCTTTGCGGGAGCAGGAATACGCTACGCCAGTTTTCTGAAGGCCTCATCGGAAGGCTTCACGAGAGCTGTGTGGATCCGGTCAGCATGGGGACTGGGCGAAAGTAAATGCAGACGGCCTCGGTGGTGCCCAGTTGCAGGTCCGCAAATGCCTTGAAGCGTCGACCAGGGTCGCAAGACGAGATGGTTGGGGCTGGAAGGCAGAACGCAACGCTCAAAAGACGTCGCGCGCAGGTGGCTAGTGGTGAACTGACTATACGGTCTAAAATAGGGAAGATGTCTGTCGACTGCAGCGCCAAACTTGTGAAATCAAATGGCGATGGTCAGGGCGTTTCCTTGCTGGGAGCCCTGGGTGCCTAGAGGTGCAATACTAAGACGGAGACGACAATATGGGATGGAGACGACGGTGGTTGCTGTTGGCAGTACGGATGATGCTGATTCAGGTGAACTCTGTTGTGGTGTCTGCCTTCTCGCTTGCTATGTGCAAGAAATTCTGAGCGTAGTGAGGCTGGCCGAAAAAGGGAATTCGAGAAACGGAGTATCGTGGGCGGGTGAGTCCGCCTCGAGGAGGGTCTTTCTTGAAAGGAAGTAGTTCAGCTTGTGTAAGAGGCGGTTATGCCAAGGCTGGCGGGGCCTCACAAGGCACAGAAAGCTCCGAATATGGTATTGTAGTCGATATTGGCGACGCCGCTCTAAACAAACGGGGTGTGGCGTAGTAGCGCGAACCCGAGCTTAGGGTCCCCAAGATTGTCGGTACGAGTGGGTTGAGGATGGGTCCTGACTTCGTAGCGACGGGCCAGGTCGGTGAGCAGGTGATGTCGCGTGAGCTGTCGCTGATTGGGATGGGAGCTTCTGCAAAGTTTGGCCCGGGCGATGGATCGAAGCACTGCAGACGGAGGAATGCTGTGAAAGGTTCTGTCGACTACAACTTCGTGGTACGAGTATGCCGAAGAGGGTATCTGGTATCTTGGCTGCGGAGAGGACCGACGTGGAATCCAAAACTTCTGTATTCTTTGTATAATGGGAGATGAGGAGAGGTTAAGACAACCAAAGAGAGAAGAAGTCCAAGAATGATGTTGTAGAGTCTGGGCATGCGTCGGGTATGATTAAGAAGAAAAAGTCTAAGGCGACGGGGAGCGGAAGCAAGCGCAAGAAGAAGAGCAAGAGCAGACCAAGAAGCAAGGAGCTTTGGATGTGGAGGAGTTCTCTCGTCTAAGTACCTAAGGTAGAAGAAGTAAGGTAGGTACGGATCACAGACGGGAGTGAGCACATATAGCACAAGGCCCTTCAATTTGTGAGGCCGGGGAGGGTACGAATAAGGGTGCACATCTTTGGATGTGACGCACAGAACCGCTACCGTGGAGGGAATGCAACCAGCAGCCCAGGAAAGCGCAAGGGTTTGTGGTTGAGATGCCCTGGCCAGACCAGACCCAGACCAGGTACGGAAGACCTCAGGTACATAGGTTGCCTCATGCCTTACCTTATTTTCTCCATACTGTTTTCGTAAGGTAAGATCGGGTACCTTGTTCTACAGTTCGTTTGGCGGAGCGGAGGGTAAGGTAGAGGGAGGGCACATGGGAGACGTAGGCGAAGCGGTATGCAGACAAACAGGGTGAAGTGCTGAAAGGGGAGGGAGGGGGCGAGAGGGATGGAGGCGGAAGGGGTGGAGGGGAGGGGCCCGGGAAGCAGGCACTGGGTGTTTACGGAGGTACAAAGAAGGGCAGGGATGGCGATGAGAGATGGATCTGTGGAAGAAACTTAAGGTACTACCTACCTAGGTAGATGGGGGAGAAAGAGAGAGAGAGAGAGAGAGAGAGAGAGAGAGAGAGAGAGAGAGAGAGAGAGAGAGAGAGAGAGAGAGAGAGAGAGAGCCTAAAGCAATCAGGGTAAGGTATCTGTGAGAAACAGCAAGATTTACTTACTTGCTGTAAGATGCGTCTCAATGAAGGAAGCTGCCAAGGAGCTAAGTGCACCTTCTCTGACAGAGCAAGGCATCTAAATACCTTACCTTAGGTTGGTAAGTACCTTTAGTAGAGACATTTGGAAATAACATCTGAGAGGAACGAGCAGAATGAGGAAATAGAGGTAAGGCACCTCTTCTCTCGCGCAAGGCAGGTGTGGCAGCAGGTACCTCCTTCCCTTGAAACGTGGTGCTATTAGCGCCACCCAGAGCAGCTGAAGGCAGGTGAGGTGCAGCTGGAGGAAGCTAGGACCACGAAAAGGCACTTGCTGCACCCGCTGCACCTGATGCACCTGATGTGCACTAATTCCCACCTCGCCTCGAAGGGAGGAACACTGAATGAATAATCGGCTGCCCTATGACTGCGACTTGCGACTGCTTCAGAGCCCAGAGACACAGCCCTTCCTTTGCTAGACCTTGTCTCGCTTCCATCCCACTTCATATGAATACAGGCACCTTACCTCAGGGCGATATACCTTTACACGTGTAGGTCCACGGGTACCTTATCTCTCGAACCCTCAACTTCTGGCGATCTCATCTCAACGATCCCCAATCTCAAGACGCACCCTCCGGACACCTCCCAGCTCCCAGGACCTAGCAGATCAGCAGAGACCCAAAATAACCTGAGAACACCACCCAAAACTCGCCAAGACCGCCCCAACAAGTACCGAGCCCAATCACGCCTGTCGTCTCCGATGCCTCTAAAGCCTCCAACGGCCCTAATTACACATCTGCCTCTTTTTCAAGCTTCTCGGGACCCGTTTCTCAGCACCCGCCATCACTTCATCCCTGTCCTCTCGACGACAGACTGCAGCCTGCTGCACACTTACACCCTCCCGTCCCTCAAAGTCCAACTCGACTCGAACTGACTCGGCTTAATTCCAACGGATGAACAACACCTCCGCCAATTGCGCTCTCACTGAGCTGCCATGCAATCACACTGCTGTCACGGCCTTGTCATCGCCTGCAATGACATGACATGGCATGATGGCACGCGCGTGGTGTGAGATGCATCTTGAATGTACACGCCCTCCGTCGAGAATCTAAGTTTCTTTCCTTCGGAATGTCCTGACGTACGATTGCCTTTGGGGCTCTACTCTACGTATACTACAACACGACAATTCGGCGAATGCTACATGGTGGAGGTACCTGTGCCGGTCTGCGACATACAGCTGCCCACCTTACCTTCACACGTCATGCAAGTTAAACCTCTTGTCGCTCATCATTGCCAAACCTTCTCACTATCATACCACATTTCCATATTTCCCGTCTCACAAGCTCCCGAAATCCAGAAATCCCACCAACGTGGGCGGCGGCACGCGGCAGGATGGTGCGCCAAGCTGATCATCGCCGCCAGCGGATCCCCTAGACCACAAGGGGGCTTCATCAGCACTCGTCTGCTCCAAACACCAAGCACCGTCGCTACACCAGCACATTCTACATCGCATTGGACCGACGCAATCCCACGTCTGCCCAGGCGGCCCTCCGAGAGCTAAGACTATCCTTCTTCACTTCGACAATCACCATGAGGAGACCCCTCCGACCCGCTATGTCAACCACTCGTTGACTTTGAGCCTAATCCCTCCCAGCATCCGTGATCCAGGATGATGGAGGGAAACTTTTCGCCCACTTCGCATCTCGAAGCAAGCAAGAGTCGGTGTACGTATGCCGCCCAAAAGGCTGCCTCTGAATCAAACCAGAACCTTTCTTCTTCTCATTTCTTTCTCGTTAATGAACCGACATGCCCCTGATGAGCCCCGTTAGCAGCTTCGCAAGCTGGCCCATCTAATCCACACTTCCTGCCCAACGCCAAGGCCTAAGCCAAGACAATTGTATCTCTCTGCTTGCTCCGCTAGCACTGCGCTGGGTTTCTTTTGAATTCTGTGGCCCGAGGCCACGCAGGGCTTGATAGAACCAGCTGCGCGGCGGCTCGCCTCCGTAACCCTCCACTTCGGCGAGCAAATCTCTTGTCCGGGACCCATCAAAGTTGCAAGACCCCGTCCTGGGCGCTGCAGTTGGCGTCGAGGGGGTGGCTAGACGTCGCTGTGCTCTGCAGACGAGACAACGACACAGGTCCCGGAACGGAAACCCTCATAGAAAGGGGCCATGTTTCCAAGATACCAAGCCGGCAAACGCAAGCGGCGCGGAGAGGCAGCCCATGCCAAGATGAGGACGATGATGGCGCCCTTCTTTTGCAATTCGGTGCCATTCGATGACCACTCTTGCGCCCAGAAATTCCTCCCGGCTTTCCGGCCTACTGTTCCTTGTTGTCGATAACGTCTCTCACCCTTGCTGTGCCACCTCTCACCGACAAGATGCCAGTTAAGATAATATGTGCCGCGCGCCGTGCAGCCTGCTGCCTCACTGAAACAAACGGAACAAGGTCCCCTATCAGGATCCAATTGATTAGCCAGCCAGATCTCTTATCAGAGCCACGAGGGCGCGCGGGGACCCGTGTTCGCTTGTCATCCGTCAAATCTCTTCTTGTTCACCGTCTGAATGGGAGCTTGAACCTAGGTAATTGATGTTGACCATTAGAATCGAACGAGCATTACACGCTTGTCGTTGCCGCCGATTGGCGTGTTCCCAAAGATTACGGTCCAGCGAGATATCTCGGCCTTAGAAGGGCTAGTTATGGTCCACGTTGTTGTATCTTTGGATGGCAGTTGCAGTGGCATTAGATGCGGTGTGAGGTTTATCAGGATGGCACCTAATCAGCTTTCCTATTAGGTTGGCCTCTTGTCTTCGTCCCTCGTGCAGCTTTCCTAATTTCACCTACAGCCGCACGGCAGCTACGCGCCTCCTGCTGGCCAAGTCCACGGATTGTGCACGTCTGCAACCACATCTCTGACTTCTGCGATCGCTTGCATCGCTTGCGTAAGTTAAAACGTAATCCTGTGCGCTCGTCTACAGCCTACTGATGCACCTGCAATAGCCGAGCGACAACCTTTTCATCACCCATCAATGACTCCGCCAACACCCCAGTCGGTGGTGCGGAGAGGGCTGCAAGTTGGCCCAGAAAGACGACGTCAAGCACCTCTGTGATCTGCCTTATTTGCTCGCTTTCTTACTGCACGACTACACATCTAAGCATCTTCTTGGCAACTCTAACGGGACAGGCACACGCTCACGCAGAACCAATCTGGCTCACGAGAAAGTGGCCAAGACATAGGCGCAGAAATTTAGGGTGAGGCACTATCCAGCATTAGACTGTTGGCCTCACAATGACCACATGCCTTGAGTGACCTGCTAGGGAGATTCCTGGAGGGAAAGCAATTCACAAACTGACAAACTTTCTGAGCGGACCAGCCCGTCCCTCCCGACAATTTCCCCGGTCTGCCGACGCGGCGTGAAGTCGGACGCAATTCCTGAAATGGAGGATCCCCCCCGCGGGCTCCGCTTCAACCTCAATGCATGTCGGTCATCGGACGTGCGGGAAGCGTTCCATCGTCCATGGAGACCGCGAAGGCAAGGGGCTGTTCGTCTGTGGGATCTGACAAGTTCATCAACCTGAACGGTTAGATCTCAGCCTCCCGCCTCGTCAAGACCGGGTCCGGACAAGGATGGCCCCTCACTCTGTCGTGCTCCCCGCGTCAGAAGCCGCTTTGTCCTTGTTCCCAGGGATTTCCCCTCAACGACCGCATCGACAGCGCCTCAACAACGACAGCGTCAGGAGGCTTTTGGGAAGCGTCCAGGCGATTTTTGGTAGCAACACAAACGGGCATCTTCAGATGCAGGCTTCTCCGAGCACACATCCTTGGCATGTTTCTTGCGCCGGGTTTCACCTCAGAGGATTGACGCGGGGGTCGCGGTTTGAAGCAGAGGAGACCTGACGAAAATAGTTCACGATTGACTAGGTCACTCTAGGTCTTGTAAGAGCTGCACAGTTCGTGCTGATCTTGAACAAGTTCCCAGAGACAATTTGCCTAGCAATTTTCCACACTCCTAGGCTTCATTGGAACTGAGTGGTGAAGTCACGTACTTCAAGAATGAATGCGGAGGGATGCTTGAGTATGTAAAATGCGATGCTGATGCGATTCTCGGTCCGAGTACGCTATGAATGACAAGTCCATGGCAATGACCATAACAGCAGCACTAACCACAACGGGCAGCAGGAACTCCACGGGCCAGGCTCATAGCTGCGTGTAGGGTTTCTTCACAGAGACATCTGATCAAAAGTTCTCAATGGTCAGAACTATTGTCAGGCTGCTCGCAACAGGTTTTCTTTGCGGGCTTACGACTGGTGCTCGCCTTGCGCGTGGATGGTTCAACTGCCCATCACTAGCATATCGTAGGGACTCACACTACCGACCGGCAACGGACTTTCTGTTTGCCCTAAGTGATCATGGTTTTGTTCATGTCGACCGGGATCGCTATCGTGTACCGAGTTAATCAAGATCACCAATGACCATGTGTGCCGGGCGTTAAAACGCATATATAGTGGGCGGCGGCACTCCATCATCCATCAGAGAAGCCCCATCTGCCTCAACTTCGTCTCCCCGGACTTTCTCATCCATGACGGCATTTTGAATGAATTGCTTCGAAAATGGACACGTTGGTCGTACTCTTTCAATTCTAATTATTTCCCGTTTGGTTCACTTCATCCCGCCCAGCCCAACCAGGTCCAGTGGTTTCAGGAAGCAAAGACGCCTGAACGCCGTAACAATGCCGAGCATCCCGGAGTCCTTCCCCGGGCCTTCCTCGTTCTTTTCTCTCTTCCCGCAACCCCTTGTTGTTCTTTTTCTCGGTCTCTCCCGTGCCGCGTCTGCCTCGACCACAAGTGTCGTTAGTGACGAGGAGACTCGTTTTTCCCTTCCTGGACGGCAGGTCTGGTTAGATACAGGCCACGCTGCCCCAGTCTCGGACCATCCTCCTCACACCGCGCAGCTCCCAATTTCAAAGGTGATTTGGGCCAGCCGCAGGAAGAAAAAAAACTCCCCACCTGGTTGTACAGGGCCCTAATTTGTTGCTATCACTCAAGCGTATGTGCGGGAAAGGTTGCGGAGGTACCAGTCCACGAGCTTGCGGCCGACCTTGGCTTCCGAAATGTGAATCAGGTCCTGCGATGGGGTTAGTAAATATTCAGCGCAAATGTAGTAGAAGAGGATCACATACACCCTGCATGGCGTAGTCAAGATCGCTAACGTTGACCAAATCGCCATCCAGAAGGCTTCCCTCGGTGTAGCGCAGCTGCTTGGTGCGCTGCTTGTTGACGAGAAGCCATGAGCGGAGCTCGTCAGGCTTGACCTCGAGGAAACCAGCCAGCTTGTTGAGGTCCATGGTGGTGTACAGGCGGAGGTAGGACTTGACGGTGGGGCTCCACATGTTGGTCTTGACCTCGTCCATGAAGACGGAGAGGTGGTGCTCGACGGGGTCGATGTTGGACTCGGGGTTCTCGAAGTCGGGGGGCACGGGAGAGATGAACTTGGGGCAAGCGGCGCGGAAGAGCTCCTCGAAGATGGGCAGCGACTCGGGGCCGCCGCGCTGGAGCTTGAGCAGCTGGTCGCCGTACTTCTCGCGCAGGGCGGAGTGGATGGTGTCGTCGAGGCGGGTGGGGTGGAAGGCGACGCAGATGGCGATGAGGGCGTACATCTGGTCGTTCTTCTTGGTGATGGAGTCGTACTGGGCGTTCTTCTGGAAGTTCTTGGTGCGGCTGACGTAGACGAGGATGTGGCTGAACATGCGAGTGGCGTCGGCGTAGCGGTGCATCATCATGTAGGAGAAGCCTACGTAGTAGTAGGTGGTGAAGTGGGCGGCCATGACGCGGGCGAACATGGCCTTCTTGTTGAGCTCGATGTCGTCGAGCGTCTTGAGGGCGAGGCTGAAGTCGCCGAGCAGGCAGTGGACGCGCAGCAGGCCGATGATGGAGAAGTAGCCGAGCATGCGGTACAGGTTCTTGGTGCCGTACTCGCCGGCGACGGCCATGGGGTCCTCGTTACGGCGCATGGCGGCCAGCTGCTCGGTGATCTGGGAGCGCTGGATGAGGGAGTAGAGGACGTTCAGGACCGAGTAGCAGCCCCAGGTGTTGGGGTTCTCCTTCAAGACCTGCATCTCCTCCTCGTTGGAGGCCTGGCGGGCGATGCGCATGCGGTAGGAGGAGAAGGAGTTGAACTGGTAGATGAACTCGTCGATGACGTCCCAGGCCCAGTAGTACTGTGTTGCGCGACGGCAATTAGCTTTCACGAAAACCGACACGATAATAGCTCGATACGCGATTGGAGATGCGGAACACAACGTACAGAAGGCGGCTCGAGGTCGACGGGACCCTCGCTGTTGAGGATGAAGTGGAACAAGCTGCAGTACTGGTCGTAGCTCTGGAACTTGACCTCGAGGGGGGCGGAGAAGTCGAGGGGTTGAGCGGCGGCGGCGAGACGCGACTGGATGTCGTCGGTCTGCTGGGCCAGGCTCACCTGCTCAATCTCCTCGCCGATGCCGTCCTCATACTGGACCTGCTCCTTGTAGTCGTTGACGAGGGCCTCCTCCTCGACGTCGCTGTCGTCGTCCATGCGGACGGGCCGCTCTCCGTTCTGGTAGCCGCTCATGATTGCGTGACTATGTTGTTTTTCGGTGGAGTTTTCTTATCCGGGAGAGGTGTCCACCAGAAAAGAAAACCAGACACAAGAAAAAAAAAGAATTGGCCGGAAGAGAAAAAGTGTCGTCAACAACAATTTTCGGAGTTGAGGACAGGTAGGCGGTCGTTTCGGGCGATCGCTTCTTTCGTCGGCTGGAGGAGGGATTGGGAGGGGTGTGGGGGGTGGGAAATTTTTTTGCGTTTCTCTCGGATTAGGCACTCAAAGGCGGATGGGAGGGGAGGGGGGGCGGCTTGCGATAGCTTCAGAACAGTGTTGGCGTAAAATTTGGCGAGCTGTGAACCCTAACGTGCGCGCCCTCCGCAGATTCGATAGAGTGATAGTTGCATGCAGCGGTACGAAGCTGGCTATCGGGGTGAATTCACCTAAAAGGTGTTTTGGCGGGGTTGTGGCGGGGAGGCGAGGACTGAAGGAGGGGCTGCGCTGAGGTAATTGCAACCTCCATTCACTGCACCTGCTTCGACCCATGACAGCAGGAGTACCTGACATGAAGAAAAAGTCGCATAGATACATACACTATACAACCTCACTCATCAGACTTGTCTGCCTTCACTGGCCTTACTCCAACCAACACACGAACGACCTGCATCAAAACCAGTAACCGTGTCTGTGCAGAAATTCTTGAGAAAAAGGTGGCGAATCACTGGCCTTGTTGCAGATTTCTCTAGCTCATCTGAATGCCAGTTGGAAGCGGCCTATTAGTCACAGGCTAGGCGGATTAGTCGCCGAATCATTATTCTCACCACCATCCGGACGACATCCCTGCTCAGACGTCCCAAGCCGCAGCTACCGGAGAGGCTCATACATAGAGACCTATCCTCTCCTTCCTCACTGTTTCTTTTGCCCGGCATTCCTTTCTGTCTATAGATCTTTTGATACCCCTTTCCAAATCTCATCCCTCTCCATATCTACATCCCGCCACACTCATCTGAAATACGCCCGTCATGCCCGTGGTTACACCCGAAAAGTTGGCCAGCCTACAAAGGCATGCGGTCGATGTCCGCAACGTATGTCTTCTCTCATGCTAGCTCAAGTGAACACGCAGCTAACCAATCGCTAGATCTGCATCCTGGCCCACGTCGACCATGGCAAGACGTCACTTACAGACGCCCTGCTGGCGACGAATGGCATCATCTCACCAAAACTCGCCGGCAAGATCCGGTATCTCGACTCTCGGCCTGACGAGCAGCTAAGAGGTATCACCATGGAGTCTTCCGCCATCTCGCTCTACTTTTCCATGCTGAGGAGGTCGGCCCCGGACGCTGAGCCCGAAGCCAAAGAGTATCTCATCAACCTCATCGACTCGCCCGGTCACATCGATTTCAGCAGCGAAGTCTCCACCGCGTCTCGTCTGTGCGACGGAGCCGTGGTCTTGGTCGACGCCGTCGAGGGCGTATGCAGTCAAACCGTCACAGTCCTGAGACAGACTTGGACCGAAAAGTTGAAGCCTCTGCTTGTCATCAACAAGATCGATCGTTTAGTCACTGAGCTCAAGATGTCGCCCGGTGAGGCTTACACCCACCTGAGCAAGATTCTTGAGCAGGTCAACGCCGTTCTCGGCAGCTTTTTTCAGGGCGAACGTATGGAGGAGGACCTCAACTGGAGAGAGCGGATGGATGAGCGTGTACGGGCCACGGCTTCAAAGGAGGTTGGCGTAGAGCAGATGACCGAGTCGGGCGAGTTGCAGTTCGAGGAAAGAGACGACGAGGACCTCTACTTCGCGCCCGAAAAGAACAATGTCATCTTCAGCAGCGCCGTCGACGGTTGGGCGTTCACCGTCCGTCAGTTTGCTGGCCTTTACCAGAAGAAACTCGGCATCAAGAGGGACGTGATGGAGAAAGTTCTCTGGGGCAGCTTCTACCTCGACCCCAAAACCAAGAAGATTTTGGGCCAGAAGCATCTCAAGGGGAGAAACCTGAAGCCCATGTTCGTTCAGCTGGTCTTGGAGCCTATCTGGACGGTATACCAAGCGACCGTCGGAGGTGACCACGGAAAGGGTGACCCAGCTCTGTTGGAGAAGATCACAAAGTCCCTGGGGCTCAGCATCCCTCCACACATCATGCGCTCTCGTGATCCCAGACTTCTCCTGACCACCGTTTTCGCATCATGGCTTCCGCTATCCACGGCCATTCTCGTATCCGTTGTCGAGTCTCTGCCCTCGCCACCAGCTGCCCAGGCCGATCGACTCCCAGAGATGCTGGAAGACGTTCCCGGCGCCGACGCGGTTGATGAGAAGATCAAGGACGCCATGGTCTCCTTCAGAACATCGTCGGAAGACCCCGTCGTGGCGTACGTCAGCAAGATGGTCTCTATTCCGGAGAGCGAACTCCCTCAGAACAAGCGCAGGGGCCAACTCAGCGCCGATGAGGCGAGAGATCTTGCACGCAAGAAGCGTGCGGAAGCGGCTCGCGCTCAAGCGGCCGCAACTTCTAGCACCAACAGCGTCAATGACCTGACGACCGCTCTCGAGGAGGTTAATCTGGACGATTACACCCCCGAACAGGAAGAAAAGGAGATCGACCCGGAGCACCTCATCGGTTTCGCTCGCATGTACTCCGGCACGCTCTCCGTTGGCGACTCTCTCTGGGTCATCCCGCCCAAGTGGTCCCCAGCCAACCCCGATGCATCTCCCCAGCCGACGCAGATAACCGTCACCGCTCTCTATATGCTCATGGGCCGCAACCTCGAAGCCCTCGAAAGCGTTCCCGCAGGTGTCGTCTTCGGCATCGGCGGTCTCGAAGGCCACCTCCTCAAGAACGGTACTCTTTGCAGCAAGCTCGAAGGCGCAGTCAACCTTGCCGGCGTCGCCACCCTCGGCAAACCCATCGTCCGCGTCGCCCTCGAGCCCGTCAACCCCGCCGACCTCGACAAGATGATCCACGGCCTGCAACTCCTCGTCCAGTCCGACCCCTGCGCCGAGTACGAGCAGCTCAGCAGCGGCGAGCACGTCATCCTGACCGCCGGCGAATTGCACCTCGAGCGCTGCCTTACCGATCTCAAGGAGCGTTTTGCCCGCTGCGACATCCAAGCTGGCGCCCCCATCGTACCTTACCGCGAGACCATCGTCAAAGCGGAAGAGATGCGGCCCCCGGCCAACAAAGAGCTCGGCCGCGGCGTTGTCGTGGGCACAACCTCCTCCAAACAAGTTTCCATCCGCCTAAGCGTCCGGCCGCTCCCTGCAGACGTAACCGACTTCCTCCTGAAGAACGGCGACGTCATCAAGCGAATGTACTCAGACCGCAAGGTCGACGAAACCGAAGGCGGCGGCACCAACGAGGACAAAATCGAGGCAGACACGGACCTTGTCGCAGGCAAGTTCATGTCCCTCGAAGACTTTAAGGCCAAACTCCAGTCGGCGCTCGAAACAGGCCGCGGCCGCGAGGCTTTCAAGTCCACAATCGATCGCATCGCTGCCTTCGGGCCCCGCCGCACCGGCCCCAACCTTCTCATCGACTCTACCAAAGACGGCCTCCTGTCAAAGATCTTCTCCCCGGCCCCGGAGCGTGCCGAGGAATCCGCCGCGGCGCCCCAGGCCGACGAGCTCCTCCGACCGGCCCACGTCGCGGACAAGATCCCCTACGCCTTCCAGCTGGCCACCGCCCAGGGCCCGCTATGCCACGAGCCCGTCCAGGGCATCGCCGTCTTCATCGAGGACATCGCCATCCACACCACCGACGACGACCCCAGCCCGCTAGCCCGCGATCGCCTGCCCCGCCTCACGGGAGAGGTGATCAAGACCTTCACCGCCTCGCTGCGCTCCGGCATGCTCGACTGGTCGTCGCGTCTCATGCTGGCCATGTACAGCGTCGAGATCCAGGCCTCGACCGAAGTGCTCGGACGCGTCTACGACGTCCTCACTCGTCGCCGCGGCCGCGTCCTCTCCGAGGCGATGAAGGAGGGCACCCCGTTCTTCACGATCCAGTCCGTGTTGCCCGTCGCCGAGTCCTTTGGCTTCGCGGACGAGATGCGCAAGAGGACGAGTGGTGCCGCGCAGCCGCAGCTCATCTTTGCCGGGTACGAGGTGTTGGATGAGGACCCGTTCTGGGTCCCGTTCACGGAGGACGACCTCGAGGATCTGGGTGAGTTGGCGGACAAGGAGAACGTTGCCAAGAGGTACATGGACGGAGTCAGGAGGAAGAAGGGGTTGCTGGTCGAGGGAAGGAATGTTGCTAGAGATGCGGAGAAGCAGAAGACTCTGAAGAGGTAGACGAGACGGGCGGGTTAGGTAAAAATAGAAGTTAAAGAATAAAGGTCACGATGTCTTCACTGTCGGCGAATAGATGAGCTGGGACACTTTCATCATTGCTGGTCCAATTGGCCCTGCGTGAGATGAAGCCGGAAAGCTGGGACTGTGCCAGATATTCCGTGCGGCGGACTCCCTTTTACATTTAAAAACACGACAAATCAGACGCACCCAAAGAAGCACTGCATCAGTGCTGATCACATCACGTCTCAAGAAGCCATCTGATATTTGCAATTTTTTGAATTCCGTTCCCTCGCCTATCGTCTATTTGCACCGCAGCGAGCCCATCCCTAACCCAGCACCTTCCTTCAGTCGACAGAGTCAAAACACACACATCAAGAACATCCTCACAGTGCCTGCGCCAACTAGGCCGATCTTGTTTTTGTTTTCATCGTTTTTCGTGTTCCGTCCAATCTTCATTCGTGTTTAGAAAAGAAAAGAGAGGGAAAAATGAGAAACCCGTGGGCCTGCTCGCGTCAAGTTTTGGTATCGAAGAAGGGAGAGAGAGAAAAGGGGAGAAGGGGGGGCATAGAAACAAAAATAAAAAGCCGTCTCAAAAAAAAAGGAGTTTTGATTGGGATAAGCCACGAAACCAGAGAGAGGGGAGTCATAGGTGGAAAACGTCGATTCGATGGGATCATTGAGGGAGAGGAGACATTCCATCGTTGCACTGCGCGTCGCGGTCCATCTGGGGGGTGAGAGAGATTGAAGGATTCGATGTAGCCGGGAGAGTAGTAGAACTTGTGTTTGTGATTGGTGTATGAATTCCCTATGCTCCTTTTTATGTCACTAGGAGCAGAAAATCTTGGCCAGTCGAGATTTTGCTGATTTGGTGAGAAGACCATGGGTTGAGCTTTTGAGCAGACAGCAAAGGGAAGAGAGAACAAAGGAGAAGACTAAGAGAGAAAAAAACAACATTCGGTCATGACACCCCTCCGTTCCAACATCCGTAAACCCTTATTTTTTGTAACCACTTCGCAAACTCCGATGAATGCGTGCGAGCGCGCGCCTTCTCCAGTCGCTGTGAGTCGAGGAGACCGTTCTTTTAGTGTTGCTCAGAGTAGGGCAACCCGAGCAAGGACCGTCGAGGGTGCTGAGTGCAAGGAAAGTGTTCTTGCCCTTCAGTATTCCGGATGAGCCAGGATCTTCGCGTAGGACAAAAGCAAAATATCGAAGGGGGGGGAAGACAGGTATCGTGCCCCGTCAAGCTCCGATGATGCGGTTCATGGCGTGAAGTCGTTCGTCAGAATCGTATTCGGAGTCATCTGGGTATATTTGACGAGGGATCTCGTCTAAGCCCGGCATGCAAACAATCGGGCGCACCTTTTCAGCGACATATTCGGACTTGGCCCCATCTTGTCCGGCTGGCCGCTGAAGGATGGTGAGAGGCGCACTAGCCCTCTAAGCAGCGCCTCGGGGGCCGACGTTGCGTCGGTTCTTGTTGGGTACAGTAGTCCAGCCGTCATCCTCGACAGGAGCATCGCCTTCAGCGGCGGGGGCAGCAGGCTCCCGGGCGGTAGGCTCCTGGGCGGCAGGCTCCCGCGCGGCAGGCTCTCGAGGAGCGGGGCCACCGTTGGAGCGGGGAGGGCGACCGCCTTCGAAGCGACCGCCACCACGGGGTCCGCCTGCACCACCACGGCCACCACGGGGTCCGGATGGGGGACCACGAGGACCTCTCTCTCCAGATGAAGCCGATCTCCAGGTGGATGCTTCAGCAGCACGAGACTTAGGTGCCTCACGAGGTTCCTTAGGCTCCTTTGAGCGGATGGGAACCTTTTGCTCGTCAGAAGCGCCGTTCTCCTTAGCCTCGCTCTCAGCAGCAACCTCGTCCTTGGGCGGCTCAGCCGCCTTCTCCTCGGCAGCCTTAGCAGCTTCCTGCTCGGCCTTTTCGGCCTTTTCCGCAGCCTCCTTGGCAGCAGCCTCCTTAGCCAAGCGACGCTCCTCCTTGGCCTTGTCTTCAGCCTCGCGCTTCTCCTTCGCCACCTGTTGCTTCTTCTCCTCGATCTGACGCTCCTTCGCGGCAGTGTCGATGGGTCGAGCAGCACCGAACGGACTGGCCTTAGAATCAGTGGCAGAAGGTGACATGACGTCGGGAGCCTCGGAAACGGTACGCTTGGCCAGATTCAGTCTAGGGCGTCCGACGGTGGCAGCGGCAGAACCAGCGGGAGAGGGAGGAGCCTCGCTACCATCACGAGACTGGCTGCCAGACTTGACAGCTGCGTCAGGGCGCATCTTGGTTCTCCACTGGCTGTCTTGCTCAGCCGCGGTAGGGACGCGCTCGGGACGGGGAGGGCGAGAGTCCTGGCGAGGTTGCTGACCCTCACCCCAAGCAGCAGGGGACTGGTGGCGGTTACGGAACTCACGTGGTCCATCGTTGGTACGGGGTCGGCTGCCCTCGCGGGAGCCACGCTCTTCCTTGGGAAGAGGAGAGAGGGGGCCTCTACGCTCCCAGTTGCCAAAGTCGCGGACCTTGCCGTCGTCCTCACGAGGCTCGCGCGGGGCACGACGCTCGCCAAATTCGGAGCCACGGCGGTCGTTTCCACCACGTCCCGGGAGATCGGGAAGGGGGCCCTTGCGACTCCAGTCACCAAAGTCACGGGTAGACTCCCCTCGGTCACCGCCACGGGCTGTAGCTAGGTTAGCAGCTGATGTTGTAGGTCCGGATGGTTCTGCTTACGAGGATCGGCAACCTTGATTCTGATAACACGGCCCTGGAAAGACTGGCCATCCAGAGTCAGTGCCTGCTTCAAACCCTCCAGGTCCTGGAACTCGGCATAAGCAAAGCCCTTGGGGCGCTGCTGCTCGCGGTCCTCGATGATGCGGACATTGATGATGTTGCATCCCTCGAAGAACTCGGTAACGGTGTCGACGGTGGCGTCGTAGGAAAGGTTGCCGAGGTGAGCGGTATAAGGAGGCTTGTCGGGGAGCGTCTGGGGGAGGTTCTCGCGGATGGAAGAGTAACCACCATAGTCTCCTGCAAATCCATTAGTATGTTGCATTGAGAGGACGTACACGTAGCCGGATGAACTCACTGCGCTCGGGACGGTCGCCACTGCTGCCCCAACCACCTCCAGAGGGACGGTAGCCCGCGCGCTCGGTGGGAGGAAGTGCCTGAGTACCTGGGATGATATTAGTGGGCTAAAAGCCCTAAAGTCTAAGGCTGAGACGTGAAGCTGTCGCATACCGGCTATCTCAAGGTTAGTAATCTTGTTTTGTGCATGTGTGTTTGGCAGTGCCACAGAGGAAAACCACTCACAGAAAGTATCTTCGACCTCATCTGCCCACGATCCTCCGTAGTCTGCAATTTGTCAGTATTTTGATTCCCGAGTTAGCGCATGGGAGGTGTGTCCGGTTGAGGGGATGGTTCGATCGTTCGGCTGTCGAGGAACTTGGCAAAATTTTATCGTGGGGTTGCGACTGACTTTGGTCCTGCAGGAAGTCGCCAAGCGACATCTTCTGCTGTTCCTTCTTCTTGGGAGCTATGATGACGTAGTTAGCACGACTGCGAGCCTGGGACGACATGTCTGCACCGAGGACACCCTACGCACCCATGATTGCGGTGTTGAGGCGGCTTCGCGCAACGATTCAGATCGAGGCGCGAGGCGGGGAGTCGTAGTTAGCCGAACGAGGCGGCTTTTCGCAAGGGGTGCGGTGGTGGTGCGGAGGCTGGATATCCGAGGGATATTCCAAAGGTCGAGATGCCGCCTAGTATGGGGATCTCGGGCGCCGGATTCGAGAGGGTCGATTGGCGATGCGTCGGAGGTGCGCGAGAGACTTGCAGGGCCCAGCTAATATTTGTTTGCTGGGGCGGTAGTCTTTGAGAGAGATGAGGTTTTACCCGCGCAGAAAGGGTGGTTGAAAGTTTGTGAGGGTTGGACAATTTTCTAGGTGGGAAACACTAGCCCCGCTATGGCCTAGCGCAGCTTTTTCACCTAGCGCCCCGCCAAAGAGCACGGACCAGTGAAGACCGGGAAAACCCGTGATTGAACAATCCCGTTTTGCGAGAGGGGCAACCCGAGCCTTGGGCGGGAGAGGGGGAGCCCGCTATTGACCTCAGCGGCAGCAGCAGTGAATTATGGGCGCCTGCTTGTATTTGCATCTAAAGGGGCCGCACGGTTAAGAACGTTTTGAGCCGCACCGAAACATTTCGCTTGTTTGTCATCATCTCGTTTGATGCATACCAGAAGCTGTTTAGGGAAAGCTTCCAGAACATTACTCTTCCCCCCCCCCTTCTTTTCTGGATTGACCTGTCGCTTGCTGTGCGGACTTTGTTTTCCTGCACCCTGCCGCCACATTCGACATGGCAGATGACGCGAGAGATGAATTGAAAGAGAAACGGCGGCAACGTCGGGGCCTGCTGCCGCCAGAGCTTGTCGATCTGATGGGACCGCCCTTGAAGGTTGGAGCGTTGACAGGTAAGATCTTATGTCATGGCTGATCAGCAACTGTGAGTTCACGTAGCTGATAAAATGTTCCAGGGTCCATTGGTCTGTTTAGTGGCATTGCTGCTGGAATCATTCGCGACTCGACGCCAGCTCTATTTGCACTTGCATCCGGCATCCAGTGGTTTGCCCTTGGATCAAGTTATTGGCGTGAGTGATCTTATCGGTGGTTCACGGGCGATTGCTGATAGGTGAACCAGTGTCCAGGTCAGTGGTGCTTAAGGCCTGGGGTCGCGAGGGGCAAATATCCGACTCATCGAAGGTGAAGGCAAGTGCCATTGCTGGAGGAACAGCAGGAATGGTCGGTGGTCTCATACGTAAGCTGCTTTTTGACACCCTTGGTGAAAGTATTCTTACAAATTCAGGTGGCCCCAAAAACATCATCCCTGGAATCATTGTCTTCTCATTAGTGGGTGGAGTTGGTCAGGCTGTCGTCAACAGCACACAGGACACGCCCTCTGACACTAAGAAGGAGAAGAAGGGCTTCTTCGAGTCAAGTTGGAGCCCCCTGAAGAAGCTCTCAGATGACGAATATCGCGGCATTCTCGATGAAAAGATGTTGAAGATCGATGCTGAGATTGCCTTGATCGATGAAAAGATTGTCGAGCTACGGGCTGCTAAGGCGGCTGAGCCCTCGTCATCCCAAGACTCAACATCAAAACCTGTGGCTGCTGGGAAATGATGTTGTGTGTTTGATTAGCCCCAAATGTCTAGAATAATGTTTACGCTCTTGTAAAAATAAATGTACAATATCCGCAATCTCACGAGTATCATTCCGACTTTTGTTGTGATCGTATGTTGTCGTACAACAAAGTTACCGGAATTACATTGCCGCCGCTGGAGCGTCATGGTCGCCTTGTCGATGTTGGTGCGACGAATTACCTTACTTCCTTCCAGCCTTTGACACCAACATTGAGAGCCTCTGCCATCACTTTGCTTCAAACGATTATGGGGCACATCAATGCATCACCGTTTCAGTTAGAAGAGGTTTTCGACTCCGAGCGCCCCGACTATGCCACGTGGTGAAGAGACGAGGTGAACCTTTAGGAGTGGTCCGGGTGGCAGGAAAACGACTTGGTACGAAGGGTTACAACCAAATCCAAGCGCGGTGCTTTCGAGAGATACGTCAGCCCCGCCAGATAGCCCGAAAACAATCACACAATCTCATCGGGGCGGATCTTAACTGTATCGAAAAGAAGAGTAGCGCAGAGCTGTCCGAAGCTATCAAATCAATGTTCGCTTCGTACTGGGACTCCGCTGTATGCTACATATATCTGGAGGACTTACAAAAAACCTCAGAAGACTTCATGTGAGACCGCATGCTCCCTGGGCATCGATCGTTCACCAGAGGGTGGGCTCTGCAAGAGCTTCGGCCAACCTTCATGTTTAGGAATACATGGACAACGAAAGCAATATCATAGCACCTCTTAGTTTTGCAACGGGAATTGACCCCTGATATACTTTTGGGCCAAGCAAGTCTCCCATCTGCCTGCCTCGCAAGGAACATGCCATTGGCATCAGCTGGTGAAACAACTACTGTAGTTTTCGTGTGTAGACCATTGGGTATCACTACTGGCATCTCACCCTAGGGCTTTCAGAAGCTGTCACAAGGTTCCCAATGTGGACGAAACGTCTTACTGCCGGTATTATATATGACTGATTTGTCGATCACATCAAATATCCTGATGGCTTTCATCTATTGATTCTCACATAAGAGCCAAGATTCACCCTGACGGCAATTGGTGTGGCTCTGATAGGGAGGCCGTTGCAAGTATTGTTTGTCTGGGGCTACGCCGACTCGAGATGAGCAATTAATTGCTGGCTCTAGCCTTGCTTTAGAGCCGAGACTCTGTGTAGACGCAAGTTGTGCTGGAGCAATCCCCAGCAGACTTTGAGAACGTTACAGGCACAGCAAACTGCTTGCCACAAAACCCGTAGCGCAAGCGCTGGGCAACACATCACGCTGCCAAAAGAAGGATTGTGTGATTAAGAGTCGAGGGATGAAGATCGAGATCGTTTTCGAGCCAAGCAGATGACATGGTTACGATGATCTTATACTTCGATACTTCACAACAGAATGGCTGCTCAAGACGAGTGTCGAAGAAGAGTTCACGGACCTGACTCGTTGAACACTGTGGTCCACGTGGCTGGCAAGTATGTTAGATCCTTCCGATCTCTATCTCCGATTCAAGGGTTGGTGGACCAAGTGCGGATGGAACGACTTCCGGTTTGCATACGAGGTAGATACATGGATGAGGGCGATAGACCAGCAACAAAGAATCGAAACATGGTTCTAGGGATGTTGATACTAATATTGAGGTCGATCATTGTTGACCACGAAGAGGCTGGAATTCTTTTGCTTCTCTACTTCTACCGGCTTTGATTTGGCCGTTTTACGGCACTTGCGCATCCATCCATGTCCATGCGTTTGCTTATCTTGCCCACAGAAAGGGCATCTTGGTTCAAAGGTCTGAGCCTCCCGTCTGAGGCTTGTTCAGTCGAGCCCGGGATGACGGTAGGGTACGCAGTAAGGTATCGAGCAGGGACGCCTCGGAAAGCTGGAGATCGGAGGCGTGCTGAGCAGTAGACCAGCCCTAGCTTCGGAGTTGTAACATCCCAAGTCTCTCGTCCAATGCAGGAGAAGCATGAAATTTGCGAAGCACGGCCCTCTGATGCAAGCAATTGACATGAGGTGAGAATCTGTGGCGGAAGGAGGAAGGCGGCGCCAGATGGTGGAAACCAATGGATTGGCACTGGCCCCATATTGAGTAATCAGCCACCCAATGAGGGACAGATATGCCCGGAACTAGCCGTGAAGCGAAAGCATTCCTGGGGGTGGGAATCCAATTGATATGTTGAATGGCATGCATTTGGATTGGGGGAAGGGGGGCCTTGTAGCGATACTCCTGACATCATACAGCGGCCACGTATGCGGCAAGTATCTCGACTTCACCCCCCTTCCAAAGTGGACTTGGTGATGTTCATTTCCACCCGTCAAATTCCCAAGTGCCCTGTTCCTGGATTCCGCCGCTCCGTCCGTCGTCGTCCCTTTCCTTTCGCAGCCAGCCCTGCAACAACGACGCCGCCTCTCCTGTCCCTTCCTGGCTCTTGATTGTCTTGGCTCACTTGGTCTAGCAGACAATCCTGTCTTACCTTACCAATACCAACCAACACCTTGCCGCTACTAATTGTTGCTATTGAGACCCAACAGGCCGTGTTGTCTAGCAACCTGCCCGCCCGTTATCTTTCATCTTTTGTTTTTTTCTTAATCATCGCCAGAATCACGGACGAGACGGACAGACCGGCGCCCTGACAGGGTAGAACTAAAGTGCAGACCACCAACGAACGAGAGCCTTACTGCTGTTGGTGTGTTGTGGGAGTGTCAATGTCGTGCCGAGCAGTTTACCAAGACAGGACAAGGGCTTAGACGGCATCTCTCGCATTTCGCCAGTCCAACAATTCCTGGCTGCGTTGCGTCACTCGTTCTGCAGCACCTGCACAGCATCTCCGATCCGCCGGCCTTTCGAGAGCCAACCCTCTACTTTTCGACAGCACAAAGGAATACGTCGTTCTTCCCCCAACGGAGGAAGCGCTCTCCGCACGTCATCATTGCCGCCAATTTTTGGGGACACCACCAATTCCGCAGCCCTCCCTTCCGACCAGCCAAGGGATCCGATCGCCTTCTTTCCTCCCCGCCGACCTCGTTGGTATCACCATTTTGCGAGCTTTGCGACGACCGACCGATCGAACAGCTAGCCATTACATCTTCTGTCGAACATTGCAACCGCGTGGGCGCCGCAACTCTGCCCCTAAATAGACCGCAGAGTTTACATCAGCAACCACCAGCGATACGCACCCGAATACGCATACACAAGGACTGGCTCACGACATGGCGCGCTCGGATGGTTGGAGGCGGAAGTAAACGTGCGGGACTCCATAGACATCTGGTTCATTCCAGGCACGTTACCTTCTCTTATCCTCCGTTCCGCTGTCTTGTCCTTCCTTCCCCTCCACATCCACTCCGTTCCGGGAGCTGTTGGGCTAACGTCGTGGTGGTAGTACAGACACTGAACCGGGTCTTCGATTGTGCCAGTCGACTGCAGGCTCACTATGGCTCTGCTCAACCCGACCTTCATCTTCGGCGTTATTGTCCTCCTCTACCTTTCCTCCTTTATTCTCTTCGCCGTCGTCCGCATCCTTACCGGCGTATCGATCCAGAGAATAGGTTACTTCTCCCTCCGACGCCTTGCTTACACGCCGAGAGATGGGTTCAAGATTGAGATTCGGGGACTCGGGCTCAACGTCCACCGCCCGACCTTCGCCCAGCCTACATGGCTGAGCGTTGTGGTCAGCGAGCTCGTCGTCACCGTTGACATTCGCGAGCTGGATGGCAAAAAGGGCGACGATAGTTCGGGAGATTCCGATAGTACCGATGTGGAGGACGAGTCCGATGGTCAACCAGCGGAACAGCACAAGGTGCCATTGATACGGCGTAACGGCGGACCTCCGCCCCGAAGCGAGACCTGGAAACACCTGATGAAGATCAAGGACAGGATTAAGAGGGCGCATCGCAAGCTCAACTGGCTGCGCATGGTCGACGTCGTCGCTACCAATTCTACCATCAAGGTCGTCGACGTGGGAGATGTGCAGTTTGGGAGCCTTACCGTGGCTGTCGACACACGGCGCAAGATGGTCGACCGCGCGCGCTTCTTTTTCCAGTCTCGGACCGATAAGAACAAGAACAAGCAGCGACAGGCGGAATGGATAATGACGCTACGCAGCGTGTTGTTTACACCTGAGGGCAAGGAG
This sequence comes from Colletotrichum neosansevieriae, assembly GCA_036785495.1. Taxonomy (NCBI): domain Eukaryota; kingdom Fungi; phylum Ascomycota; class Sordariomycetes; order Glomerellales; family Glomerellaceae; genus Colletotrichum; species Colletotrichum neosansevieriae. The sequence continues at coordinate 112,203 of JAVHLV010000030.1, read as the reverse complement.
TCCCTCGAAGTACTTGATAATGCGACTTTGAATATTCATGGGTTTTTATACGAAGCATTGGACGGACTACGGGACGCCGCCATTGCCCTGAAGCTTGGCCGTGTCCATATACCCTACGACGATGTCCGGCTATGCGCCAACCGATTTAAGGTGTGCAAATCGGCTGCACAATCGCCTTCACCGGAGGAGCCAGCAGACATTTTCATGGAGAAGGTCATCCACGAGGTCGCCCAGCCTGGAAGTACCCACCAAGAGCTGATCCAGACAGTGTCTGACTCGAAAGAGTTCATCAGCTCGATCCTCAGAGGCGTCAAGGAAGTCCAGTTTGCGGTCAGCTTTGTGGGCCTGACGAAGAAGGTGGAAACGGTGAAGCCTCATGCGAAGCCGATCATGCTCAACGCTTCCATGAAGGAGGTCGGGATTGATCTGCACCGCCTGGATCCAAAGTCCCCGTCACACAGGATGTACTTTCCGTCCAAGGACATTGCCCACGAAGCCCTCGCTGCGGCACTGTCTATATCTCTTGGCTTGGATGACGGCGATGGGAAGCCGGAGAGACTGCTGTACATTCCGATGGCGACAACCACAGTCAAGACAACTCTGCCATCCAAGACCGTTGAGATGGCCCAGGACGTCGGTGCCGAAGAGAGGAACGCCAACATCCTTTTCGCTAATTCCGTAGTGACGTCTCCTTCGGTGGATCTGGACCCTCGTCATCTGCCGCTCCTCGTCGCCATGCTCCAGCCAAAGCCGCAAAAGCGACGTGGAGATCGCCAGCCACGGCATGTTCTCATATCACGATTGTTGCCGAAAGCCAACATCAAATTCACGATGCACGAGCCAGTTCTCAGAGTCGCGCTTCCCGCCGTCGATCAAAACGCAGCCCCCGACGACTTTGATCTGATTATTTCTTCCATTTCATCAATTTCACTTGACATGGAATCATTCCATTCTACCGTTGAGGACCTACATTACTCACTCGCCTCAACAATGAGGATACAGTCACACGAGTTGTATTACCAAACGTCATCGAGTAACCGGTTTGACCTCATCCAGACCGAGTCCTTCGAGCTCAAGGTACAACTAAGTGCGACCCCAGATGTTCACGTTGTGGCATCAAGTAACTTGCAAACCTTTGCGATCAAAATGGTGCGACCCGAAATCACAGATGGTTTGAGACAGATTGTGCGACAATTGAGGATGAATGTGGAATCCGAGAAACGCTTCTCTTCAAAGACATCCAACAAACAGCAAAACTTTCTTCGGGCACTGCCGTCGTGGCTGCTTCAATTTCAGCTCCAGGCGTCTGATTTTAGTGTCGAGATCGCAGGCATTGATGAGGATATTTCGGATGACACCCGCGGTGTGTCATTGCAGCTGGATGAGTTCTCTGCCGAGTATCGTGCACAACGACTGGACGGGCTTCAGCGGCGTCCATCGCGCCGGAGGGCTAACAGCCGCACCATTGCGCCCGACTCGGAATTACTCAAACACCCGGTATCGCCCGCCCCTAGGAGGAAGCAGCAAAACCATGGAGATGGACGTAGGGTCGCCATACATGTGCGAGGCTTGGAAGCCTACATTGTGGAGGCGGAGGATCGAGTCGAGTTGGAACCTTTCGTCAATATGCCCAGGTTCGAGGTGGCCTTCCAGGCTATGAGCGATCAACAAGGACCTGTCTTCCACATCCATGCTGGAATGCGCACTGTTCTTCTGCAGTACTCCCTTTTCAGACACTACTCAGTCGGCGTCGCCATCATGATTCTTAAGAAAGCGTTCATGAGGTCTGGGCAAGACCTTACTTCACCAGTGATGTCTCCGACAACACCGCGGAGAGACGGCGAGTTCTTGTCACCTCCAATGTCGCCAGAGTCTCCTTTCCCTGACATGAGCGACTTCAGCACATTAACTCCAGAGCTCGTAGCCATTGACATTAAGGCAGCCCTGGTCCAAGTCAAAGCCGAACTTCCGAACGACCCTCAGATCATGCTTCAAGTGTACGGCGTGGAAGCTGGCCGCCATAGGTGGTCAGCACCATACTTGGTGTCAAAACTGGTTCGCTTGTATGTCCAACCGCCCAGGATGCGAACCACATGGGCCAGAATGATCAGCATCAAAGGAGGACGAGTTGACTACAGGAAATCTAGGAGGAAATTGCCTAGCGGGGAGTTCCAAGAAGACAGGATGATCGACATCACCTCCGACGCTATAAGATTTGCAGTGCCGCATGAAGTTCAGGTCAATAAGATTTCCGACAACTTCAACAACACTCTCAAGTCGATCCAGCAACTTCACCATCGCTTCAAGACTGGGACTAACGAATATATCCTCGACAAACGCCCTGGTGGGCCCAAGAACGTACCGAAGGTGTCTGTTCGCACCCGCTCGCTTCTCTTCGAGCTGGAAGATGGCGCTTTTGAGTGGAAATTAGGCATGATCTACCGCGCTGGCAGAGTCGAGCAGATGCAGCGCCTTGCTCGCGAGGAGGCATTTGAAGTCAAGAGGAAGAAGGTGCGCGAAGAAGAGACAAGAAAAGAGTCCGGAAAACTCCGAGCTCGGTCCCTCTTCCATAGAGGTCGCCAGCAAAATGGTGCTTCTTGGGCTCGCAGTCAAAGCGCTGATGGGCGAAGAAGACGCGGTAGCGACGACCGCTCCAGAGGCAGGGCACCACGATATGACCCGGATGCAAGCGGGCTTGGCATGACAGGATCTTCGAAGATCGCCGAACAAGAAGCGCGCGAGAAGTTGAACACGTACAATGCTCAGAGCTGGAAGAAGCGGATTGATCGCTTCTACTCGATGGCGAGAAACGGCATGAAGGAAATTCGAGGTCTCTTTTGGGGCCCGGATCAACTGCCCGATGATTTAGAGGACACCGAAAACATCCTTGAAGTACCTCAACGACCTCCGCTCATGTTTGCTCTCATAACCGATCTCCAATTCGTCATCGATAAGCCTACGTTTGCTATGAAAGATCTCCCGGACTTCATCCACTCCGTGGGCAAGGGTATGCCGAAAGACATGCAATACGGACTGCTGGTTCCCATGCATGTTTCAATCGACCTCGGCGAAGCGAGGATATCCTTGCGCGACTATCCTCTTCCTCTGATACACATCCCAAGCCTCAAGACCGGGCAATCGACCAGGTTACCTGCAATGTCACTGAAGACCAACTTCGTCATTGCAGAGGAATTCCGGGGAATGGAGTCGACACGACGGATCAAGGTGAACATTATACCTCCACGGAATCATGGGCCTGGGGGTGGCAGTGAGGGTGGATTCGCCATCGATGTGCGTCGCACTATCGGACCAGTCAAATCTTATTCAAACATGAGGGTCGACATCAACACAGCGTTGCCAACAAGGATTACGTGGGGACCGGCTTACCAGCCAGCTATACAAGATATGATGATGGTTATCGAGTCCTTCACCAAGCCACAAGTCGATTCGTCTGAAAGAGTCGGGTTCTGGGATAAGATTCGACTGAACTTCCACTCCAGAATTCATGTTGCCTGGAGAGGCGATGGCGACATGCATCTTGCACTAAAGGGCACTCGCGACCCTTACTGCGTGACAGGCAACGGCGCAGGGTTCCTCATGTGCTGGCGCAACGACGTCAAATGGAATATCAACGCCGACGATAATCCCAAACGTTTCATGACGGTCGACTCTGGCGAATACGTCCTTGCGATTCCCGACTATAGTCATCAGGTCCGCGAAGCCGCAAGGCGCACTGGAGAGGATGACAGTCTCACGAGTGAAGACAATTACAAATCTGGAGCTTCCTTCAAGAAGGTGGTTATGAAGCTTTCCGGCAAGGTGCAATGGATGGCTGGCCTCGTCTTTGAGCGAGCAATCCAAGATGGACAACGAAGCTTCGACTTCAGGCCTCATTACGACGTTGTCCTTCGATCTCCTCATCACGTCAAGCCTGAAGACAAACCATACGATGCTTTCCGTGGTTTCCGGAGTCAACACATCCATTTGTCTATCGCCGTCAGAGCTCCAGTTGATCGCGACTGGATGTCTTCCAACCCCGAACCGTCACGAAGTTACAACACCGTACACTGCACACCTCGGTTCTTCACGCATTTCTTCGCATGGTGGTCCCTGTTTGGCGGTGCCATGGCTTTGCCTATCCGTCAAGGATCCTTGTGGCCAGGTAGAGAGAGGAACAGTAAGAAATTCGGCAAGCATCTATCCACTATCAAGTACAACCTATTACTTGCACCACTGTTCATCAGTCACATCTACAAACATAAGGACGTTGAGGATGCTTCTGACAGCGGTGTTTCTGCGACTGGTCTCAAAGTACGTTTCGACAGCTTCATGCTGGATCTTCATCAGCGACGTGAAGAGTTCAATACTCGGGATCGTGGCCGCAAGACGAAGGGGAAGACCAGCGGTATTAAGATCCATGCGGCCCAGCTCGATTTGGCAGCAGCAGACGTGCGAGCAGTTTCAGCGAGCATCAGAGGCACAACGACAGAAGCCATCAAAAAGGGATCGATCGCCACTATGATCACAAACCAGCACGAAGACAGCGCCGACTTGTCGCGCTTCACGATCCCTGATAACGACCTGAGCTGGATCGATATGGACGATTTCGTCGAGTTGGATTGGATATTGCCAACAGAGCCTAATCCCGACACGAAGATCCTCCCTTTGGCATATGCACCGCGTTTAACATATTTCCGACAGACAGATATTGGTGGTGTGGTATCCGGCGACCCGGATCGTAAAAGCCCATTCGGTGATGAGCCAACCCATTTCTGCATCATGAGTCACGATGACGATCCACGACGAGTACAGACTCAGCTGATCCAAGAACGACTGGCTCAGCTTGAAATCCAGATAGAAAATTCTGACCGGAACGTGGGTGAAGCGGAGCTCCGAGTTGTACGCGACGATGGCAAAGATCCCAAACTGCTTGCCGCGTTCGAGAGTCTGCAACAACAGGGAGCTATTTTGCAAAAGAAGAAGGTCTACCTCCAAAACATGCTCTGGCAAATGAACAAACCAGCAGACGGCACCCAGTTCTTCAAGCCCGAGAACGATAGTAACCAATCAGAGGACTCCATCGAACTTGAGCAGGACGATTCCTTGACAATTCCCTCCGGCGCTGAGTTCGAGAGTGACTTCAACAATCGATTCGTCATTCATAATCTTCATTTCAAGTGGAACAATACTTTGCGTAACATTGTTCTCCGATATATCCATCAAGTCAGCCAGCGGCGAGGTTTCGTCTACTACTTGTCACGTCCCGCTGTCAAGTTCATCCTCGACATAGTGGAAGAGCAATACAAGGCCAAGCAGAACCCCAAACCGGCCAGTAAAAATAGGACTCCTACCGGGGGCGCGACTGCAGGCGCCGCTCCTGACCTTGACGCAGCAGAGCGCGAATTCAAACAAGACATCGAGGATCGGATTAAGAAAATTCTCCAAGACGGCAAGAAGTATGTCAACGCGGACGGCAAAGACGGAGAAAGTGTACCCAATGTGCCTATCGAAGACTTGTCAAGCGGTATCTCGGACGAATTCACGCCTCAGAACAGCTATCATGTCCGCCTGATTGCGCCTCAGATTCAGCTTCAGAGCGACAAGAACAAGAAAAATGTGGTGATACTCACGTCAAAGGGCATGGAGTTGAAGGTCGTCGAAGTCATGGACAAGATGAGAATTTCCGACGTGGTCAGCGGTCTGGTACAACGCAGATTCCTCGTGAACATGGATAGCACCCAGTTCTTTGTTACTCACCAGTCGTACTTCTCCGAGATGGTGACATCCTACGCGGGAAGTCGTTACGGCACTCCGTCCACGACGTCGTGGCCTCCGTGGGTTCCTATGGAGGTCATGTTTGATTTCGAGACCGATCCGTTCGGGTTCAATCGCGTGGTTCAGAAGACATCCGCGACGCTCCGATACGACAAGTACAATACTTTGCGTTTGAAGTACAACGATGAAGTCAATACGGAAGGCTCCAACGATTCGTCTCAGCCCAACACCGAGCGCAAGATGGACAACCTCTGGGTCGAATTCCCGCAAGCCAGAGCACTCTGTAACTCCGGGGACTATTACGCCATGTATGTCATTGTCTTGGATTTACTGATGTACAACGAACCTCTCGAAAAGACACGAAGCGAGCGGTTGGAGAAGATTATGCTGGCATCCGATTTCAGCGATCTCAGCGGTACGCCGGAGATGGTGGAGAAATTACAAGAGCGAATTCGGTCCCTGCAAGACATCAAGTCGCACTTCCAGATCTACTCCAAGTATATGGATCACCAAGGCTGGGAAGATCGTCTAATACTCGAGCGCGACTTGGCGGCTTGCGAGGACGAACTTTTCTTCATGATGAAGGCGATCACGTCGTCGCAACGCCGGTACGAAACGGCATCGGAGAGCAATGCTCTGCTGAGATGGAGCATCACAGCGCGTGATACGGTCTGGCATATGCTTCGCGATAACAAGGAACCCCTCGTCGAGTTACAACTCAAGGATGTCGAGTATGACCGAACCGATAACGCCGACGGGTCGCACATCAACCTGATTAGAGTCGGCAAGGTCTTCGGCCTGAACCTCCTCCCTGACGCCATGTACCCCGAGATAATCGCGCCCTACGTCGATAGCGAAAAGAGCGCAGCGGACTTGGGCAACCAGGAGATGATCCGAGTCTACTGGTATATGCTTGAAGCTATTGCCGGCATCCCCGTCATGGATCACTTTGAGGTCAACCTATTCCCGATGAAGGTGCAGTTGGAACGCGAAGTTGGCAAGCGCATATTCGAGTACATTTTCCCTGGCATCGATGGCGAGAACAAGACGGAAGCCAAGAATAACTCGCCGTTCATGTTGAAACACACGCCCGCGGACGAGGATGACGAAGATGACGACTCTATGTCCGGCTCTGGTCGCCTCACCGTTAGCGACAAGGATGGATTTAACACCAGGCCTGGTTCACTCGAACTTCGCTTGCATCCGACTTTGAACTCGGACTCCCCATCCAAGTCGATCGGCAGCACACCTAAGAAGGGTGTCACTGTCAACACTGGGGAAGGCCATTCCTTCCGCCTCTTCCGGTCAATAGGCACTGGCAAGACCGCCGTCAAGAAACCCTCGTACGAGTCCCTGAAATCAACAGCAAATGCACCTCGCCCTGGTGTTGGCCGGACTTCGACGGGCTTCTCTTCTAAAGAAGGCTCAGTCGCGAGTGACGGCAAGAAGTCCCGTTTTGGACTGCGCAAAGAGTCCAAACCGGAGGAGAACAAGCCGTCAGACGACCTCACTAAGATGATGTCGCGAGCCAGCAACTACATGACGTTTGCACACATCAAGATGCCCTCCGTGGTGTTGTGTCTCAGCTACAAGGGCAAAGATAATCGTAACGTCGAAGACGTGCACGACTTCGTCTTCCGTATGCCCGCGGTCGAATGGCGCAACAAGACCTGGTCGAACTTGGACCTCGCGCTTGCTTTGAAGAAGGCCGTTATCAAAGCCCTCATCTCTCATACAGGTGCGATCATCGGCAACAAGTTCAAGCATCGGCCCAGCAACGCCCAAACGAGCAAGTTGCGAGAGCTGGCCAGTGGCTCCTCGCTTATCGCCCCCTCGTCATCTTCGCAGCACGACGCTGAAAGCATCAACAACAGCGACGACTCGTCCAGCTTATACGGCAACTCACCCGTCGACTACTCGCGCTCGCCGCCGAGGTCTGTTCAGGGCAGCTCGGCTAGTAGCATCCCGATCCCGCGATCTACAAGTAGGAGTTCTAGTGTCGCAAGTTCCCGGTCGCAGCGAACAGGTGGATCCAGCAACCCTCAAGGGCCGGCGGTGCCCAGTTTTCTCATGATGACGCCGCCGACGCCGCAGGATAGTAGAACGCCACAGAATCTCGGCATAGAACTTCTTCGACCATCATCTAGGAGCAGTCTGTCGCCGTTCGACCAGTCCGGTGGCAGCACGATTCGGTCTCTTTCGAGATCGGCCGGCACGGGCGTCGAGCCAGAGGGCCGTCGTAAGTCGGCAGGTAGCGGCTTCCTGCGCGATAAACTGAATGCATTCACGCACCGCAAGCGGGAACAGTCTCAGAAGGAGCCAAGCCAACTACAGAGAGAAGACACGCCGGAGGTAGAGGAAGAGACCGAAACTCCACCGCAAGAAAGTCCGAATTCGAAGAAGAGATTTGCGGGTCTGGGCAATCGGGTGAAGACAGGGTAGACCAGCTTATTGCACAGACACATTGGAGCGGGAAGGACGAGAGCGAAAGGGGTACCATATGGATAGAATGCACCCCAAGGATGGAAACGGAGGCAAAGATTCGTTCGCTATACCCGGCGTTGGCGGAATCGGGCATATTTACCACACACACATAGGCATTGACTCTGTCAATCATTTTCTGTAATTTTCTAACGAGAGAAGCATTGGCGGCGAGAAGGCGGGGCGAGGAAAAGAAGCAAGCGAGCAAGCGAGCGAGCGTTCCTTTGAGGAAGCTGTACATACACAGGCATGGACTTAACTTACTTTCTAAGATGGTGAGGCTTATCAATGTCTGCTTGTAGTGGCAGGGTTGGTTGCTTATTTATTTATGTATTAGATGGGAGCGAGCAATTCAACCTGAGGAACGCAGGTGTAGAAGAAATATAAGTATTCCTTACAAAGCGCGCCGTGCAGTAGCCCGAGAGCTTTGAAGCAGAGATGAGGACGGTGTTGCGTCTGACAGGATGCAGCCTACCAGCCCACAGCTGATATAAATGCCAACGGAACAGACCCTAACAATAGGTTGGAGAAGCTTCGACAAACCCACCATGTGGATGATGGCCGGTAGCTTAGAAGATCAAGCGCAGCAAAGGGGAATATGCCACTAAGGAGGCATCCTACGGGATTTCTCCAAGATGCTGGTAGAAATCCAGGCAGTCTCGGCGCAGGCCGAAGTCGTACGTTCGTGTGTATCAGCGTAAGGACAGGTCCTTGAAGAACTGATGACGAAGACTTGGCGAGCCTTTCGATAGGTTCCTTGAACGCTGCTTCCTTGGATTCGCGATGGGGTGGTACCTTCGTTACCCCGTGTGGGCAATCTTGCGGCGAGGCCGCGCACTAAGTGACCCCAAGGGATCGATCAGTCGTCAGATCAGTAGCGAGAAAGGTCATCCTCGCCTGACTGGTACGCACCCACGTCGTACGGGCTTCCCTTCTCCTCTAGAGTCTGTCCCGTATCTCTTACGTTGGGCAGTCATGGGCGCCAGTATGGGGAAGTTATCGATGACGATATTATGGACAGCAGGCCAGACGACGGGGTTTATTGTCGGGAACCATAAAGGGCGGGAATTCACGTCATACGTTTCACACACATTGCTTGGCTGGATGAGTCTCTTATCTAAAACTAGGGTATCTGTCGTGTTCAACCATAAAGCTCATCGCTAGGACTGGTAAAGCAGCGTTCCAGCAACGCGTCTTCCCGTCAGGCGGTGTTCACCGGCGCCGTGCCAGCCAAGGACTTGTCATTCCATGACTTGATGTGGTGGCTAGCGACGGCACCTCACACCTTCGGCACCTTGTTCCTGCGGAATCCCACCAGCTGCGCCATTTCCGTCCAGAAACCGACGGGCGGCTCCTCGATCGAGTCCTCGTACGCATCGATCAGAGGACGCTCCCAGGTGAGGTCGACGTTCTCGGGCCTAATGTACTTTGTCTTTTTGCCAAACTTCCATCCACAAAAGAGGATAACGCCGAGGATCTGCATGCTGTAGCTCTGGAAGAAGGCCTCGACGCTCCACGGCCGGAACGCCGTGTATCCGTAGATCAGGAGAAGCAAGACCTGAACGCTGAGCGCAATGTAGGCTCCGTAGGGCTGGAAGTATCCGTAGTACGGCCGGGTCTTGCGGTCGACGCCCTGAGCCACGCAGGCCTTGTAGTAGTTGATGAAGGTGATGGACATGATGCAGAAGGAGATAAGGCCGCCTCCCGTGACGATGGCCACGAGCCAGGTGATGACCACCGCTGAGCTGGAGCTGACCTGCAGGAACGAGAGCAAGGGGAAGAGCATCACGACGAAGAAGCAGTAGATCGGGGTTCCTCGCTTGTTGATCTTCTGGAGGAAGCGCGGGGCGCGGCCTTCGATGGAGAGGGAGTGCAGGGCACGGGTAGCGCAGTAACTTTGCATCGGGTCAGCTCACACAAAACCTCCCTCCACTCTCTCACAAAGTAAAGTGTGTGTTCACTCACGTGTAGGTGTTTCCCGCGGAGAAGATGGACGTGAGGATCAAGGCGTTCACAATGTGCGGGAACACACCGATGCCGAGGGTCTCCATGGCAATGACATACGGAGACGCTCCGGCGGTACCGCTGCCCTTGCCTTCGCCAAAGTACAGGTCAACCAGCCTGGGGTTGTTGTACGGGACGACGATGCCGACCGCCAGGGCGCCAATGACAAAGAAGATGCAGAAGCGGTAGTACACCGTGATGAAGGCCGACTTGATGTAGATGCTCGGGCGCTGCGCTTCGGCTGAGACCATGGAGATATACTCAGGTCCGACGACGGTGAAGGCGGCGCTGACGAGGGCGGCGAGGAAGCCTTCGAAGCGGCCTAGGTCGCCGCCCGAGAGATACTCGGCAAATGCGCCCGGGTTAGTGAAGTGGCGGAAGCCGTAGGCGTCGTGCCTCGGGTTACCGCCGCACATTGTGACGAAGGTGAAGGCGAAGAGCATGAAGATCAGGATGAGTTTCCCACCCGAGAGCCAGAACTCGGCTTCGCCGTAGCCCTTGACGGCCAGGATGTTGATCAATCTAGTTTGACATGGCGCGTCAGTTCTCGCGCTCTGGAAGATTCGGCAGCCTCTTTGCGCCATGAGAGTTGCGCTCGGCCGGGGGAGGGCTGGGCTTGAGTCTCACCCATAGAGAATGATGACGGCGGCACAGATGCCAGCCGTCGGACCGGGATCCGTTATCCTTTCGTCCCAGAAGGATATCACGATATTCAACGCAGTAATCTCGAAGGGGATGAGGATCGCTTCATAGAGGACTTTTTTTCAAGAGCAGTCAGAATCACAGAACGATCGATGGTAGTAAATTCGGGAGCGCGAGATTGATTTACAAAAGTTCCACCCGGCCAGGAAGCCGAGGGCATCGTCAACCCAGTACCCGGCGAGGCGGACGAAGCCACCCGCGACGGGCATGTACGTGTTCATCTCGGCCACCGAATTGTTGACGAGCGCAAGGACCATGGTGTAGAGGGTGTAGGCGATCAGCAGGCTGCCGGGGCCGCCCTTGGCGAGGCCGCCGCCGATGCTGATGAAGAGGGCCGTGCCGATGGAGCCACCGGCCGCGACGAGCTGGATCTGTCGGTTGTTCAACCGGCGATGCAGATGCCCGACGTCCGGGTGGGAGGAGTTGACCTGCTGGATGCTACCCAGGTCGGTGGACCCTCGGGTCTTTACCTGCTTCTCCGCGTCTGAAGCCATCGTGAGGGAGATGGGATGTTCGTAAGGGGGGGAACCAATCAGGCACTTTTCCCGGGGGTGGGGGGGGGATCGCTCTCTGGGCGTGTGTAAAAACAAAACCAAAAGAGAAAGGGATGGTAAATGTGACCTAGGCAAGTAGAGTCACAACACCATCACATACAAATGCGTGATGCGAAAGACATGCGAAAAGAGACACAGAAACCGCTAGGACAAAAACGGGGGAAATTGCTGCTAATAAAGAGACGAGAGCCAAACACAAACATGCAAAAAGCAGGCCTTGGGAGCCCTCCGCTTGGCAATCGGACTTGTCCTTGCCCTTAAATCCAATTGCCTCCTCCCTTTGGTTCGTACGGTTTGATAGGCAAGCAATCCGGGGTAACCCACTCGCGAGTGGCATGAACCTGGAAGCTGAGCGCAGGGGGGGCCCGCATCCAAGAGCCTTAGTTTTTCTGCCCCTTCTACACAACAGTTAGCGCAGCCGACCAAACCATACAGACCACTGTTATCGTCGGGGGTAATTACCGCAGGCGGATTAGGTAGAGGATGGCATGATATGTGCAGCTTTTCGCGCCTAGGGTTGTCTTGCTGAAGCCCCCATCACCTACGTCAGCCCAGCTCGGGGCGCGTTGCTGGTTCTCAGAATTATTGTCCTTTACGGGACAAGCACCTGGAGCTGTCCTCCCTAATTGATCAAACGACAGCTAGAACGCGTTTGAATCCGGGGTTATAGATAAGATGGCAGATAAGTTGGACTGTCAAGGAGCAATGGATGACACTCCTCCACTGCTTATCCGTACACTTGATAACCTATCTTGACGTAGGTACCTTAGTAAGGTACGCATTGCCCATACAGAAACCGATAATCTTTGGGCCTAGGGGTCTTGGAGACCGCCTGAATATCCAGGCCGAGCCAAGTTCGCCTTAATTTGGCACCCAGCCTTACCATTCATTCAGCTATGCGCAGCGTCACACCAGCTATTTAAACACATTCCTGGAAACGTCCATTCTTTTGATGAAGATTTTTAGCGAAAGAAGTCCGGAAATGCAAGGTTTGTAATAAGTAAGCTCTGAATCGTGCGCCTATAATTCGTCGCACAATTTGGGACACCCATGGTTTGTCCCCTCTGCTCTGGCCCAATTCATCTCCCGACGATTTTTCACGTAGTACGTAGTACGACCAACTATCTCTACTACAAAATACTGCAAAAGGTGCCGCAATACAGCACCCGCTTACGATCCTGCGGCCAGGGTCCCCTGCTTTTCTTGTCAGCTAAGGGAGCAACTATGGCTCTTGGCATACATCCCACGGGGGAACTGAAGAACATCGGCGGCGTTGGACCGACCACCGATCCGATCACGTGGACCTCGAAACTCCGCGGCTCGGAGTTTCGCGGTTTGGCACATCGGTATTTGACTCCGTGATCCCGCACCCCGGTCAGGCGCCTATATCTCCAGATATCCCACGCTCGGAATGCTTCCACGGGGAAAACGAGAAGCCAGGCGCCAAATCACATCTCGTCGAGAAACAATCATGATAACCAGAAGCTTGGGCACCGGGACCCACGGAGTCGACCGGCCTGCGAGCCATGCTGGTCAGTTATCTCTGAAAACATTGCGGGATCCCGAACCTGCGAGAGGCTGACGATCGACTCTTGTATGGCTCCCCAGGCAGAGAAAGACGAAATGTACCGCCGAAAGGCCCGTCTGTTCTTGCTGTCGACGAGCCGTTCGAGAGTGAGTACCGCACGCGAGTTCCTCGGCCCACGCAGGTACCAAGAAGAGGTAGGCAAGCTCTTATAACAAGCACGTTCCCCCGAGTTGAAGCGGAGTTTCTGATGTACTCCGTGAAGCACAAGCACGTCGTCGTCTCTGAAAGACAGGTTCCGTCACCTGGAGTCGCAAGTTAAAGATATAGACGGCTTGTTACAGTATGTACACTCCGGTTTCGCAATTAATCCCTATGAGAACCGCATAGTTGACTTTTTTTAATGAAAAGACACTCATCAAACTATGGCATCGAATCCTCGAGTCAGGCCGCTGCGCTTGATACTAACCCAGGAAGGTTGCGTACCGGTGCCGGTGGAGCTCGAATACCCAGCCCCTCCTCCAACGATTCATTATCCTTCACCCCCAAGTGAGTCTTCTTTCGCACGTGCGTGCTCGCGTCTGGAGTAGGGGTCTTTGGGGAACTGCGGCACGTCCTCATCTTCACTAAACCAAATCGAAGTCCAGCACTGCCGCCCAACATCCTGGATGACCTCCGCGACTTCTGCGGACGGATGATCCACCTGCAGCCCCTGCCTCTCTTCCGGACCGCCGACCTGTCGGACTCGTCTCCGCGGCATCTGCTTGAAAGCTTCTTGGCGCCGACACTCTCCTTCAAGGCCCTCATTGACGGTGAAACCAATCAGTCTAATGCCATTCAAAATTACGTCCGGTCAGCTGAGGACACGGTCAAGAAGCTCGCTTGTCGGGGTGTTCCGCGGCTCGACGTTGTGACACTCAAATTAGTATGCAAGCCAGCTCAAGCCCAGATGACCCTTGGCATGGCATCCCGCCTTGAAGCATGCCGAGCCTCAATGGAAGATGCATTACCAGATTCCACTGTCGATACTGCCCTTAGTGTACGGTGCCGTTGGAGCGTTTGCTTCCTAGAGAAGATTTTCAGCCCACGTCTCTGCGCCTCCGACGGACTAGACCTCCAAAGCACCGAATATCCCACAAGCGAGACGGTGTCGCCTGTGCTGCCATCGACCAGAAAAGAGGACTATCCATCTGCTCTCTATAACCCTTACAATGCTGACACGGACTACGGATTCATTGCGTACAGTATCAAGATGATGTCGGTTTGTTTCTGCAGCGCACCATCGACGCGGCCTTGGCACACTCTGGCTGGGTCTTCTGGCTCCTCGGTATCTGCCAAGACTACCAGCTCGAGGTGTATAGCCCCTTCGTCGGCCAGCTCGTTGCCGCGGTCGCGACGATAGCGTGGTTGCTGCAGTTTGTGCAAGACCAAAAGGTTTCGCAAAAGGCTGCCCGAGATCTCGCCTGGTGCAAGACGTACCTGACGCGCATGTCCAAGGCGTGGCTCCATCTGAACCAAAAGGCAAATAAAACACATCCACTTGACCCTTCGCTTGGCCTTCTTTTTTTCCAAAAGGTCCAAAAGGAAAAGGGATTGTTGCATCCTTGTAAGACAGCCAAGTGCATCTGGCTGACCTGTTTGCTCCTTTTTTTAAAGCTAGAAATTTTGCAAAACCCACAGCTCGTCGCCGAGCATCGTCGCCAAGAATCGACCGAGAACGGCGGAGCCATGGCGTTTCCGCCGTGGCTGTTCTGGGAATTGTTGGACCCGGACATGTACCAAACGACCTCCGTGGGGCCGGCCTCCGGCTGCGGACCGGGCGCTGGACAACCGTCACAAGCGAAGATCCCGGTGACCACGCATCTCACTCATCCTCCGGGAAGTTCTCAGGCCGACCAGTCGGACCACCCGTCTCCCGTTGCGAACCCGAACTTTGAAGATCCTTTCCTGCTTGACCCGGGGGATCTTGAGCAGGTCTATGTAGAGGAAATGCTCAGTCACTTCATGGTCGATAACTCGTTCGGTAAGGTAGCATAACATGAGGCCTTCATTGTCTAACTACTTTTTTGCTGAAACTTCAAAATTTTGACTTCTAGATCCGCAGGTTATAATCAGTTTCCTATAAGTCTTTAACCGCAATATTTCCCTTCAGCTGGCGTCATTGCTTGTTTGGCTTTCGTGTGACCTGATAGGACGGAAGCCGAGCAACAGATAACATATTGACGTTTTATGCATCTTTATATCTATAACTTCTATGTCAACAAAGATTCCTCAAAAGGAAACTCAGACAGCAGCTCAATCCCTGACCCTTCCTCCCCGATATAACTCTCAACACAGATGACCATACCAGCCTCAATGACCCCATCATACCCGGCATCAGGAAAGTCCCCTCCGTGGTACAAATACGGATACTCTCCAGTCATCCCACACCCGTGTGCCGAGAGATAATACCGATTAGCGTAATACTTGTCCGGAATGTCCCACCCCTTGTCCGCATACTCTCTAAATGTCACCCCGGCCCTCAAGATCCCCGTGTTATACCTCACCTGCTCATGCGCAACTCTGTACAGCTCCTTCTGTCCCTCCGTCGGCTCTCCGGGTCCCGAATGAAACGTCCGCGAAAAGTCAGAACAGTACCCATGTCAGCCCACGACCTCCGTATCCAGCGCGACCAGCTGATGTTCCTGAACGACGTAGCTCCGCCGTCTCCTGAAACCAAGGATTCGTCCGCTGGCCGGCGCTGAGCAGTCGCGTCTCGCAGTAGTCACCGTTCTGCTCGATCACCGACCCGTGCAGCACGGCCCAGAGCTCGTTCTCCGCGAAGTCCGGCCGGACGGCGTCTCTCAGCGCGATGGCGGCGCCCGGGTTGAGGCGTTCCAGGCCCACGGTCGCGCCCTCGCCGACGAGCTCCGTTCCGCATTCAATTTCTCCCTGATGAAACGCTTCCCAATCTCACTTGACCGGTGAGACGCGCCATCATCAACGAAATGAATGATGCGCTGGTTGACCGACTGTTCTTTGCAGTGTGCCCTGGAGCTTATTGAATAATACTGGCCACAACGCGCGTTCTGATGTTCCGTGTCTCCCTCCTCCGGTAGGCCTCAGCGTTGACCTTGCCAGCCTATACAACCAAGAATATCATCAAAGGCATTTGATGAGACGCAGTACGTGTCCGAGAACGAAGTCGAGCATCTAAGACATGGTATCTTGCCCTCAGTATGTCTCTCGTGACCTCGGAGGGAATCACTATCCGTTTTAATACATTCTATAGGGGCAATCATCAGGCCTCGCGGTCTCTTTGAGCTCGAACTCCGTCGCTTTGTAGAAAGATCCTACGACTTTCCAAGTCAGCCTGACGGTTTATATATATATAGAAACGCAAATAGTGATCCCTACAGCTGAGAAAATTGATTCTCTTCCTCTTACAAACGAGACTGAGTGATTCATGAAAGTAAAGGTGCCCGGGTAGTTGAAGAGGCACTCGGCGTAAACCTAGAATAGAGCACGAACCCAAGTAAAATTGCTGATAAATTCTCAGACTCCCTCCAGATTTTCAATTCTTGGTTGGCTTGGTAATTGCATATATCAATCGGAGATTTCGGTTACGGCCCAGTGGGCTAGATGGAGCCCACGGGAACAGTTGTCGACTTAACCATCTTCAACTAGTAGTCCCTTACTAGTACACCCTTATTTTACTCTGGTCGTATTTCTCTCGCCCATTTGCTCGGCAAGCGACCCTGACGAACAAAACTCTGAACGAAGTTGTGCCCCGGAATCAATAAAACAGGGGCAAGCCGCCTCACGGTTTGCCTGCCAGACAACCAACACACCACATACCGTCGAGACGTTTGATCTCACGAACCGAGTAACCAAACACCAAATCGCCGTTACGATCTGTGCCTGACCGGGCACGTGAGAACAATCATCTCTTCTTGTTTTGCAGAAGCACCCGCTGCGTGTCATCTTGAGATTCCGCTCAGACTAGCATCGCCAAAGCTGCCTAGTCTTTGAAGCAGCCGGCTGCAACGCGTCTTCGTTCACACCAGAGAACGCGGAGGAGCCGATGTTTCTTTTTCGGCTATGAGAGTCTTTTTGATGGCCTCGCATGCATGTATCGATACTGGCAGAATATCGCGGTACGCGCTGAGCTGTAACGGAAGTTGGCGGACACAAGGTTTCTAGCGAAAAGTCCAAGCCATATTGCAGGCTACCATCATCAATCACAATGAACAAAATGGCGATAGTCCCAGGATTCCGTCCATCTAGAAAGATTCGGAATGACTGGAAAAAGGGCATTATCTAATCCTTATCTTGGGACCGCGCAGAAAGCGCATCCTTGGCCGGAGGATTCAGCCCAGGAACGAGGCTTGCGGGTCCAAGGCATCTTAACCAAGCAACGGCACGAGCGAACGGACATCGAGAACGCCACGGAGTGTGTCAATGTTCTCTTCGTCTCCTCCACCGACGAGCCACTTGCGTAAGGGCTTTTTCCTCCGGCATCACAGACACGTGCAAAGCAGGTGGCACACCCGGAGGAATACACGAGATGAAGGGTTGTCAGCGTGTGGCTTCCAACTTGCCCACATCGTTGCATCAAGGGGCAGTGACCCATGGTGTTCTTGAGAACACCTTGGCCAGCGGGTCCCGTGTTTGGGAGAGATTGAGACCTGGGGTTTTGCTGGAGAAGTCTAGACCAGGCTATATCTGGGGTATTGGTCCTGACAGCCTAGAGAGAGGCCATTCAGGTGATGTCGAGGCTGTGACTCTCATGCTCGTAGTTAGCCTGACTGCATACTTGAGCCCTG
Source organism: Colletotrichum neosansevieriae (assembly GCA_036785495.1). Classification (NCBI taxonomy): domain Eukaryota; kingdom Fungi; phylum Ascomycota; class Sordariomycetes; order Glomerellales; family Glomerellaceae; genus Colletotrichum; species Colletotrichum neosansevieriae. The sequence goes on along the minus strand of JAVHLV010000030.1, from coordinate 94,357 downwards.
TCCGCTTGGCGCTGATAGGCCACATGGGAATGTCAGCGCTGGTCACAAACAGGCCCAGTCAATAGACACGTGAGATATTGGATTGCGCGTGAGACAAGTGTATGGGGTTTAAACCGGGACGGACAGATTGGAGACCACGAAGGGCTCGGACGTTTGGCCTAGAGGAGATTCTGAAGAAAGAGGTGTGCTTTTGGCGGGCTTGAGGCTTGGGTCAGGAATGGGACGTGCTAGATGGGCGCCGTTGAAATCCGGAGCCGTGTCTTGGGGCCTTGGCGGTGTCGGCGGGGAGGGTCCGCATAGTCAGTGCAGCCGTATCTTGGACAACGACGATCTTGGAAGCGCGGGCCGCTTCTTTCTCTGCTGTGTTCTTGCCTCATGCGTTTCTGTTGCGGTGGGTGTACGTACATCCGCACCTGGTCAGAGCGGAACATGGCATCGGGGAACAAGTCAGATAGTGCTCTCGCCGGTCCTGGCAACAGGACAGCGAACGGCAAGTCCCTTGCGTGCAAGCCATCGTCCGTCGATGGTTTTACCCCGCAAAACATCGTGGGGAGGCACGGAGGGTTGGCCTTTGGTGTGTGGCTACGACTAAAGACACCATCCTAGTTCCCAGCCCAACCCACACTAAGACCAACGCCAGTTGACTTTACTGGTGTTGTATGACGCAGAGTCGGGGTAGGAACTGGCGAATTAGAGCACGGCGATAAGGCAGTTGTGAGACCTGTGTGAGGGTGTGGGACGGCGTTGCTGAATTCGGGGTGGTGCATGAGGACTCTCACCCACGCCTGGCTATATGTCTGTCGTTGATGTCGGGGCAAGTGTTAATGAAGCGACATGATCGATGCTGGAGGCTTGGGTTTCGGTGGTTTGAGTAGTGATTGACAAGTGATGTGCGGGATACGATGGCGGGGGGCAAGAACGGGCGAGGATGAGACAAAGGCCCTGAATATCATTTGCCATGATGGCTGGGTGAAATCCGTGGACAACAGGGACGGGTGGAAAAACAACAAGCATTCTCAAGCCAGGCCTGCCGTATTACCTATAGGTAGGCTGCGGCTTTCCCAAGTATTGGATTCGTGTGCACGGGCGATAGGCCGCCATAAATTCGATGCATGTGAAGATGAGAGGCAGTTAAGCGTGTCATATCTTGCACGGTATGATGGTTGAATTGCGCTGCGTTGACTGCTGCTCTGTTCATGTCTTTGCATAGGACTCTGTTTGTATAAGTTGGCTTGGTGAATGCGGTGATGATACGTCTCAAGGTGCTGAAAGCGGGAGAGCCGCCGAGGTGATCGACGAAGCCAGTAGGGCGGGTAGTATTGGGTTCCCAAAGACTATTGAGTGGCCTCGGCCCTGTTCGTGGTCGATTATCAGGCTCGGGACGAACAAAGCGAGAATGGGGGGTTGGGATAGTTTGGTGAATGAGAGCAACGGATGAATCGGAAGGGAAGAGCCCAGTGGCGCTAGAACTAGCCCGGTGGGAGAACGCGAGAATATGTTTTGGTGGCTCTCTTTCGGCTTGCCTTTCTTGTCGAGGAGAGTCCGTCATATACGTCGACAAGGATGCAGCAACTGGGCCATCTTCGGGGACTTCTGTGAAGCGAAGCGGCCAGCGAAGTGGACAAAATGGAGGTTCACGTGAGTGGTGCGACGCTGGCAGCTGGTGTTTGCGAGATGCTCCCGGAGAGGCACCGGAGGATGAATAGCCGTCCGGCAATGGACATACCATAGTAGGACTTTAGGGGTGCGATGGCCACCAGCGGGTTCGAAGATTTGTCTTAGATCCTGCGGCAGTTCGCTTCCATCTCATCGTCAGCGTGGCTCAGAGTCAGGTCCAGACCTTTACTGTAGAGAGAGTCATAGCAGCCTTGCGATAGCGCTGGTGCCTACTGGGTTGTCACACACTGACATGGTCGGACGGATCTGGTGGTTGGTCACTCAGTTTAGATAGAGGTCACGGAGGGGTTCGGTAAGGGGTGTAATTGGGCATGTTTGCTGGTGGAGGGGCAGAGCAGAGGATGGCAGTATCATATATGGGACGAAATGAAAGGCATGGTCGTGGTTGGTGTTTGGCTGGAGCTGATAAGGACGAGGCACAAGAGGTGGGCCAAGAGGAGGTTGTATTACGCATAAAAGCACAGGAGGAGTAACGCATGAACGTGCACAATGCAGGACAGGAAAGGAAAAAAACAGGAGAACTACCAATGTCCGTGTCACTTGTGCCTTACATAAATTAGGTGCCCTGGTCTTATTCCTGATTTATCCCACGGTGAATCTCCGAGCTGTCATTGGCCCCGCTGGTGGCGTAGGTGGAGCTGACCTGCTCAGCTTCCAGCGTCCACACCTGTGACTCAGCTTCCAGGTGCCAGCTTCCTTCCCTCTTACCGCGACAGACCATGAATGATGATCGGGTCAGCCGGACGCTTACACGGTGTGTCCTTGCTGGATGTCCCTGCTGGGAAGCCATCTGGAACATCGGACCCAATCAAGTGCGCAGATGCGTCGTCAGTATGGCCGTTTTTAGTGCACCGTGCTCGATAAGCAGTCATTTGGGCCCTGTAACTGTGACAATGAGGCGCTGTCATGGACCGCAATGGGCGGTCGACCTGTCTGTCTGGCCGCTGGCGAGATGAAGCCGGAACTGACTGGAGCTACCGGTCGATAGGTGCTCGTATTCAGTTTCGTCCCTTCAGACGAGGCCCACTATTGCTGGCTGAACCTAAGGCAACGTGGATGGGCCGAGTACCCTTTCTTACTTATGTAAGCCAGGTGCGGCACGTATTTCCGCGTCCCTTTGTGCCTTAGGTTGGCTGTCTTGACCCCCAAATCAACTCATGGCCAGACATGGACTTGCGGAAAGACGATTGGAAGTTGGGGTTAGACTCGGAGGCTTCGGGTGCTTATCAGTTGGGGCCTGTGCGTCCATCCATCGCGCCTTGCCCTGCTCTCGCGCGCGCTGGGCGTGCGGTTGGGGAACGCCTCCAAATCGGGCAGGAAGGAGGACGCAGCAGCAGAAGAAGAAGAAGAAGGAAAGATGCAAAGATGTAGCAGGCAGAGCAGGTGCGAGTGGAAGCAGCGACACGACAGCAAAAGGTCAGGTTGCGAAAGCAGGGAAAGTGCAGCCCACGACGCAAGACAAGGTAGAAGGTACCTCAGCTGCCCAGAGCAACATCGATCACATCACATCCCAACACAACACAACTTGCATCCAGTCTGGAAGAAAGCAGGGCAGCAAGGACCAGCTGATTTCAGGCAGGGGCATCGTCACCCCGTGTCTCTAGTCATGATCCCTTCCCACAACGGCGGCAAGACCTGTCCTTCCCCAGGTTCCTTATCAGCAACCCGGAACTCCATCTCAAGCCCGTATCAGAGTGGGGAGAAAGGTGTTTAAAAACGATAGGGTAACATACCTTCCTTACCTTACCTACCTTGAGGTACCTATTACTCGTAATCAGAATGAGGCGTTGTGCTGGGCTGCTCATCCAGTGAGAAAGCGACAAGTGAGGTGTCATGCTCTGCTCTGCTCTGCTCTGCTTTGCTTGCTCTGTTCGGCCTGCCTTCCGTTGCCTTGTGAAGCCGTCAGTTATCTATCTGCCTACCCGTATCTCCCTATCAAGACAGACCCAGACCTACCTGCCTCGGAAGTTGGGAGAAACATCCTGCCGCCTACCTAAAAGCAAGAGACCTCCCAGCTTGACTCTTCATTCTCGAAAGAGGTGGTGCTTCTTTATTCTTCTTCTCTGCTGCGTCAGTGCCTACCTTAGGTATCGCATCGCCGTCGTTATCGCCGTCGCCATCGCCGCTGCCGCCTCACTGAGCGAGCCACCTTCGACTTGGCCTCTCCGGCCTTCCGATACCTCCCCAAAGCGACTGTCATCAACACCAGGCCTCCCGCGATTATTCGTACCTAATAATTATACCCGTCATCGTCATCGCGAGTCTCGAAATCATCCTCGTGACGGTTTTCCATCTTCGATATCCAAGTACCACGAGCCGTCAACCTCCAACCTCCAACTCTCATCCAGGTCCTACCTTGGTGCTCCTCGCATCGTGCTATCAGCAGCCACCCTCTACTCCAAACCTGACGACGACCCCGACTCGTGTACTTCCAATACCTCCACAACTCTACGCAAACCGCACCCGCACCCGACATTGCACGCGAACCCACTCCCGTCCAATATTTGGCAATCGTCAACGGCCTTCCTGCAAACCTGCAAGGGCACCGCATTCCTCTCGCTTTTCGATCGCTGGAGATTGGGGAAGGGATTCAAGGGAAGAAAGAAAAGAAGGGTGCAGCTCCAGCAAAACCCGCGTCAAGACCCAGGATCCAGGTCCCAACTTGCATCCAGACCGCAATCAAGCCTTCGAAAGAGGTCTCCGCTGCGTCACTTCCCGTCAATCACCGTACTCGGAAGACCCGTTCAAGTTCCTCTTCGAGCTTCTCCTTGAAAAGCATCGCCGTTGATTTGCTACCGCCTTGTTGTCTTTACGTTACCAAAACATCTGCAGCCCCTGGCCCCGGCACACGACACCTCACAGCTCCCAGTCCCAGAAAGGCAGAAGGGCAGAAGAGAAAAGGGGACGTCCCGCAGAAGACAGACGAGCACGTCCGTCCACTCGTCCAGTCGTCCGCACGCCCACACGTTACACCCCCCCCCCCCCCCCCTTTAAGGGCAAAACCCAAGTGCCAGGTCCCCTAATCGCGCGTGCGCTCTGCAGCAGCCCGCCAGTGCCGCCACGCTCTCCTCTGGTCGACCCAACTCGCAGTGTCGTTCCCTATAGGTAGTTTGCGCCGCCGCCTCCGCCGCCGCCCAAGGTTGCTGCTCGCCTGCCAGTCGCAGCACTGCTCGTCCCCAGTTGTAGTGGTGCCCTGCCCTGCGGCATCAGGGCATCTAGAGGTACCTCTGCCTCCCTACCTGACCTCACCCAGGGAGCAAGGTAGCCAAGTATCACCCCCCAAAGGGAGTGTGTGCGTGCCTGATCTGGTCCCCTTTCACCCCTTCCCTGTCAACCTGTCTTGACTGTTGGGTCCGGCCTGCCCCGCCGAGCCACTGGCGCACTAGGCCCAGGGAATGTCCAGACGCCATGATGTCCCCAAGGAGTTTCCTTTACTACAATAGGCATCCCTCGGCCTCGACCACACCTTCATCGACTTCTTCCTCTCTTTCATCTCCCACACGTAAACCGACCAGCAATAGTTTCGCCAGTCCGAGCTCGACGTCGACAACAACTACTCAAATCAACAACCCCAGAACGGCGCTGCCTTCTGCCCTGCTGGATCGGAAAAAGGATGCTCAGAACGTTTCTGTCACCGGCACGCCTATCCCTGCTTCTCCCACTGCCACCTCAGCTACCATGGCCAAAACAAAGGATGCTCGCCGCGAAACGTCTAAGTTGGCGCCGTCGAGCCCTCCCAGGACAACCACGAGTGTAACGACCAGACCAACAACACCTACCACACCGGTTCAGATCCCCTCAAAACCCAAATCCAACTTCTTTCAAAGCTCCCGCCGTCAGACACAGAGAAAATCATCCCGCCCTCGGGATGTCCACTCTCCCGAGACGGTCCCTCCGGCCATGCTGGCGCTGCTGGCCATCACTGACATCCCGAGACCGCGACGCAGCTTAAAGCAGAAGCTTGCGCGCGATCAGCCCATGACACTAGAAGCCGTTATTGAAAGGCAACAGGTGTGTGAAAAGGAGCTCAGTCTGACCTTTGGCAAGAACCCCATGGACTTGCTGCTCTCGCCCCCTGAATATCTGGAAGACGACGACCTTTCCATTAGTGACAGCGGACTCGGCTCGGTTCTTTCAACTAGATCCGTTTCTGTTGAGTCCATGCCTTCTCTCGGAGACTCATTCTCAACGGACACGCTATCCTCACTCGAGTCGCCCTATGGATCAAGCCCGCGAAGGAAGCGATCGCGACAGCCTCGGAGGTCTCTAGAGCCCGTTTCCTCGCCACCCGGCCAGCCAGAGAATCACCCGTTGTCTCACAACCGAGTCGACGTGGATGAGCTCGACTTCAGAGTTTTTGACGAACCGCAAGATGAGGAGGACACCAAGTCGGAGTTTTCCTTTTCTGACTACACCTTTCCCCTGCGGCCTCTCAAGTCGGCTTTCAAGTCCAACTTGACTGCTTCGCTTCGCGCACTCCGCTCGGCTGCGAGGTCTATCTCAAACATCAACTTCTCTTCCATTCCGCCGGACGATTTCCTCACCAGATCCATTCTTACCATTGACCCCAAGGTGCCTTACACGGACGAACGAAGACCGCCCGTGCTGGAGGAGGAACCGTCCGCCGCTCTCCGCAGGTATCTGAACCCCACGACCAATGCTCGCATAGAGCCCCACCCAGCGACGGTGATGGCAGCGCCTACGGGGACGCGAAGCTTTACTGCCTCTATTCAGATGCAGACCTACAAGGTTCAGCGAAGCCGGAGTGCACCACCCCCGGCGACCCGGAGCCCCTCGTCGACGACATCGGCAGGCACGACTCAGTCGACGCCTTATCAGCCCCCATCTCAATCTCCGACCCAGACCGCCTTTGGCTACCCGCCTGGGGTCATGCGCCAGCGAGAAATGCGTGAGAACCCAGACTTCATTCGCATCGCCGTCATGGAGATGGCAATGCGCAAACGCGGAAAGCTCGATGACCAGCGGCCCGGCCGTGCCCGCTGGGCGTTGCCACCACGGAAGCCGAGCGTACGGGCCTACGAAGTTGGCGCCGACGGCGTGCCAGCTCGATGGATCTCCGTGTCGCAATGAATATGGCACACGCAGTTCACACCAGATCTCAGCATCACGCAACCCGACGAAGAACGACACCGAAGATGCAGGAATTCTCACGACCGGACACCGCCGACGATGCGCGGTTGAGTTGGAGCAGGACGCACCTAGTTGCCTAACGCCGATGCCGCAACGTGCTACAGAGTACAACACCAAGAACCGAGCACGCCAGACGTCGGATGGGGTCCCGAATTACTTCACCCGCGGCAAGCCAGAGTATTGCCATGGTTTTCCCCTCGCTTGCTGTGTGCAACACTAGGACGGCCCTGGTGCCCGCGGAGAAGAGCGAAAACAAGAGGGGCAGGGTTCGTTGTGTGCGCCCGCCCTGATTGCACCGTGCCTCTCTGGTGGAATCGTCATTCAGCAGGGCCCTGGACGCTAAATTACGGGGAAGCCTTGGGCCCGCAATCAACAGACAGGGGCCGGCACTAAGTGCCTGTCTTACCCGATATCGCGGAATGGTCAGCATCATCGCGCGTCTGCCTCCCTGTTGACGGACTCCATTTTCTGCCCAAATGGTCGACTGAATTGTCTGGGGCACCGACAACGGCATCCATATTTCCTCGCTTCTAGAAGCAGTCGATCGGCGGGTCTTCCTCATTGCCGTTACCTTACCGTTTGGTAATAGCCCCAAGGTTCTTTTGCAACCGGTCGCTCTACACTACCGCCTGCCGCCTCCGGCCAGGATTCTTTTTTGTTCGCGCCCTTCGCCGACCGAACGATTTACTGCGAAATGAGCTGCTCATTAGCGGGTCACCAACACCTGCTGCATTTGTCGATTTTTCTAGAACCGAAGATGACCAACTCAAGGCGAACCACGAAAAGCCATTTGGTCGGTTGAATGTTCGCACATTCGAATGGTTTGAAACAGGGGGCGGAGCAATCCACGAGAATGAGAGACGCAGGATGCGTTGTCAGCGACAACCAGACCCCCCCCCCCCCCCCCCCCCAAAAAAAACGGTCGGAGAGAGGGCAAAGACCAGTGGGACGGACACACGTCCGACATACCACACAGCAACTGCACGCACACACACACATACACACGCACGACTTCCATTCAAGGCCCGGTCCAAGCGACGAAAGCTCGATTTTCAACACTAGATCCGCATAGCCAAGACTTTGCCGTAGGGTTGCATCTCACCTTGCAACGCATCCAAGGTTGCGGAAGCTGCTGTCACCGAAGGAACCGGGCCAACCACATTACTTTTGATTCGCATTTGATTCGACAGCATATGCATAGCGACGGATTGGAACCACGAAGCATTTGACGGCGCATGCATCTTTACCATATTTTTCTTATTTGCCTCTTCTTCTTTCTTTTCTATTCCCAACCCATTCTCGACCACTGGGCTCGACGCGTCCTAATCGCTTTGACGCCCACGGGGAAAACAGTCCACACGGCACGAACTCGGTGTCTGCGGGGGCTTTCGTTGAACCAACCCCCTTGGATTATGATCCCCAGGCGAGCAGCAATGTCTTGGCAACGATTTGACTTCCATCTTGCATGTGACTGCAGGTTGAGTTACTGACGCCCAAGTGATCAAACGGTGTGCGGGCTTGCGACTGAGTCAGGGAAGGACCTCGCAGGGTTGGGACCTTTTTTTCCCCCTTATCTCTGCACACAATGATGCAAGAGATTTGCAATGAAATGAGAGCCGGCGTTTTGATTGGGAAGGTACAGCCGCCAGGGCTTTTGTTGTACTATGTATGACGGCGCAGCGGCATCAGCAAGGAGCAGGAGCATGGGAATCAGGCAATGCGGCAACAGAATCCGCATATGAGGGAAGAATGCGCTACAGACGCACACTGTTGAAATTAGTTGCCAACAAATTTTGATCACATATTTGACTACATATTTGACACATTCTTGCAGACAAATTACACGGACACCAGTGATGGGGCATAAGTGATTGGTGGTGAAAGACAACAAGCTGGATCAGACTTATCCTTGCAAGGCACGACCCAGGAACACGTTGCTCGGACTGGGCCGGGACGCATGCAGGGAGGCCTGACTACGGTGAAGTGTTCTACTCAGGAACACGGCGTGCGGAAACAAGACCGCTACTTTGGCGGAGAAACTGTGAAACTGAGAATTCAGATAAGGATGTCGACCGGCTTGTCAGTGGGCGCGCTACGGGTCAGTTTCCGGAGCAAACTCACCGCCATCCCTATGCGGCCAAGCCGACAACGTTGACGACGACGACGACGACGTGGTTCGGGCTGGCTCGTTCGCTCCTTCGGCGGACCGAGAAGAAATCGGACGTGTTGTTACTATCAGGCCACGGTGGGCTCGACGATTCGGCCGGCGGCGGCAGAGATTTTCTCTTTTTTTCCTTTTTTTTTTCTTCCCCCAAGCCCTTGCAGAACCACACTCGCCTCGGCAGTTGAACAGAGCCGAATTGCCCAATTCGACGCACTCTCGTGTCCTCGGTTGCGCAGTTGCAGAAGAAGGCCCCAGAACTCGGGACATTCTCATTTCTATTCTGCAACGCCTTTTCCATTCCCGTTCACAAAGGGAATGGGCGAGGCGAGAGAGGGTCTTACCACCCTCCTTGCAGATGAAATGTTACCAAATCGTCGGGATCCGCTTCGCGCGGGAAGTCGCGCGATCGTGCGCCCGTTTGCACATGGCCTCGTACTAGTAGCGATGAGGGGGACTTGTGGTTTTTTTCCCGCGCAATTTTGATGGTGTAATTTTTCAGGGTTTTATGGATATCAAACTTTCTGGCCCTGTCGTGTGCGACACTAATTTTTAGAGGTATCTGCGATTCGATCTGTCATGGAGCTTTTTTGTGGTGAATCTTTTTTTTTTCTTTTTCTTCCTTTAGGGGTCTTGCTTGTTAGGGCCCTGCGGGCGTTCTGAGAAGATCCTTGTACTCCTGTGTTTAGGCGGGTTTAGCGCGTTGAGAACCCTAGGGTCTGCTCTCACATCATCCTTGGAGGAATGCCGGTGAGCGAAGAGAGACCAGGGATCACACAAGGGGCGTGGGATTATTTTCGTTTGGATGGAGATTGGGGAGGGATGAACAGTTAGGCGCGTTCCAGAAGGTGGTTGGGATCGCCTCTCTCAAGGGTCGGGAGGAGTCATCTTTTGTCCTGTTTTGATAAGGAGGGACATTTCTTTCTTTCTTTGGGTGGTCTCATTAAGCTACGGGACCGAGGGACGTTTTTGGAAGGCGGTTATTTTTGAGGTCACAGACGAGGGAGGGCTTGGGTGTAATATGCTTTTTTGACAGATCGTGAAGTAAATCGTGGAGATCGTGTTCCTGCCTTTTTTTCTTTTGACGGCACGGACCGAAGTTTTTGATTGGTTTGTGTGTAGGTGAGAATATATCCGACGAATTCTATGAGTGGGTGGTTGACGATGATACCCGTGAAGGCTTTTTTTTTGGTGACTGAAGGTTGTGGTTCCCCCTGGAGCTGCGGGCGTTTTGTTACTGGCTATTTTGGGCAGGTAGATTGTGTTTCTGACCATTTGGATGCTTGGCGAGAGTGAAGGGGCGGGGGTTCAAGAAGGGGAGAAAGAGAGTTTTGGGGAGCATTAGGGAAAGGGGGGACTTCGATTGCTAGCTAGTCAGATACCTTGTCGATGGTTGATGATTCCTGAAGGTTCGTACGTAAACGTGGTGACTAGTTTGGGGAGGTGGCGGCGGGAACGGTGTGGGTTTTGGGGGCGGGCTTGTGGTATCTGGGTTAGGGGAGTGACATCTCATCAACTTATTGTGGTATAGTGTTGCGTGCGCGACATCGAATCGAGAGATATTCGACTTGGACGTTGTGCGAGGTGATCTCTGTTGTGGAAGGGGGTGGGTAGGTAGGTCGGTGAGACTGTGGCGTTCTACTGTGGTTGAATTGCGTGAGGTTGCGAGACATTTGGGGTTCGGGTGTGAGGAATGGTTGTTGGAGATAAAAGGTATAAATGGGTGTGGTTTTCTCCCTCGAGGGGCATTTGGGAATTTTCATCTCGAGGTTGGGGGATTTGAGAATGTCTTTTCCCTTGGTCTCGATTGAACACCACCAAATCTCAGTTTGAAGACGGACTTAATGGAAAGGAGGGCTGAGGGAGGTCGATATCAGAACGAAGACGACTGATGGACCGACGAACGCAGATGATGTAGCGGCGATACCGACGTCGAAGATATGGGATACGGGGCATCCGCTGGGAGGTCGTGGTGTCTGCGACGAGAAGGAGGGATATTGGAGACTGGTATTCCAAGTTCTGGATGGCTTCACGACCAAGCGAAATATTAGGGACCACGGTTTTGATGGGCCGGCCGGCTTACGACTGCTTCTTGCTTCGGGACGAGCGAAAGATGAATATGAAGAGTCCAGTGAGAGGTGACTCAGTCGGACGGGCCGCCCGGATGATGCAGTATGCCACGATCGAAAAGGAGGAGGATAAGACCTCATCGGTACACCAAGAACTTTTCTATCCTTGTTGATAGGAACGAACATCGACACACATTGATACGGCATCGGCGTGGGTCTCCGGTCGGGCCATACGTGGGTGGCGGGCCGCGAGAAACAGGGAGTCCCAAAAGATGAGGATGTACGACTAAGTGGGTATAAAGGACAACAAGGACGTTACCGTGCTGTGCCATCTTCAACACATCGAGGGTGAGTTTCAGTCCGTTGGTTTCGACATTAAAGTATCTATATATTGCCTTCCCGTTCCAGGCGTCGTCGTGGCTCAAGGAGTAAGCAATTTTAGATGCGTATTTTCCTTCTTTGAATAATATAATTTATTCTAAGGCTTCAGGTCGAAGTATTAATCTTACAACGTTGCGTAGAGCAGACTATAAGGCGGGGCCAGGTAACCTTTAAAACTTCCCTGAAGAATTAACCGTCCCGTATACGAACCAGTGAGTAGGTAGACAACGACATGAGACAGTGGTGATCAATGGAAAGCATGCTGCAACGAATCAAATGTTGAAATCGTGCAGAGCAGACCAAGGTTTTTTTTTAGATAGGAAACAGTCACTGGTTCATCTAGGGGAACAGTCAGCTGCTCAAGAGCGAAGCCGTGATTAAACGTCGCATGGAACAAGGTTGGATTTGCGTCAACCAACTTGTGCTCTTGTATTGTCTACGTGGCGTCCTGTTGTACCTCGCAAGAGGGAGAGCTGCATCTAGGTTCCAGACGAATCCGGTCCATCCTTCAGAAGGAAAGATCAAACTAAATATTTCAAGTGTGTTCCTAAAATGTGGCGCGGAAGTGCTCCATTTTATTCAAACTGTGGCATTTTGAAAGTGTCAAGCCATCTGTGCGGATCAAAAGCGCAAGCTGGATGACCGTTACAATATGGAGAAGCAAATTGAATTAATTCAGACTATAAATTTTCAAGGCCTCCGTGTTCTCTAAGGAGTATAAATGAAATGTCCGGAGAACAGCTGAAGGCATGTTCGATCACTTTTCAAATATCCGGGGTGCTTGAGACCTAGGGAACTCGCTACTCATTCACGCAATTGCGGTATAACTTCAAGCTTACCCTCTTGTAAATCTTCTTATTCATGTGACAATATAAATAGAAAACGGAAGAGAGGAACAAGAACATGAGGATGCAGCATTTAAAGTCCCCTTTCCGTCCTGTGAGACGTAGACGTAGACTGAGACGGATATCTGTGAATCTCACGCTCCTAATAATGAATAGAGCACTTGAATTGGAGCTAAGTCTTAGGGATGGCTTTGGTCTTATAGCTAATCTCGCTTCTAACATCATGAACCTTATGCTCAGGTAATAGGAATTCCTCGGTATGACCTTATATATCCTGCATGAAAAGTCTTAGAAAGAGGGATAACATTTAGGCGCCCCCGACGTGATTGACCTTGTCTCATTGGATTGACATATCGGTTCATGAGATGCACCATTGTGAAGACTCTAGGGTCCAGTGTCATCTTCGACGCATCCGTGATGAATACCTCAAAGGCGGATGAAATAACGAAAAAGGTGCGAAGCCAAACTTGAGTTCTGCAGCCTAATGCAATCTTGCCCCTCAAAACAGTACACTGCTAGACTTCGCGGTGCTTGGAAAATTGGCTGTTGGGGTTTTATCTGCAATCGATCTGAATGGGACGTATTATATAACACGACTTGGCGGTGCTTCTCTCCTTCATGCATTGTTTACAGGTATGAAAAGGACTATCACTATTTATCTAAATAATTAGAGAAAGCTCCAGCCATCTCTAGAACCCTGAATTCGGACTATACAAAGAGCTATTGAAAGCATATGATGCCTACTAAAATGTTACTCCTTTTTCGCCTCGTTTGATAGGATTGAGCAATGGACTCTGAACCAGGATAAAACAGCCAAAAAGAGTTGAAGATGGACGTAACATGAGCGTCTGACCTCAAAACACGATTCTATATTGCTCAGAGCAGGTGCTTTTTGGATCATCCCGAGGTGCTTCAGATGACATTCATGGATAAATCCGACATAGGATAATGTATGCGGCCAACGGGAAGTTCCGAGATCACAGTCTCGACAACCTCGTGGCATCAAGTTCCAAGACAACAAATAACTCAAAAATCATCATGTCATTTCGGGGCCAACGCCCGGCCTATCCTCTAAACGCCATCTATCATGCCCAAGAGGCCTTTCAGATGCCTCTGATGACGTCATGAAAATAATCATCATTGCCGCGTCCTGTTCACGAAGCATTCGCGCTCACGTCGTTGAAAATCTTCTTCTTGACCTCCATGGCCACCAAGCCAGTCCGCTCCTGGGTAGCCACCGTGTTGCTGTCCTTCATCAACTTCTCCACCAAGCCATCCACCTTCTTGCCACCCGTCGCCATAGAGTTCATGGATGAAGCGGTCCGTCCTTGTCGTGAGAACTGGGTGGTGGCCTCCTTGATCTTGGATGCGAGGTCGAGCATCTGCTTGTTTCCGTAGTCGCGGTTTGTGAAGAGGGGGCTCTGGCTCAACGTCTGCACCCAGTACTTGTGCCACAGCAGCTCCAGCAGGTGCGAGTCGAGGGTGCTCTTGAAGTGCGAGACCTCGAGGCTGTAGTATTTGCTCGCGTGGGCGCCGAATTCTGCTGCCTTGGCCAAGGGAACCTCCTGCCAGCCATCGCTCGTAACACCGCCTCCGCCTCCGCTGCTGCTCTCCTTCTCCTTGACGTAGTTCTCGGGGTAGGTTCGGAAGGCGCCAATCTCGACCTTGCCGGCGTTGATGGTGCGGTCAGGGTCGATAACGACGGCGAGGAAGGGCTCTTGGAACTGCTGCTGCAGGGCCTGGGTGCTGACGTCGATGCCGGACAGCCAGCAGCCGTAACCCGGGTGGGAGTGGTACCATCCTACGACGTTCTCCATGCGGCCCTGCTCGCGACAGAGACTGAGATATTCGACCATGTACTCTTCCGCGTCACCCTGGGCGTTGACGCGCGTCTCGGTTCCCTCGACGGGTAATCGGAAGGCATCTGTGACGATGAAGGTGTCGCCGTTAACATAGCCCTGCATCAGACCCATCACCTCGAGATTGCCGCCAGACCGGGCGTGCATGACCATCTTGATGAGTGCGACGGCACTTATGCGTACATTCTTGAAGTGATTTGGGTTCTGGGCCCAGGGTCGGGCGCTCATCGCTTCCTTTTGGGCATCGGTATCGAGGTTGTAGAGGGCATCGCGTTTGGGGTCGACCAACTTAACGTTGTTGTCGAGCTCTGTTGGAAGCAGTCAGTACGGTCGAGATGTGCAATAAGGGGGACCTGAGGGGTAATCGCACCCCAAGATTTGAGAGCTGTCTCCATCTTTGCTGCTCAAATTTGCGTGAGCAGGATCTGCTTGACGGAGCTGGCGATGGCGACGGGAGGTTGTAGGTCGGAGGTATTGGTGCGGCAGCTCCAGATTACCCCACCATCTAGGCGCCTGCCTCACGTTAAAGCTTATCGATATCGATAAGATAAAGCTACCAGGCTCCTCTCCTCTTATGTAATCATACCTTAGTGAAGCACCCATTGGCCCATCTCCACAGAGTGCCGTGGCTGACTGGCTCCTTGCATCGCGAATGAACTCAATTGAATGACCTTGGATTCTAGCTTCAAGAACGACAGCCATGAAAATCTCGGTCCAGGATTGTCGAATAACAAGGAGCGCAGGAACGAACCGGAGAACTCCGTCGAAATATTGTCTCACATGATTAATCAGCTCTGGGCTTCGTCATCAACGGACAGCATCACTCGGATGTCCCCGGACACGGGGCGATTCAACCCGGTTCGGCTCATCGCATCTCTAGACAGTTCAAACATCAGCTTGCCATCGCCTAAAAAAATATACCATTCAGGGTGCAGTTGATGACTGAGTTCGGACTTCGCCAGGATTTGCGGGCTCTCTGTGGAACTGCGCTGGAGACGCCGCGGGCGTTCGTCTTCCACGCGCCCTTCTACACTACGGGGCAGCGTCGAGATGATGGACGGATCGATGCTGGGGGGAGAAAAACACCCAGTAGCGATCTTGTGGATTTGCGAACTGTTACTGTTGGATCGCTGGTTCCAAGACTTGGGGGGAAAAACAACCCTGGCAGATCACGTCGACAAGCAACTCTTGGCAAACACGGGCTTGCAGACCCAGCA
This sequence comes from Colletotrichum neosansevieriae, assembly GCA_036785495.1. Lineage (NCBI taxonomy): Eukaryota > Fungi > Ascomycota > Sordariomycetes > Glomerellales > Glomerellaceae > Colletotrichum > Colletotrichum neosansevieriae. Next base: position 78,997 of record JAVHLV010000030.1, on the reverse strand, counting down.
TCTTGAGGCTCAAGCAACGACAAACGTCACGGCATTTCCGGATATCTTCAGTCCCGAATCGGTGTTCGCGCAAGTTCTCCATGGAACCTCGTCAACCGATCTAAATCAGTCACGCGGACTTTGGACCACTCTTCGGTTTGGATACGACGGTATGCGAGTGAGAGAACGATGGGTGTCCCGGTGACGCCGCGTGGCACATCCGATCCGGCTCCGAGAGGCTTTGACATCATCTGAAAAACGCTTTGAGGCGAAACACTAAAATCGTCGCAACACCGACAGCGGTTTATGCATGCAGTAATCTACGGGATTCAGACTGTTCCAACAGTGCAGGCCTTGCGACTCGGCAGTTTCAACCCTCGACCGCACTCACACACTCACACACTCACACACTCACACACTCACACACTCACACACTCACACACTCACACACTCACACACACACACACACACACACAGAGCAGAACATGTTTGGACATTGGAGGCACATTAGGTACGATCATTATTACTGTAAGAATATATGAAAAAACGAGAAGCTGATTCTAGTCTACACACAGCGCTTGGTCAAGCTTTCCCGAGCCCGAACCCGCCACCGAGTCCGAGGTGGCGTTTTCTTTCCTAAGCAACTCGAACTCTAAGTACAGGTGACGGGAGGCCGTCTCATGTCAAGGGTGCCCTGGGCAAAGCAATACCAATGTGACATCCCTTAGGCGACGAAAGCGACTGCCTCACCAGCCGCGAATTCGTCACGGCGGTTGTTGGCCTTCTTGGCCTTCTTGGTCTTCTTGCCGCGGTGGTGGGGCTCACGAGTCTCAATCTCCGCATGGTCGGCGGCATCATCAGCGACGAACTCGTCACGGCGGTTGTTGGCCTTCTTGGCCTTCTTGGTCTTCTTGCCGCGGTGGTGGGGCTCACGAGTCTCAATCTCCGCATGGTCGGCGGCATCATCAGCGGCGAACTCATCGCGGCGGTTGTTCTGGGCCTTCTTCGTCTTCTTCGTCTTCTTGCCGCGGTGGTGAGGCTCGCGGGTCTCAATCTCGGCGTGGTCAGCGGCGTCGTCCGCAGCGAACTCATCGCGGCGGTTGTTCTGGGCCTTCTTGGTCTTCTTGGTCTTCTTGCCGCGGTGGTGGGGCTCGCGGGACTCGACGTCACGAGCCTCAAGAGCGTCGTCGGCGGCGAACTCATCGCGACGGTTGTTCTGGGCCTTCTTGGTCTTCTTGGTCTTCTTGCCGCGGTGGTGGGGCTCGCGGGACTCGACGTCACGAGCCTCAAGAGCGTCGTCAGCGGCGAACTCGTCGCGACGGTTGTTCTGGGCCTTCTTGTTCTTCTTGGTCTTCTTGCCACGGTGGTGAGGCTCAGGCTCACGGGCCTCGATGTCACGAGCCTCAAGAGCGTCGTCAGCGGCGAACTCGTCGCGACGGTTGTTCTGGGCCTTCTTGTTCTTCTTGGTCTTCTTGCCACGGTGGTGAGGCTGAAAGAAGTTGTCAGCTTTGGGAAGTCTATATGGTTTATAGACGAGTGTCTTACCTCGCGCGCCTCAATGTTGGCAGTCTGGGGCGCAGCTACGACAGGCATGGCAAGTGCCAAGGCGGGAGCCTAATCAACTCATATTAGCGCACATGTTCCCATAAAACAAGCTCATGATGGCATCCAACTTACTACATAGCGTCTAGCAACCTGACCGGGGGTGGCAAAGTTGAGAGACTGAGCTCCTTGGACGGCAAGGATGCTCGCCAAGAGGAAATGGGCGAAGGAAGAGTACTGCATATTGAAAAGAATGATAGGCTGACCGGCAGCGAATGACAGCAACTGAATTACCAAAGAAAGGGAATGGAATGTCGCGTCAAGCGATAAGGGGCCAACTGTGGAATGAGAGGGTTGAATGGTCAGATGGTTGTGGGCTGATGAGCGGGTTTGAGTGATTTATATCTAGCTCAAGTCTTCTCTCTCGTGCCTGAGAGGGTTACATGGTTCCCCTTCCGGCACAAGTCGTCCTCAACTCATCGCGAGTCCATTGGGCAGGGGTTGGGACCCCAAGTTTAGACGGATTCCTTCTACTCGAGGGCGTCGAACTGCGATCGTCCTGCTGTGCTAGACCAGAAACGTCTCAGAGTTCAAGTGAAAGGGTCTAGAGGGGGTTAGGAGGCAGGGCCACGGGCTATGACGGATGTTGATGTTGCTCGGACTGAGCTAGCCGTAGAGATGGGACTCTTCCAAAACTCCCCAGGACTAGCCTGGTGATGTCGAGGATCAGTGGATGCGGGGAGGGCTTGCTGGGATTCGAGCCGTTAACCGCGCCTGCATTCTCGCTTCGACAAGCATAACACCTTATGGCCAGTAGAAAAAAAAACCCGGCCTTGGCTTCGGTTGCAGTTTCAGTCTGGACTCTGGAGACTGTCTGCGGTGGTCAGCGGACCAGGGGTTTGGGAACGGCGCCTCGTCGAGTCGTAGTGGCCATGGGAAAGAGAACCATGGGCACCTGGCGAGATCTGATGCTAAGACTGGCCGACGGTTTGTTGCGGAAGGTGTTCACGACACCGGCGTGGTCAGGGCGAGACTGAGAGAGGATGAGAGACATGGGGTTGGGTCCCATTTCGAGAGAAGTGAGCCGCCTCGGAGGGGCCCTCTGATACAGCGGCAGTCCCAGGCCGCCAAGAAAATGACACCGAACCGAAGCTGGTAAAGGACCCGACTCGCAAAAGGTGGGAAGTAGTATAGGTGAAGTTGCGGCAACGCGATGCCGGGTTTTGAGCCGCAAATGCGCCCAGGGATGGTCCGGGCGCATTTCTATGGCAGAACGCTTCCGAATCTGGCTTGAACCTGGCTTGAACCTGACTTGTTCCTGGCCGAAGTTGAGGCAACAGGGTGGTGTTGTAACTTGTCATTGGGGGTTTACCGTTTGGGTTGGAGTCTGCTCATGTCGTTGGTCAGGAAATTCTCCGCAAGCCATACCCTTGTCGCGCACCAGCTCCACGTTTCGCCAACCCCCTGTTCTGAGACACCGCACCAACGCCTCAGCTTGGCCAAACACGGGGACCCAGGGAAAGGCGGTAACAAGCCATCCAGTGAAGTCAGTCAGTCAGCCAGCCACAGCCAGGCTGAACAGGAACCAACCTGGCCTGGCACTGCTTTTCCGTCCGCAACGCAGAACAAGACTCAGCGGAGCGCAGATGCGCCCTACCTTAGGAGAGGGAGGGAGGGGATGGTCAATTATTGATACTGGACGAATCGATATAGCCCCTAATGGGATTGACTGAACGGGATTGTAACGCCGTGTCGTGATTGGAGGAACGATCCCTTTATTCCCGCCCCGGCTGCGACGGCGCTGCAGTCCGCGCTGTGTCGTCTATTCTTGCTTTGGATGAAAGCTGCTTTTGGACCGTCCGCAACTTCGCAACGAAGATCAAACAGCCCAAACGTTTCTGATGGCTGGATGACATGCCCCAGTGGCTGCCCCAGTGGCATCGCACCTAGAAGCATAGAGAGCAGACGGCCACTTTCTCCCCTTTCCCACCCTGGACCAAAGCAGAGAGAAACCCCAAATTCCCCTAGGGCGAGAAATCTTGGAAGCGCCCATCGGTTGGTTGACGGTCTGTGATCTCCCATCACTCTGGTAATCTGATTTTCGTGCCCGAAGCGATCGTCTTGGCACCTCGTCTCTTCTTACCCTCAGACAGAACGCCGGGCGTCCTCGACGGTTCACTCTTTTACTCTCTTTCTTTTCACCTCTCATCTATCCCAGTTTGTTTGGTCATTCACTTCGTCTTGCTCTCTCAACACCAGACGTCCCTGTCAGTGTCCCATATCCATTCTCTTCTAATTCGCACCTGGAGTGCAGTTTTTTGTATACAGTTGCAATTCTGGTTACCAAATACCCCCCTTTATTTAATCATGGCTGCTGAGAAGGTTTACCGAGATGTGCCCCACGAGGAGGAGGAGGTCGAGAGCTTGGCTGGGAGCCTCAATACGGAAAACACGGAAAACACAGAACGGGCGACATCGACATCGAGATGGAGACGGATGAGGGTCGGCGATGAGCTCGCGTGCAAAGACAAGGCCCGTAGGCTGATCGCGAGATACTGGCCTTGGGCGGCCCACGGCGTCCTGCTGACGACGTCCATCACCTTCTTCGCGCTGGCGTTCTGCCTGCGTTACGGCAATGCCAAGAACGACCTGTTCGTCACAGAAAACTACTCCTCTTACTGTACGTGGCGTAACTCCGATGCATCGCGTCAACCGCTGACCCGCATACAGCACCCGCGGCCCCCGTTGTGAAGTACCACACTGAAAGATACAACCTCTTACCAATTGTCAACTCGCCTTTCGTCGGGGCTGGGTATGAAGTCGATCGTGCATGGGATCACATCACCAACAATGGTAAGTCCTCGCGTCGGAAGTCACCATCACTTCAGGCGTGCTAACGTGACTGCAGTTGGCGACCAGATGATTTCCCGGGCGGAGCTCGACAGGTTGGGCCTCGATCCCAAGTCCATCAAGATCACCAACGCCGTGACGGGAGAGGGAGGCTACCGCATCGGCCTCGAGGTCTTCCACCAGCTCCACTGCCTCAACCTGCTCCGCCAATCTTCCTACCCAGAGTATTACAACAGGACAGAGGTCGGCGGCGACGTCCCCGTCGGTCACAAGGACCTGAGAGTACACCTCGGTATGTCTGACAACTCATGAGCACTGCAGAAGCGATGACTAAACATGCTATCAGATCACTGCATCGAGGCGCTCCGTATGAACCTCATGTGTCAGTCTGATATCGGCGTCTTCACCTTCAAGATGTACCCGGAACTCCCGGTCGAGGGTCACTGGCCGGACTTTAGCACCCTGCACACTTGCCGCAACTTCGACGACATCCGCAACTGGGCCATGGTCAACTCGGTGACGTTTGAGAACGAGGAATAGAGTTCTACCGGACGGAGTGTCTTTCAATTACGAGTCGGGGTTCGTATGGGTGGGTTAAAAAAAAAATCATACAAGCAGTTAGCCAGGACATATCTGGGCGGAGCGCGACATTGCATAGCTCAAAAATAAAGCCTCAGCAGAGTTCAACCCGGATCACACCATGAGCACAACGCGCGGGTGGAGTCCTAGGCGGGAATAAACCAGCAGAAAATAAACCTTTCGTTTCTTTACACAGATAGACTCAAGCTTGATTTATGCTCTCGGCACACGGCATGGCAGAAGATTCAATCTCGCAGCTTGAGTAAGGGGGTCGAGATGCGCCCTAAGTGCATTAGATCCCGGAGTATAGTATGCATTTGCGATCGCCCTTGCCACAGCAGCCAGTGCCAGCTGGTCCCAATTGGACAAACAGTCCGACATCAGCCCTGATGGTCTAGCGGTATGATTCTCCCTTAGGGTTGTTAATAGACAATTCCACTTGGGAGAGGTCCCAGGTTCGATCCCTGGTTAGGGCCCAATCCTTTTGCCAATTCCAGCGAAGTTTCAGCGGTGACTAGGGCGCGTTTTCGGTTTCGTTTTGCTTCAAATATCAAGAAAGGAATTCATCTAGAAATGTGGGCGAACATCGCCAAAAGGGTGTGTGTGTCTGGTGACACGGGCACTTATGCGCGATGCGGGTTGGAGACTTAATTGAAGCCCGGTGCCTGTCTCTCTTTGCGCATACCTTTTCATACTTTTCATTTCTGTTGTGCATCAGCCTTGCATGGAACAACGCAGAACGGACAGGACGAAGGGAGGAATTCTTGGGACGGAAGAGAAGTGCCCCGGTCATTCCCGAAAACTTCGATTGAGTCTCTCTCTCTCTGTCTCCCTCGCACACACTCTCTCTCTCCAGCCTCAGGTCTTGGCGGATCGTGTTTTCCGTGCAACATGTTCGCATACGCGAGCTCGTCGTGTATTGACTCGGCCGGTTTCCCTGCAAAACTTGTGCCCGGCGGATGTCATGCCGCGTTCGCCGCGCCCTAATTCCCCGTCTTGACGATCCTTGCGGCCTCCCCATCCAAATTGGCTCGATCAACCGCGAGTGCGCGCCCGCTCAGCCCAACGAGCAAACGCAGCTGATGTGCAAAGACTGGGTTACTCGGCAAGATTGGATACAACGGATTTTTTTTTAACAACGTAAAAAACTTTCTTTTGAATGTATGTGCCGTTCGGGGCAACAATATTCCAAAGGCATCTCAGCCTCTATCTCGCTCTTTTTCTATCCGGATCATCTATTACAACAAGCAAAACACCCTAAGCACATTTCGGTTCCTTCGCGTTCTGAATTAAAGCCATCCTAGCCATCCTCGACATCCTTCTTGGTCACGATGCCGAGCTGCTTGTTCATGACTTCGTCCGGGTCGCCGGCACCGGCATCAAGGACCTCGAGGTTGCCCTTGTCGTCCTTCGCGCCCGTCCTGTAACCGGAGTGGCTGCCGAAAACGTACCAGACGTAACCGGTGAGCAGGGCGGTGGCGGCGAGGAAGGCAAAGATGGTCCAGTTGCCCATGCTGTACATGGGAGAGTCGGTGCTGGGGAAGAGGAAGGGGGCGGAGATGCCACCCGTGTTGGCGATGGCGACCATGCCACCGGTTGCGAGGGCGGTTGCGGTAGAACCTTGCACGGTTGCGGTTCGGTGCTGTTTCCCTTGTTATACTTCTTCTCGTCAAAGCTTTTCTGTCGTTTATCGAGGGGACTGACTTACAGCGACGAAGGGGAGGACGGCAGCGCTGGTGCAGGCGATGATGCACACAGCAAAGTATCGCACACCCCAGTGCCTGACGACGGCGAGCAGCAGGTATCCAGTGGCGACGAAGAAGAGGGCGATGGCGACGTTGTAACGTTTCCCGGTGAGGTTGAGCATGGTTACGATGTTGTCTTCGGGGGTGTCGTTGTTCAGCGTGCGGGCGTTGCCGGGGTTCACACGATCGAGGTAGTCTGCACGGCGTTAGTCGGTCGTGGTCTTTCTTTGGTCACCCGATCTAGAGTCGAAGAACGAGCATACCGAGAAGATATGTGACGTAGATCCAGGGGATGATACGAAGGTCCTGTTTTCTGACGATTCTCTTCTCCATGTCCTTGTCCGCGAGGTCGACGGTCTCCAAACCGGGCACGTCCACAGCGCCGGGGAGAACATGGCCTTCCAGTCAACCATATTGGCAGTTGATCTGGTCAGTTGTTCGTATTGATGTTTTCGTGAGGTCTCCGTGAGGGTTTCCGATGTTTGCGATGTTGGGGGGTCCTGAAAGTTGATTCAGGGGTTGAACTCTCGTCGACGACCGTTGGACCGATCTCGTTGGCCTTGCTGTCGAGCCTTTCTCGGCGAATCGGTGAGGTTGTTGATGACCTGCAGGTCAATCACGCCAAGTATTTCTTCATTGACAGGACGGGAGAAGAGGTTGTTATTAGTCGAGAAGCCCCTGGCAGTTCCGCGTGGATGGTACGATCCATCCCGACAACCGCCCACGACGTCTCCATAATAGTGCGTATTACGCCCGCCGAGCTATCTGTTTTAGAAACTGCATTTGCGTAACCAAAATCTCTTTTTTGACTCTCGTCTCTCTGCAAGTAGTTGACGGGTGTGATAGGGCAGTGTCAAAGCCCCCCCCCCGCTGAGAAGAGTTCAGGCAAAGTCAATTAGTAAATGCCGGCCGGGGAGATAACACGTCCGCCAATCGCGGCTCTTGGACTACTCTAGATAAGGTCAAGTCTGGGCAAAGGCAGTTCCGGGGACGACCCCGGACTCGGGAGGGAGAACCAGCTCCCAGGAAGTAAGCGACAAAGCTGAGAGTTCTCGAACCCTTGCCAAGACTTTGTCTGAGGCTGCCGAGAGACTGGGCAGCATGTCGCTTATTCCAATTGCGCGGGATGTGGCGCGGCGACTCACAGCTAAGTCTCCAATTCAGCCCCAAAGACACTAAAAGCGAGGATTCGATTAGATACAGACTCAGTAGACTCGGCTTAGCATGTTCTCCCCTTAGTGGGAAGAGTCGAGCGGAGACCTCAAAGGCTAGGGCAGCCGTATCACCCCTTATCTGCACGAGTTCGACGACGGGTATGCCGGAAGAAAACTGCAACTTCGAATCCACCAAGAGTTCGAGAGACTTAACGACACCACATTCCTATTTATGAAAAATCTGCGCACCGTTTCGTGATTCTCTATGATGAGAATGGCAGCCAGACCAGGAAGACGACACGTTCGCTGCGACCAGGCACAGAAGGCCGACCGACAGTCCTCGAGAAGGAAGCCTTGCCCGACTTGTCCGTTGCCACCAAGATGTTCAACTTCCACGTAACTCGGCGACTTGCCCACAACATGCCTCCAACCGGTTCCGAGTCCGAAGTTACAGTGGCAAGACACTTTGTTGTTCAGGTGCGATGGCCTCACCCAGCTGCTCACGTTGAAATAGCTTCTTTAATCTAGTTAAGTGATGCCTGAAGCAAGCCTGGTGTGGGCAGGGTGAGTAGGTAAGCCATGCTTGTTAGTATATAGGCGGATCTAAGGGCAGACCGGTGTTAGTAGGCATTAGAATGACCTTCGTCCCCGTTCCAGATGTTGGCCAGGTCAAGGTTGAGCTGGCAGAACCAGTTCAGCAGGAGCATGTTCCTTACTTGGCTAGTATTTTTTCTTAGGTAGCCTCAGAATTATTCTCCTCAACCAGCGATTGAGCAAATATTTTTCTCAGCTGGTTAGCGTATTGTTCCTGCTCTCCCAACTTGGATAAAACAAAATTTTTGCTGTCCCGATCCCATAGTGCCATGAAGACATGACTAAACTCGACCCATGCTGTGTTCCTGAGCTTTGCAAACCGCGGCTGAAGATGATCGATATACAAAGCCAGCAAAGTCGTTGGGGAGTCTAAAGCACGGTTGTACCAAAATGACCCCGTCTTCCAGCAAGCACGCATCACCTCGGCGCTGAAGTTGGTATTGTACAACTCTAAACCCTCGCGTTCTACCGAATCCACGAACTCGTCGTGTAAGGAAGCATATTCGTCGAAATAGAACGTGATTTCTTCCAGGCTCCGGTCGGAAAGCCAGTCCGGCGGACCAAGCATCTCAATGGGTCGCGAACACGCCCATTCGAGATCAATTATACTCGTGATATGCCAGTCTTCGTCCACAAAGATATTGCTCTGATGAAGGTCGGTCAGCGAGTAGATAAACGGCCCTTCGCGAAATCGCGAATCCGTAAACTTGGGAAGGAGGGCCCGCATTGCCGTCAGGGCTGCCAACTGCTGTTCGCCGTCGCTTTGGTGGTGGATGGAGTTGGGTTGATGTCGGAGACGGTTGTCGTGACAGGTGATGAGATCTAAGAGGTATGGCTCCACAGAGGTGTATGTACGATCTCGGGGTATTTCGGTCGCGATCTCAGCATTCTCTAGCTGATGAAGGAGAAGGGTGAGAGGGCGGTTTTCGAGTTTCAGGACGCCACGGTCGTCCATTGTCCAAGAGCCAATCCTCGGGATTGGCAGTTTTGCGAGGTTGAGCATGATCCGAGAGAGATTCCGGAAGAGATTGGCGCGCCGCTTTGAGTCATGCCGGTATTCCCCCCAGGTCTCAGACAGCATCTTGCCGTTATCGACGTATTCTAGGACTAGATACCCGAGATCGACCAGGTGAGAACGTTCGTGCGGAACGTACGGGGCGAGCGGGAGACCGGATATCCACATGACAGCGCGACGGATAAGCCATAGTGCACGGCTGTAGAACGGGCTACGGCCGACTGCAGTGAACTAAATACTCGGTCAATATTGGGTTAGCTCGCAAGGGCAGCGTTGATACCGATTGCTTCCCAGGAAACCCGAAGCCGAAAAGACGAGGTATAGGCACATCGGGGCAGTTCTGTTGCAGCCAGGCGTATGTGGAAGCCTCTGAACGCAGCTTTTCGTCGACATTTCCGTGGCGGAAGGCTTCTCCAACCTTGTATGGAAGGGGAAAACGAATGATGGCACGGCGGGGAAGGTCGGAAGTACGAGGACTCTGGAGAATATGAATAGGAATACAGGCATTAAAGCTGCCATGTATCCACTCTTGGACTTCACCCAGACGAAAATCACAAGGTCGTATGTTCAAATGTCGCGATACAACCTCGACAATTTGCTGGCGTTGAGAATAGAGGTGGAGCCAGAACTGGTATCGCTTCTCCGGATATGACAACTCTCGAATGATGTCGATATCCTCTTTCAAGGCATCATCAAGGGAGATCCTCCCACGGAGGAGTGGTAGAGCCATCTCCATGGGTGGCGGTAGGCGATGCACAGACGATTGGTAATAATGAAGGGGAAGTCATTACCAAGGTAGAAGTAAAATTCAAAGTGCAGTGGGCTCGGTGTACAATAATATCCCCCTGAATGTTTGTTAGCGTGTGACTTTGCCCTTGCTAGCGTTCAAGGGTTAGCAAGGGTAAGTCACTAACAATTTCTGATCAGTAAGGCTCGATCGGGATGTCCAACTGGTACAAACATTTAGGGGTCGTATGTAACGAAATTCCCCGTCCGTTTCTGTCCCTAAATTCACACCCGGACTACTTCCGACCTCCTGCTTTAGCCTCATACTAGCCACAGCAAATTTGAATTCTAGACAGCATCATTCGCCTGATCCCTCGTCCTTCCGAGCCCACGTATGTTCCGATACTCAAGACTCTCGACAAGGCTGAACTCCAAGGCTCGCTTCCTCAAGCAGGTGAAGACCTTACCCCTGAAGAGGGCGTTACGGATCTTGAGGTTTCAGGACACGTATCTGACTGGGATGACAGGATTGCGGCCGCAAAAGAGCTGTCTGAGAGTTGGTGATTGTCGTGCTTTGAAGCCAGTAAAATTCGACTGTGGAAATACTAGCAAGACCAGGTAGCTGAGAACCTCCGCCGATGCTATGCTGGGTCTTTTAGTCTAGAGAATTGGCGCAGCGCGAGACGGCAGCACGTCAACGTCAACCATCGGTACGAGGGTTACAAGTCTTGTGACGGCCCGTCCGTGACAGACATCATCTCGGATGATAGATGGCATGTATTCACACATTCAGTCTGGCTGAGCGAGGATAACCCTCTTGTAGAGGACGCCCGCCGTGCTGGTTTCCTGTTCGGCGACGGAATGCCCAAATATGTGCGATACTTGGTCGACGTCAAGTCCATAATTGGAAATAGGCATGAGCCTTTCTTCATCAGCAGGTGACACTAGCAGAAAGTGAGTTTTTTTAATCTCTTTGGCAGGTGTTGCGACTTGACTTCAAGATGGCTTGTGGTCCTAATAGGTCCACCAAACCGTCATTCAGTTGCGGAAACCGGCCATCAAAGTCCCAAACGCCTCCGTGATTGTAAGTGTGTACAACCTTGGGAAAGACAATTTCGGCATGCATATCTTCATTCGATCCGGAAGCCCATCGAAGGACCGGAACACTGAGTTTTACGGAGCAGGCGTCAGGCTACTCAGTTGTGTCACATTGAACAAGCCTTGCACTATTCATACATGTATTACTTATGACAAGTCCTGTAAAGTCTGATTCTGAATCGGGGTGATTGGCGACTTCTTCCGCATTATGTTAGTTCTAGCTTATTCAAAGAGGGTCAAAGGTGCGAAGTCAATTCGGGTTGTATTTGCATCCGCCGTTTCCAGCGGCGAACTATGTACAATTGAAAAAAGGTTATTCTAATGTGGCCAGATGGACAGGACTGTCCATGCCACTGCAAGACCATTGAGTCAGATACGTGAAAATGAGACAATTGACGTATGAATGGCCCACGAGGAACATTGTTGGAAGGCCTTACGTAGCCAGCAGTATTAACTGGCCTCTGAGAACGGCACTGATGCCTACGAAGCCGAGCATAGTAGCCGCTTAGTTCTTCTTGCAGTTGGGAGTGGCAGCAGCCTCAGAGACGACAGCCGAAGAAGACGCCTTGGCGCTCCCGGAAGAGCCGTTCGAGGAGGCATTGCTACCGTCAGAAACAGTCGTGATCTTGTCGCCGCCAGATCCATCGGCGCTGCCGCGGATGGTTCCGCCGGGAATGACGTCTGGGCCGGGCGCGGTAGGGTACGAAGTGGAAGAACCCCAGAGGCTGAAGTTGACAGGGGCATCGGCCTGCTTGTAGACGCCGGGGATCTTGGCAGAGGTTCCGGGCATGCTGGTGGCAGTGTTGCCAGTGACCTCAACCTGGGCGCAGGCGTAGTAGAACTCGGCCTGGCCGTCGTGGGCGCCGTGGAGGCCGATGTGCTCGCCGCGGACGAGGTACTGGCCGTTGGGAATCGTGGCCGGGACGGTGAAGGAGACGTTGTCCTCGCCGTAGACGCACCAAGCGTTGGTGCGGAGGGACTCGGCGCTTCCGGCCTTGCAGATGAGGGCCTCGTGGACCTTGTACCAGTCGCTGCCCTTGTCGGCCTTTGCGTTGCTGACGGGGCTCATGTACACCTGGGCGGGGCCGGGGTGCAGCATGCCGGTGCCGCCGAAGGCCTGCTTGAGCCCGACTTTGTCGCCGGCCTTGACCTTCATGACCTGGGGGGCGCCGGTGGCACCCTTGTTGCAGGTGAAGTCGGCATCGTTGGGGGAGATGGAACCAGACGGGATGTTCTTGAACTTGGTGGGCATGTAGCCGTTCTGGTGCTTGCGAATGTAGGTGTTGTCACCACCCTGCTGAACGCCGTTGACGAGGAGCTTGTCGAAGGTGTAGTGGGCAGAAGCCGAAGAGGCGAGGGCAAGAACGGTGGAGAGAACGACGGTGGTCTTCATATTGACGGTTGAAAGTAGGGTAAAAAGAACGAAGCGACTTCAAGTCGAAAGAGTGAAGGATATTCTAGAAGGAATGGAATGAGAAGCAAAGAGTGTCTCGAAGCTGATTGTGGCTGACTTGGATGAAAGCTTCATGATTGACTGGCAGTTGGGTCTCTTAAATAGACCGATCACGAATGTTATGAATCCAATTCAGGACTCCATCACTCCCACCCCTAAACATCGTTTATAAAGCTCACCGACATCCTTGACTGTCAATGAAGCCCCTTCTCATCAAAATGTTGTTTTCTTCGGCCCAAAAGGTTCGGAATAGATTGTCTGCAGGATCTAAGAGTTCAAGTGGAATACCAAGCATCGGGAGCGCTGACCAACGTGTTCGTGGGCAACCACTGTGGATGGGACGGGGGCTTTCCCTGAAACTGACGTTGACAGGGCCATTTTACATTCTAGCCTTCCCGCCAACGCATGGAGAGGGGGCTTTCCATCCCGTCTAGAACATCGCTTGGTTTGCGGTGCTTAATACTTAATTCTCCTGTATGAACAGGGCTGGAAATTAGAATCCGCAGTGCACCCCACACCTTCGGCGTCGGGAGTTTCTTCGTTGATCGATTATGTGGAGGAGGGCCCCTCTTAAGGCCTGCTGAATCATTTTGAAGGATTAAAGTCGTCTTCAAACGCTACCCCTATTACGAGAGAACTCTAGAGACATCACACTTCTTCATTGTGCAAATAAATCGAACGCTCACGAGGTGTGAGCAACCGAACAACCTGTAGAATGTTACTCAGTTGATGATCTACGTCCACATCGAGAGGCCCATGACCGCAATACTCCTTGTCGGCCCAAGGGAGTTCAGTGACTGCCCGGCCTTTTGCTTGCCGAAATGCTTGGCAGCTAACATCATAACATTGAATGGAGCGGAGTGGCCGACACCATGTTCATTTAAGTCAACTTCGTTGCTGTAACTGGCCGATGACAAAGGAGTCTCCCTTATGTCCCACCAATATTTCTGCAAAACTCTACAAATATTCAGGGGTTTATTAGGCATGTTCCTTAGAGGTTCAGATCATGGAACCACGAAGGCGGCCTATAGCTGGCCCCAAATACTAGAGTGGGTATTAACAGGCCACCAACACAATGTACGGGGATGTAAGGATGTAACGTTTTCAGGGTGGTGAAACCATTTGGCGTGTCCATGGAGGCTCCGTATCGTAGCAGACTACGAGCAATTTCGAACTGCCGCTACATAATTAAGAGCTTTGCACGGTTGAACGAGCCACTGCAATTTCCGAATTTCGAGAACTATGTTCGCAGCCAATTTGGCTCGTCCGTCGCAAGGTCTCTCATGGGATCACCGCCTTGAAAAAAGTCGGAACCGCCAGTGCTACTGCTAGTGTCAGGCCTCAGTGACCCACGATGCTAGACAAGCCAGGCCTTCATCTTGGCGACCATCCTCTTTTGAGGCTGGCGTTGAATCTGCCTGCCCACTTGTGGAACGGCGTGCAGTAGTGCAGTCGCGTACCTCAGTGGCTGAAGAGTCCGGTTATTGCGACTGTAGATTTTTGGTATTGCGACTGTAGTCCCACCCTCCAAGCGTAGATCTGAGCGTAATTTCGCTAAATATGGGTTAACCTACGTCCCCTGCCAAATTTAGCATAGGGCAATGTTGGCATTAATTTTTTGCAGAGGCGTTCTGTAGTAGTTAGGCGTCGTTGTTAACAGTCAAAATGAGGGTATTCCAAAGTGGTGATATAAAAAGTAGTATATTTACAGTGTCTACTCCCACGAAAAATTAGTGCTAATATTACCCTACGCCAAATTTGGCAGGGGAAGTGGGCTAAACCCATATTTGGCGAAAATGCGGTGCGGGGAGGTACTTCAGTACGCTCAGAAGTCACATTACAGTCGCAATACCAAAAAACTACAGTCGCAATAACCGGACTCGTGGCTGAACCGACGGTACGGATAAACGTCACGTATTCGGGGACGCAGCCGAGATGCGAGCCGCTCGCTGACTTCGGCACCTGCGTCCCTGATAGCAGTGAGCCAGGTGGGAAGACAACGTGAAACATGAAGGTTGGAGACTGTAACAATTCGTAGAGGCTAGCGGGACCATCTTTATCCCAACTTTGAATACATAGTCCTAAAATCTACGATCTCAATCAAGTGAATAATTGTTGACAGATGTGAATTAAGACGTCAGCGTGTTCGTAGACCTTCATGTAAGATATTTGCAAGTACTGCGGCCATGAAAAATGCACTCCACAGAGCTTTGTCGGGCGCTCTGAGTGATGCGATCGTCCGATGTCCGGAAAATAGCCCAATCGGGATGTTTGCCATCAACGACATCAGTATCTTGACTGCTCATGGCTATGGTCATCAAACGTGCCTTTGCGCCCAGGCGGAAGTCTATTCAATTGGGATGAATCAGGATCGGACTTGTGATGCGGAACCTCGATGGAAGGCAGTTTGCCCCTGACACTCGCAGAACTGGTTGGAATCAGGACTGTGAAACATCGCGTATTGACAATGGTAAACTTGGGGAACACGAACGTGTATGTAGCGGATTACCATTGAATTGGCGGGAAGACAGCGGCCCCAAAAGTCGGAAAAGCCACAAAAACAAGGACGGAACAAGAGGCGCCCGATAAGGTGACTTGAAAGTTCGAAGTATGAGAAGCTTCCCATTGTACCACTGAGGAAAATGACTAAGAAGTTTCATGGAAATTGATGTCGCCTTCTGAGGCTTTAATGCGAGTCTGCTCCCGAATGGATGCACCGCCCCTGAATAGCTAGGCTTAGGGCCTCGATCGGACGAAGAAGGCTTTTCAGCGTCCAGACCTCATCCCCCGCTTTCCAACGGCTATCTGATCTTTGCGCGGCATATGGATCGCCCATCGCTGACCACTGGGCATTTGAGAATCTCTGAAGTTGGCTGCGTTGTGTAGCTGTGGCTCCGAAGCTCAGAACGACTTTATGACTCATGTCGTAGGCTGTCACTCATATACCTCGAGATCCAATACGGGAAAACAGTTACATGTTGGCTTCGCTAAAATCAAAGCAAACTAGATGATTTCATATTTTCGATGGATGTGTACGCAAGGGGTTTTGAATAGTGTCAAATAGGGTGTCTCGCAGGGCTATGGCGAAAAGCATATTATTAGTGGTACTGACATAGAGGGGATACTCAGCGGAAGAACCTATATGGTGTTTCTTTCTTGGATTATTATAATCAATATTACGTTGGTAATGATTGAGTAAGCATATTCGGCTGCAAAATTTCTGTTACCTGTACCTCATCTTGACTGCCCCTATCTTTGTTTATCGGGAAGCTGCAAAGTTGAAAGGACTCTAGACCGCTTTACTCGAAACTTGACTTTTCTACTTTCAGATTGGAAAGTCGCTCCGGGGCAATCATTCCATTCCGAGCTGTGGTATTGAATTCCCGTGTTCAGGCCTGAGTTGGTGCATTGTTAATGGCGGTCTACAAGCTAGACCGTTGGTATCATCTGTACCCCATTTTTATCGTTTGCACATCTTCGTCACTAAGAATAAAATATCTTAAGCAGCAAAATCAAAAGCTTTGCAAAGCGTGATCTCCAGGATCAGGTTGACCGTTGCTTGGGTCCAGATCCCAAATTTGGGGACAAGTGGCACACTCCCTGCCCAAAACCAGCAGTGGAGATCCTCCGTAAATAGAGAAGCCAGCCCCAGAACAGCGCGACGGTAAATCTAGGAAGACACGATCGAGACCCTAGACGGCCGTCGAGAGTCAATCGACACCTTACGCCCAGCGAGCGGACATCTCATTCCCACTTGACAAGTAGACTGCACAGGACGCTCGCAGTCTTCTTCGCAAATTTGATCGGATCAGATTACATTTCTTTGCGCGACAAATGTTTGTCAAATATGTTTGCAGTGTGCAATTGAACACAGCAGAGACGAAAGCAATGGGGTAAACAATAACGAAAACGAAGACGATGATTTCACCGACAGCGAGAACGATGACGACGGCGACAGTGACAATGAAGATAGTGATACTTATTAATGGCTATTATTGATGCAGGAACAGAGCTTTTGCTTAACATGGACCAGACGTCTTTGAATAATGTGTTCTTTAAATCTGATTCCCGACAACCAACACGTTTGCTGGTGCTCGAGCTCGAGTACATGCATCAAAGCAGCATCTCACATGCACCTAATCAAGCGGCGCGGATGATGATATTTTCGTTTTCCGACAGCACGGTCCATGTGCGCAATAGATCTTCATACATGCCATATTGTGGCTCTGATATCCAGTTCAATCAGAACTCGGGTTTTGTGAGGGTGCGCAGAAGTGCGCCAATCACAGACCAGTGACTCCTTACTGAGACGTATCTTTTCACCTGTAACTCTCTTTAGCCCGACGTTTGCTCGAACTTATCTGTAACCAAATTACAAGTTTTGCCGTAGACGAGATGAGAGGGAAAATGTGGCGTTATTTGCAAGTCTCCTTGAGGCTTCAAAGAATCAGGGTCGCTCCAAACTGGAAACCAAAAGGCTCCCTCAATTTTTGACGGAATATGCTATTTTGGAACGTTCAAACCGGACTAGCTCCCCCTGTGTGGAGAGCGTTCGGGGGATTCCGAGCGGAGCGTGACGGAGTTTGGTGGAGGTGGACACTGGCATTCAACAGACCGGCGCCGGTATGGACCCACTATATATCCCTCCGTCCGCCGCTCCGCTCCGCAAATCCGCAAGTCCAGGGCCGATCTCAAATATTAAAGGAAGAGTTACATTGGAGGCTCCGATTACATAAATATCGTTTTACGCACCAATAAACACATTTATTCCATCATCTTCAAGGAGTTCTGAGAAGATCTCTCCCCATTCTTTTCTCATACTTCTGGCCATACCGGTCACGTCCTCATCTCCGCGTCAACTTCTTCATTGCAGACCGTCATATCGATCATAGACCGCACAACATACCACTGAAACAAGAAAATTCGGGATCCCAGAGCTTAAGTCATGTCTCCCCGGCAACTGAGAATCTTGATCACCGGCTGCTCGCCAGGCGGAATGGGCGCGGCCCTCGCAGCTGCCTTCCACCGCGCTGGGCACCACGTCTACGCCACAGGACGAAGCCTTTCCAAGTTGGAGTCACTTTCGGAGCAAGGCATTGAAACCGTGGCTCTGGACATAAAATCAACGTCCTCGATCGCATCCGCTGTCTCTGCCGTCTCCGCCTCCCTTCAACAAGGCGAAGGTTTGGACATGCTGATCAACAACGCGGCAAGCAGCTACACGATGCCAATCGCGGATGCTACGCTGGAAACTGCCAAGGAGGCTTTCGATGTCAACTTCTGGGCCCAAATCGCAGTGACGCAAGCATTTCTTCCCTTGTTACTCAAGGCCGCAAACAAGGGCTCCTCCGCGGACGGTCACCGGCCCCAGCCAACAATAGTAAACCACACTTCGGTGGGATCCGTGACAGCAATACCATTCCAGGGCATCTACAACTCGTCCAAGGCGGCATTTTCCATGATCTCTGACACGATGCGTCTTGAGCTCGCTGCCTTCGGCATTCGCGTCGTCGAACTGAAGACGGCGGGAGTGCGGACGAATCTCATATCCAACAACAAGTTCAACACCGACTCTATACGGCTTCCAAAAAATTCGATATATGAGCCCGCGCGTGAGGTTGTAGAGAAGGCTATGAGTCAGGACGAACTCCGCGTTATAGGTATCTCGGCGGATCAATGGGCCGCTCAGGTTTCCGCCCTTCTGTTGGACAAGAACCCACCAAAGGTTATTTGGAGAGGTGAGAGTGCGCTATTGGCACGGATAGCGAGCATGCTGCCTTCATGGCTTTTTGAGGGCATGTTTAAGAAGATGACGAAATTGAATCAAGTGGAGGAAATCATCCTGGAGAGCAGAAGTTGAAGCGCAAAGACTCTACTCACGCAGGTTTGATTTCTTATTAGATCCGTGTAGCCTGTATAACACGTATTCAATGCTGTAACTTTTCTATTCTCCTTGAGTCTACACTCTATTGGTTTGAACGAGGGTTACTGAAGCAGGAGTCGCACCAATAGGCACCTTTTTGGGCGCCCAAAATATGCTTCAAAATTCATCCCGAAGTCGAGACTCAAGAGTACCTCCATTGGGTTGTGATTACCATGGCAAAATAGAACTTTTGGAACGGAGCAGAGGCAAAGCAGGTAGACTTAATCGACGGCTCTTGGTGGGACAATGGCAAAGGTGCACGGTGTCGATCGAGTATGCTAAAGCCATTACACTAAAGCTTTTCGAATTGAGAATGCAAGCTTTGGAAAAAGCAAATGCAGACTTACATGTAGTTCCTTCGAGCTGTTCTATCCAGTGAGTTCTTATGGACAGCCCTTGACTACAAGGCCACTGATCCGGCGCACATGTTGACGGAATGGGGTGTGAAGGAAGCAGACCGTTTAAATCTTGGAGTAAGTCTATTTCTATATCGTATTTGATGCTCTTCTGACAGGAAAACATCGCAGGAGGTCGTTGAAGGAACCAAATTCGGAACGCCGCTCTACGAGAGGTTTGCTCGGAGAATCATTCGGCAGGTTGAGCCTGAAATGCCAGAGTAATAGGACAGCTTGCCGAAGTAAAGATACTTCTGGGTGGAAAGACCAAGAGCGGACAGCACAATGGACCAGTATGAAACATGAACGAGGTTTGTAAAATAATGGCTGGGCATCGCCGCAAGACCATGTACTTCGCAATCAGTCATCCTCTGGGCTACGAGTATGATTGGGAGACAGCAGGGTGCATGCGCCTGCCATGAATCTTGGACTAACTCCGTTGAAAACACCGTTAGATGATGAAAGAAGACCAAACATCGGATTGCATCACCCCTCCCGTTGCAAGGTAGGCAGTTCCTTGTGCTCAACTACGCTCAATTATCCGATGCTGAATTGACCGGCAAATGCAGAGGATTCCTAGGTTGTCGTCTTTTTCATTTTCCATGCTTCTCGCACATGCGATCGACCGAAATATGTTAGAAGTGATGCAGGCTTTTGGCAACAACTGTTGAGCCAGATAAGCACCTTCACCTAGTCCGTAGTATTAGTAGAGCAGGCTGCCTAATGCAAACCACTTGATAGGTGCCTTAGTCGATGCGATTAGTCCACTCATGCGTGCATGGTCGGTCTGACCTCATCATATCCCAGTTTCATTGGTTGACTCATAGTAAGCGCAAAAAAGATATCAGGATGCGCTGTTCAGTCGTGACACCCCGCTCTAGGTAACATCTCACCATCCGTCAGAATCTCACGTGGAGGAGATCCCGAGCTGGCAGTAATTGTCCGCCGACTGTGTTGGCATACGCTGCTTCATCTTCAAGAACCCACTAACGACGATTATGGTCGGAAGATACGACGAACTTCGCCGATCGGGGGATTTTCAATATTTGTCCGCGCCGCAGCCGAACAGAGGGTATTATTCCGACGATGAGGCCCTCCAAAACTTGAAGAAGAAGGAGATCCATCCATCGCATGCGCTGAGACCATCACCTCCGCCCACAGTTTCCCAGCGTCTACCCCCTCGCCAGTATCTGGGACGAGTTCCCTCTCCTCCTCCTCCGCTGAAGAACGACCGCCGCCGCTTCTCCTCGCAAGATGTCCGACCGTCGCGCCCGCTCAGTCCACCTCAGCCGTCAACAACAGCTGGCCGATCTGTACATCTGGGACCTCCGGAAGAGAACCGTCCGTATGATATCCAGAGTCCCGACTCGAAGGTTCGTCGCGCGAACCAAGATTCGTTTGAGCCTCCAGTTCGCATCCTCGACGACGACTATAAGCGGAAGGACCGTGTCTCTCAAACATCTTACATGCCTCAAAGGGACTCATTGGGCTCTCCGTTCCCAAAAGCCAAGTCTGATCAAGAAAGGAGACCGTGGCACGATAGACCAAACTCGGTCGGTGGTTCAGCCATGACCTCCGGACCGTCGATTTCAATGTCCAACAAGACATTCTCCTCGAGTGCGACTGGAACACTGGGTGACAAGGTCTACCGATACAACCAACTTGGGGAGTCGGAGTTCAGGCTGGTCAGAATACTACCTGCGAGAATGTCGAAAATCAAATGCGAGATAACACACGCATCAATCTACAGCCCACCGAAATATGTGGCCATTTCATACGCCTGGGGAGACGCGGGGGACACTCGACGGCTGGAATTGGAAGGAACCGACATTCCTATTCCAGTCGGTCTCCACGGTGCCTTGGACGCACTCCGCCTCAAGGGTGAAATAGTCACAGTCTGGGTGGATAGGCTTTGCATTGATCAGCAAAACAGAGATGAAAGAACACAACAGGTTCAGCTCATGACCAGGATCTACAGCAAAGCCGAGTCAGTAGCCGTATGGCTAGGCGCTGATGCAGATCGAAGCCGAGCGGCAACCGAGTTTCTTCAAGAGGTGGCTCGCAGAGCTGACTCGCCGAATCAAATCACCAGGCTTCTGTCCTCAAAAAGTAGAGAGGCTGAGATAGCTGCCACAGTCTCTCTTTTCGAGAGGGACTACTGGAAGAGGCTTTGGGTCGTCCAAGAGGTTTTCAACGCTCGAGACGTGACGGTCTACTGCGGCTCTAGCATCCTCCCATGGGATGTTTATCAGGAAGCATCACGCGTCTTCCAAAGACACAAGGGTGATTTGGACTATTACTTTCCTGGAAATTCCCAGGGTAGAACTTACGCCAGGGCGTCGCATAATCACTTCACCTACTCGCAGATCTTAACCTACCAAGGCCCCGGAAGTCTTCCAGACGTCAGATCACTCGTGTACTTCGGAGAGGAGTCGCTTTTGGAGGTAATGCGTGCCTGCAGGAGGAAGTTTGCATCGGATGCCAAGGACAAAGTCTTTGGAATTCTGGGTCTATTGTCGGAAGACGTGCGAAACGAGTTCCCTGTTGACTACAGTTTGTCAGTGAAGGAGATCTACACAAATGTCGTGGATTTCTTATTATGGACTACTCGACGTTTGGATGTCATTTGCGAGTCGATTCATTATCCGCTGCACACGGATACGGCCAATCTTCCCACGTGGGTCCCCGACTGGTCTCACATCCCAGATACAACGGCCATAGGCGCCATGGTCGTCACACCCCGGTTCTCTGCATCGGGGAATACGGAGGCCGCTTTCAGTTTCAAGGACGAACGGCGTAACAAGCTGGAGATTGGCGGCTTTCAGATCGACACCATAGCAGCTCACGGTATCGCCGTCGGCACTCTCTGCACATTGGCCGACTACCTCATGGCCTTCATGCACTGGCGGGCGCTGCTCCTCGGGAACTTCCGGATTGACGACATCGAGGCCCATGAGTTCTTCTGTCGAGTGCTTTGTCTCAATCAAGTTCCCAGCAAGTGGTCCGAACCGTTCGATTGGGTGACGGCTTGCTACCATGTCTTTGCGTCGCTGATCCGGGATCGTCTACCACATCTACCACTCGACCGAGATCTCGACAGATACGTCGATGCAAAGGTGGACATCAAGCCTGACGCTCGTCGTAGGTTTCTTCAGGAACATTTTGGGTCTCGAATGATGGGACGATGCCTCTTCATCACCGAGAAAGGTCGCCTGGGCATGGGTTCGGGGTTCATGGCCGTCGGTGATGTTGTTGTCGTGCCTTTCGGCTGCTCCACGCCCGTTCTGCTTCGACCGGAAGGATGTCGTTCTGAATATCGCTACGTTGGTGATACGTATCTCCATGGCTATATGTACGGAAGAGCCGTCGATCAGTGGCGTAATGGTGAGAGGAAAGAGAGCAAGTTCATACTTCACTGAGATGAATGAGATACGTCATTCCGAGCTTCCCGACAGGTGTTTGCCGTGAATCGCAGCGACATCATCAAGTTCACAGGCGCTGAAACAACGTTTATGACAACTGCCCACAGGGCTTTTGATTCTAAATACATACATATGGGGATGTACAGAAAGAAATATATCAACAAGTAAACAAGCCGTTTTGGTGTCGTTTTTCAGGATTGTGACACTCGTGGATCTCTCATCCGGGGCGAAAGGTGCCCGAACAGATCTCGCTATTGGGTAGGAGAGCTTAAGAGCTCTTAATGTCAGAGGGGGAGTACTTGCAGAAATTGGAGGGGCCGCTGCTCTTCTTGGTGGGCTCGTCACCGGTGTCGTTGCCCTCGAACTCGGTGCAGATCTCCTTGACGCTGGAAGCGACAATGTTGGTGAAAGTAGCAGTGTCACCGTAGTTGGAGTTGATACCTGGAAGGAGATAGTGTCAGCCGATTGCTTGCTAGTCTTTGTTGCAGTTCGTAGAAACTCACCAGCGAGGAGCTTTCCGGAGGAAGCGTTGATGTTGTCCAAGATGACGTGACGCTCATACATGGTCTTGCAGTTCCCGCAAGAGCGGTAGAGCTTGCCGAAGTGGGAAACGGAGAAGCCAGAGACGGAGAGGGTGCCGCCGCCGTTGTGCTGGAGGACCTTGTCCTCAGCACCGTTAGCACCACCGCCGGTAATCTTGGTAGTCTGGCCAGCCTCCTGCTTCTTGATGGTGAAGGCGTCCTCGCAGACAGCAGACCACCAAACGTTGTCAAGGGTGCAGCCACCGTTGCAGTGGACACCCTCGATCTGGTTGGGGCCGATGATGACGTTGGAGAGGGAGGCACCGGACTCGAGGATGAAGACGGCGTCGGAGTCGCCGCCCTCGGCCTGGCCAGTGCAGGAGACACCACGGTCGAACATCTTCATGCCACCGTCGAAAGACTCGCCAGCGGCGATTGTCTGGGCGGCCTTGAGGACGGAGGTGCCGGAGGCGGCGGGCATGTCACCGCCGGCGGTGCCGTTGTTGGCAGCGGCGACGGCGAAGGAGGCTTTGCCGTTGTCGGGGGCGGAGGTGATGATGGAGCCGGGGGAGCGGGTCTTGGAAGGCTTGCTCTTCTTGGGCTTGTGAGCAGACTTCGTCTTGCTGGGCTTGGCCTTCTCGGCGCGGGCGGCGTTGTGGAGGAAGTTGAAGTAGCCGTGCTCGGCGCGGGCGAGCTGGTGGCCCTTGTGGGCGTCGGCGGCGGGAGCGGCAGCGATGCCGAGCACCAAGGTGCCAAGAGCGACGACGGCGGAGTACTTCATTTTGATGGTTGGTTGATTGGTAGAGTTGGTGAGAAAGGCGAGATAAGAGAGAGAGAAAAGAGAGGCTTGTCTACTTGAGAGAGCGAAGAAGTAAATTCAAGCCTGCTTGAAAGAGTGTAATGAATAGTGAAGACTGAGAAGAGGTGTGAGATGAAAGTGATGAGGACAGAAACCGGATGGAGGACTGGACATCACGTCCTTACTTATATCGACCGAGCTGCTGGGGGTGAATGGTGTCTTTCCCACCTCCATGTTTACCGCAGAGTTACACTGCCGGAACCAATATTGGATGTGGTCCAGACTGGATTGGGAACTGGTCCATCGCAAGCCAAGGCCACGAGCTCCATCTCCTCCGCAGGCTGCACAGGTATCAATCAATAAGCGACGCGGAGGAAATGAAAGAGTCGATGCAGGTAGTGAAGATCGCACTCGAGCCACAAATCCACCATGTTTCTAAGAAGTGGGCTCACACTAAGAGAGATCCTGTCAGACTCAGCGCCAACAGCCCATGCGCATGCGGCGACGGAGGAGGAGTGCTGAGACATCTTGGCGGCTTGGTTTCGGATTATTGGAGATGCCTGCAGTTTCGCTGCTGCACTCACTTTGAAGAGTCGTTTTGATAAGCTCAAATTACTTATCAAGTGTCTTACAGCTTATTCTAAGTCTTCTACTTTAAGGTTTTACTTAACATTATTACAGTAGTTAGTAACTACTGCTAAGTTTATGTTTATTATTTGGCGTGGAAAAGACCCCGGTTCTTTTTTTGGACAAAAAGGTTACCAAGAGTGGTGAGCTTCTCTGGGCGATCGTGGTGGTTGCTGGCCCCATCGCAAAACGGAGTCGATTCCCGAGTTAGGCGTGGACTCATCCCAACTTGATTGTTTGCTCGCAGGTCCTTGCCCGAAAGGGAATCGAAATGGCCACTCCCCAGTCCCGGTATTGACTTCTGGACTGGGGATCCCCGTTTCCTGACTAGCCAGGCCCGCCCTTTAATTCGATCTCCTTGGCCTCAAAGCTTGAACACAGACAAGGTCCCAGGTCTTGAATAAAGTGATTGCCCAACGTGGTCGACGTGTGGGCGCCATGTTGGAGTTTTTCCCCTATCAATCGTGCAGTTGCTAAGCCACCCGCCCACACCAACATCGCAAGTTGCAAGTTGCAACGGCCCCGACGACCTCGACCTCGACCTCTTGGCTCTTCATCACTCCCACACAAACCCCACAGACACACCATCTGATTCTGACTGCCCACTCCCCCATGCTATCTGCCAGGGGCACAGCTCAATCTCCCACTGCCCCCTGCAGCTCGTTTCGAAACAGTCTTCGCTCAGCCAAGCCAACCACCGTGAACGTCTCTATCGTGAATCCCCACAATGCCCAGTTTTCCAAAGCAATGCCAAGACCTTCTCAGACGAAAAAATTGCCAGACGGAAAGTGATCAGGGTCTTGGCGGGACGACAGACGGCAACGTGGGCGGCAAGGTGCCCCTGAGGAATCCTCACGTCATTTTCATCCCGGCGCGTCGCCTTTCGGCTTTTTCGGTCAAGTTCAGATGCTTTAAGGCCGTTCTGATGGAGAACATTCCCATCTGATTTCTGCTGTGATGGTCAGTCACACAATACCACAGAGACCTTGTCTAAAAGAGATTTTTCTTAATGCGAAAGTTCGAGAATCAGTGCGCCGTGAACTATAGATCATCACATATACGCCAAGGATATCCTGGCTTGGAATAGCCGC
Organism: Colletotrichum neosansevieriae; assembly: GCA_036785495.1. Classification (NCBI taxonomy): domain Eukaryota; kingdom Fungi; phylum Ascomycota; class Sordariomycetes; order Glomerellales; family Glomerellaceae; genus Colletotrichum; species Colletotrichum neosansevieriae. Next base: position 53,484 of record JAVHLV010000030.1, on the reverse strand, counting down.
AAGTTAAATACCGGTGATACAGCCGCATATAAGGGCCCCTATTACTCAACTCGCTCGGTCAGGTGTCGCGCTTTCGAAGTCCATCTTGAAAATTCAAACAATGCGCCAATCCCGTGCTGGCCGTTGGTGAGGTACTGTTGCAGTTTGCCCCCCGTCTCAATCTGCAATTTGTGTCGGAGATAGAGAATTAAGGTAGACGAGGTAGTCCTCCCCCACTACAACGTCAGCCGCCTCCTCGTGTTCGGCTTGAGCAGAAATCGTCTTCGTCTGATGTCTTGATTCGTGGAACATCGCATTGTTGCTGCGATGCTGATCATCCAGCGGCCTGGCCGTCGTCGATTTGTCTTGGACATATGATTGTCAATGCCGCCCATCGCCACGGCTCAGCTCATGTTGTTCCCCAGATTTGTTTCCGACTATGAGGTCCGGCAAGTCGTGAGACAGGATCGACTTTGATCGCGGTCGACTTCCGACGAGGTGATAGAGGAGGATGAGCTCTGCGGGCTCAATCTTGACTCAATTCACCGAAATGCCTTGTATCTTGGGAACCGTGGGCGGAGTCCCACGCTTCTCGCCAGTAGGTAGCATTGCAATCATCCTGCCGCTTCCACGCCCCTGCGACCCAATCAATCATCAGTGTCACATTACCCGCCCGAAAGAAAAGACAACAGACGGAAATAGATTGGTATGGGAACCGAATGCCTCCTGATTGGCGGTGGCCTTGGCAACCGTAGTCAGTGAGCGGCTCTTCTGAACATGCATCACCGTCCGTAAACTTCTGTCTGCATCCCTCTAATTTGTCTGAGCTTTTTTTTCTTTTCTTTTGCGCTGTCATCTCAGATAATGCGATGAACCCGAAGCTTATCAGGCTGCGCTGCAGGATTTTGTCACGCCGGATTGTAAAACAGCCAAGCCTGCTGGCATGCTGTTTGCTGATATTGACAGACCTTGGCGCCGACCAAAAGCCCTCGGAAAAGGGGCAGAAGTTTTGATCGAAACAACGCTGAAAGAAACCGCGCGCCTGTCCTGGAGGCTGGAGCACCAGCCGCTTGGTTTCCAGTGCGATTGACTCAAGCTATTCCCCCCCCCCACCCCCCGAAACTCTGTCGATATTGCGAGAGTTGTCAATAGTAGGACATGACCTAAGCTAGGCTCGTGCAACTAGCTGTCGAAACGATAGGAAAACTCAATTCGAGTCTCCCGGCGCATGAGGCACGTGGTAAACAGCGCGGAGTTCAATGTCGAACTCAATGCCGTCCACTCGTCTGCGAGTCCTTGTCACTCACTGATTTGCCGCCGATCGGTCACATACGGCGGCCCGTCTGGACTTTGAACGTCCAATTGGAAATGGACCCAACCACCAAAGGATCTCCAGATAGTCTCTGGTCTACCGAGAGTGAATGGAACGTAGATTCTCCTTCGTCACCCTTTTTGCAAGGACATGTTTTGGCTTTACAGAAAATTGGAGATTTCTTTTTTTTCCGGGCGGTGGGATATGTTCCGGCTACTCCAGTTGTACTGCACCTCTATTGAGATTGCCCCATCGCGCCTTATTATGCGCCCTGATTTCGCTCATTCGAGGATCAGTTCATCGCGTCTTTCTTGACAAGGATTTGTTTGATACCTATCTTGTCGCGATTAGAAGAAGAATCTAGGCCTTGGACGGGTACCGATGAACCGGGGGAAATCAGCAGGATCGGTACCGTCATTAACGTCTGAACTATTACAGGCGCCAATCTTTCCCATCCCCCCGAAGTTCCGACTTCAAATTCAATTTGCGCCAAACCACTTCATTCTGGAGTGTCAAGTTGAATGAACGTTACCAGTCTGAAAGCATTTGCTTCCGGTCTTCATGTCGTCGTCATCCTTCGAGTCCTAGGCATCCGTGAGTGAACGAGTGAAGGAAACTTTGTCTCTTGAGTTAGAAATCAATTGAGTAAAGTACCAGCAGTAGATATCGGGGTTTGATATGAGTTCGTCTCCATTCTGAACCCGCTAGCGACTGGATGATGACGATGTGACAGAAGAAGCGCCAGAGAATGCGTCGGGGGAGGTGAAGCTGTTGTAAACCAGCATGCGTGATTCTCACTCCATCAAACTTGGTTTACAAAATGCTGTCAGTGTGTTTGTTCTGCTTCGTGTACCAAAGATGCATGTTGCGACTTCTTCCCAACTTCAAGTCGTAAAGTTCCCGCGCCACCACAGTGGAATAACATGGACAGCCCAGTGTTTGTACCAGATTTTACATGACATGAGAAGAGTGCAACCTTCTCAAGTGAAATCTTCTTTGTCTGGGCATTCTTTCTCTCGGCATTGAGGCTGGCTCCGACAACCTTTTCTCTTGAGCCATCTCAGCTACGATGACAACGCATCTAGCGACTCAGCCAAAGACCATGCTGCTAAGCGATAGCTTGCGTTTCGCTGCAATTCTTGAATGTCACGATTTTCTCACATGTAGTTGAAGACCTTGGCAATTCCTACGTAAGCAATCGGCCAAGCGATGCGGTGCCGGCTAAGACGGCATACTTGGACCACTTGGTGGACTTGTACCTAAAGATAAGCTTAACACAAGGTTTTCTGCCCAACTTTGGGTTCGTCTTGACCATGGGATGATCGATATAGACTTTTGTGCCGATTATCCAGGTCCGAACGGCTCGTCGGCATCTTACCCACCATGCGAAGCTAAACTAGTGTGATAGTGCCGCGGTCCAGTGTACGCCCGATCAATTTTCTCCAGTTGCCTCTTTTTCCCCATCACCAAAACTCCAAAACTCTATATCGGCAATGATTTCACAAAACAAACGACTTGCGCTGCTGTCAGAACTCCTGCTGACAATCTCCAAGGTTTAGAGCTCAGCAAATTCCAAGCTATTAAATTCCATGAAGTTTTCCTGTACGAACCAGCTGAGCCCCCTAATGAGAATTTGAACTAAGTCTTTGAAGAATTCGGTGTCTCCATTTTCCTCAAGGAAGTCTCCAAGTCCTCTAACTTGATCCCTCGCTCGTGGTTGAGACTTGAGAGTCTTCTCCAGAGGCCAGGAGATTCCTTTTCCGGACCCAAAGATCCCACGATACTTGTTCCAAATATCTCCTGGGTCTTTCCTCAAATTTGCATTCAACAACTCCATGTCCCACTCCTCCCTCAAGAACTTTACATCTGGAAATCTCTTCTCAACCAACGCCGCCGCGCGGCCATACGAGACCGTATCGCCAGAAACGAACACCACATTCCGTCCACTCCCAGGAACCCCTCGCGGCTCGTACACGAACTCCGCCGTCATCTTCGCAACATCCTCCGGTCCTGTGAGCGTGATCTCGACGTCCCAACCACCCAGAGCCCTCAGCTTTCGCTCCTCGAAGTCGACGACCCCAAACGCTCTCACGAAACAAGAAACTCGTGAACAGTCCCGTGCTGACGATGATCCACTCGGTCTGCGCCTGAGCCCGCAGCCTGTCTCTGACATCGAGCTGCTCGTCGAACAAGATCCTGCGGGCTGCCTCGTCCGACGACGTGGTAAGTCGACGCCGAACTGCCATGGGACGTAGCGCGGGACTTTTTGCTCGCAGGGCTGCGTCGCAGATGCGCCGTTGCGTTCCTGCCGGCCCGACGAAGCCCGTGCAGCTGATGACTGTGTCGTATCTGCCGAAAATCGAGGCCAAGGTCTGGACGGAGTCGTCGATGATGTCGCCTGCTTCAATCGAAATGCCGAGAGACTTGATTTCGGCGACGGTTCTAAATTTTGCGGCATCGGTCGACGACATGGTTGCCGGCCGCAAGAGGACGGAAATGGCGGAATCCTTGGGACGTGAAGGGATGCGAAGCAAGGGCTTTCAGCATCGCTGAACAAGCTCGCCAGCTCCCAGCACAAGGACGGACATTTCGTGGGAGAGAGCTGTCAGTGATAACCTGCAGTGGATTGACGAGTTCAAAATCGATGTTGATACTCTATTGAATGGTGATTTACCAGGAGGCTTAAAATACTTGGGACGACAACGAAGCCTCACTCCCAGCCAGGTAAGCGATAGCAAGCGCGTACGTATTCAGCCTCAACGAAAGAGGCGCCGGAAGCCTTCCACGGAACTCCGCGGCCGGTGATACGGGCGCTAAAACCGGCAGCGGAGACGCGGAGTGGGGCGTTATGGGCCGAAGGATGAGGTCGTTGAACGCCGATCTGCATAATGTGATTGCTACAAGACATCGTACTTATAGAGGCCTCTGCAGTATCCATATCCGTCCAGTATTCTTATTCATAGCTCCAATGATGTTAGCCGCAAGTTGCAGAAAACGTCCTTCTGCGTGTGCAATTCCACTCTCGGTCTACTCTGCCTTCCCCAAGTGCCCAAACCCAACCGATTAATCCAATTTGCAGCAGAATATATCGCCGTACTCGTTCTTTGTGGCGTGATACCAAGCAGCATGCACCTTCCACGGATCGCACAATAGAGAGGTCTCGAATCCCCACTCGAGCGTAGTGGCATTCGACTCCTTGGCGCGACAGTACGGCTTCCAAGCCTCGTGAGACCACGGAACGCATCTGTGGTGAGATTTATCAGCTTCTGAAAAAGAAAAGTGGCATCAACTGTGATTGGGGGAGGGAAAAAAAAAAAAAAAGAGGACGACATACTCTGCGTTATAGGGCTTCAGGCCCTCCCAAAGACGGTGGCAGATGGAGGGGATATCGCCGTCCACGTCGTCAGCGTACGCGGTGTATCGCCGAGAAAAGGGAAGGATGCCGCCGGGTGACCAGATAACCATGCCGTTCTTGGTGCGGTAGCAGTGTGCCTGTTTGTCGTTCATCAAGCCGCACCAGGACGGATTGGGAGGGGTTGCCCAGGCGAGGGGCATCGCCGCCAGGAACAGGAGGATGGTTGCGATGAGCTTCATTTGGGATAGTGCGTGAGTACGTAGATAGAAGCCGAGTTTTGTTGTTTGTGGGATGAATGAATCCGAAAAGTTGAGCCGCAACATAGAAAATATATAGTTGAATCTATATTTTGCTAGCGGAGATAGTTGTCTTGGATCGCAGTACCATGGAAAGTCTAGAGTTTAATATACTCAAGGTGCAGTTATGAGTTTTGGGCCATGCTGTAACCCGCCAGTGGCACGCTCAACCGAAACCTTTACTTGCAGAGCTTAATAAATAAATGCTGTCTGAATCTTATTCCGCTTTCTCCGGCTCGACTCTCCCAGTTGATGCCAGCAAGTGTTGCTCAGTTTGGCATTTCTGCGCAAGACAAAGGGACGAGCCGTTCCAAATTTATAAAGTAAATACTAGGTAAGCTGGGTAAATTGGAAGCTAGTAGTGTGAGGTGAAGCTCTTATTCCCCATTACCCCTGCAATTCATTGCATCCATGGGTTCTCAATGAGGTCTCTTCATTCGGAAGCTCTTCCCGTTATTTTATTATCCTCCTTTTGATTCATTACCTTTGGTGGCTCATAAACTCCTTTTCAGATTGACTGCATTTTAGATTTTAAGATTCATTTAGTTGAGCCGAGGTTCCTCGCTTCGTGACATTTCGCAGTAAGAATGAAAATTCTGTTTTTTCTCAATCTCATTTTGATATAATAAATTGGTATCGAGTCCTCATTTTGACAGTGGGATGTACCCCTCATTAATGAACTATCAAGGAAACCAACGCCCGTGTACTCATTAATCGTTCTAGGAAACCCACGTTCTGCTCTCCTCCGTCACCCTCCGTTGCTGCACCACCAACTCTTCATACGTGTCTGGGAGCCTCGCCCATTGCGGCTGCGACCACTCTTCGCTCGCCGGCACGGCGGGATACCCGCTCTTCATCGTCAGGACAGCATCCACCGTCTCTTGGACCTCGTCATCGTCGACCTCGGAATCCGCCTCGTCGAGAGGCGTGCAAGCCTGGAACGGCTGTTCCCTCCTGACGGCGTCGACTGCATCCTTGATGACCTCTTCCCACCAGTCTACCTCGTCCCAAGCCTGATCGGCCTCGTCGTCGTCGTCGAGAGCAACTTCCTTGACCTCGATTTGTTTGACGCTGTCGACCTTTTCCACCAACGTACCCTGCTGGCCATCATCATCATCATCCATTTCGTCATCGATCTCGAGCACGTCTGGTTGTGTAGGTTCCGGAATTCTCCTCCCAGGCTGCATCGCGTGGACAGCCTCAATCGGTAGACCGGTGATTATGGCGACTGCCGTCTCCACGCCCCTCCTCACTGCCAGCGCACTGAGTAGCATCTTCAACGCGTGCTCCCACCGTCCCTGCAGCATGAACATCTTCCCTCGACACCACTCGTACTTGATAAAGTTTCGATGTTGGCTCGGTCGTCCCCAGTACTCCCGCTGTAACTGGGCGTAGGCGATCAATGCGTTCATCTTATCGCCTGCCAATTCGTACAGGTATGCCAAGTATTTGAGAATATTTCTGATCTGGGCCTCGTCTTTGTAATCGTCGGACGCGGCACGCTCGATTTCGAGGCACTTCCGGTATTCGTATGCCGCTTCCTCGTGGTGACCTGCGCAGCGGAGAGTGTGGGCGAGGTTGATGCGAGTCTCGAGTGTTTGCTCGACCACGCGTGCGACGTCGCTCGCTTCGCGACTGCACATGTCGCGGAGGATGACGATGGCCTCGTCCCACCGCCGCAGAGCCTTGAGGGCGGTGACGTGATCTTCCATGTTCCTCAGCGTGACGGCGCTGCAAATACCAAATCTTGCCCTGTGTTCATCCAGCACCCGTTGAAATCTTTGACAGAGACCGATAACCTCTTCGTACTTTTTCAATCGCAAGCTTGTCAAGCGTGCGAGTTTCAGCGTCCATTCGCCATTGGCGTAGTGTAGTAAGTCGGCAGCCAAATCCATACCTGCAATCTCGTCCCGCGCCTCGTTATCCTTGCCGCGCTCAGACAGGCACATGGCGATGTTGTAGTCGATGGCGGCTTTTTCCTCGTGTCCGAATACCGGAACTTCCTCATTCCAATTCCTGGCAATACGGTAGGCAATTTCGGCCTCTTCGTACTTGTCCTGGTTGACCAGCATGCTGGCCAGATCTCGCTGGGCCTCGATGGTTGTAACGTGCCGCTTCCCTCTCCTCTTGACCAATGTTGGCACAAGTTCGCGTAGCAGCTTCTCGCCCTCGGCCCAACGGCTGGTGTAGTAGTAAATTTCACCTAGCTCAACCATGGAATGCAGACAAAAGTCGCGCCATGACCCCGTGAAAAGGGTCCACCGGAAGGTCTTGCTTGGTCGCTCGCGGCTCTTGCGCAGTAATCTTTCGGCCAAATGCGCCAGCTCCTCGGCTTCGGCGATATCACCCATGTCCTCGCGACGCACCAGGGTATCGCCAAGCAGCAGAACGGCGCGCATGAGATAGAAGGTTTGGTCCTCGCTTGGCGGCAGCCCCTCGAGCAGCAACTTGGCCATGCGGAGGTGGTGCTGGGCCGAGATCCAGTCCTCCGGGGTCTGATTGCGGTAGGCATGGCCAACGCTCAGGAGGGCGAGACCTTCGGTTAGGGTGCCTAAACCGCGGGATTGCTGCAGAGCAAAGTTTCCCAGGCGCAATGCCAGAGACCATTTACCGCGAATCTTGAGAAGCTCTGACATGCCCAGCAGAGAGAGGACGGAGACCTTGTCGGAGTTGCGGCTCGCCGCCCTCCATCGCGGGGCCCTGGTGAGGCGCATGGCGGATGGGGTTGTTGGGCTGGCTCACCGCGCCGGGGGTTGTGTGGGGGAGATCGCCCCGGGGTTTACTGCTTGTATGCCGTCGGGATCGTGGGCGTTCAGTTCGTCGGGATGGTAGTCGTCGCTCGCTTGTCGTCGTTTTGTTGTTCTTGGAGAGTTCGGAAAATATCGCAACGAAGGCGCAAAAACCGCCGAGGAGGAGAAGCCAGACGAGAAAGGAATGCGACCGTTCGAATCGGGTCGCGACGTGAAATGAAAGTGAGTCAAAAATTGATGAGTGAAACCAGCAGTGAGGTGAACAGGCCGGACCACTGGCCGACCCTCCCTGATCAGCCAAGTCCAGCCAGTCCCAAGCTCTCGCTGACAGCCGGGTCGGGATGCGAGTGGAAGAGAAATCGAAGAACCAGAAATGGGACTGGCAAGTCTGGACACCGACAAACGATTTGGATGGCTAAAGGCAGCTGAGGTAAGGAAACCGAAAGTGTGGATGAGAGACTTCTGGACTGGCGGAAGCAGACTTCTCACCGGGTCTTCGAATGGCTTGCTGGACGGCGTGATCAAACCAGGCGAGGCGAAACAGAGAAAGATAGCGCCCGGACGGCGGGACGGAGCTTACTCCTGCAGCTTGCAGTTGCAGGCCGAAGGGGGAGCGATCTCCCTTGGCCTCTTTGCCCTTGTTTTTGTTGTGTGTGCCTTTGCCTGAGCGACGAGACATAGGAATAATACTGTAATACTACACTCGGTGTCTATACCTTCACCCTGCTATTGCCTAATACAAGGAGGGGAACGGAGAGGGGGCTGGACCGCCAAACGCTAGACCGCGTGTGCCACGCACCACGCACTACGCTCCATGCACCACACGGTACCTTACGGCCAGTCAGGACGAAGCACTTGGCCTGCAGATCCGGACGTGCCAGTGGTCATGCTTCAGCGCGATGCCATCCGACGGCCAACCACTGACCTCCCTCTCCTTCCTCCCTAAGCGTCAAAAAGCATCGTACCTTCCACCCAGAGAGAACCCTCCCGCATTAGCTAAGCAGGCCAACAGCGCTATTGGAAACCAAGAGCGCCCCGTGCATCCCAACAAGACAGAAGGCACATCGTCTCCCCTACCCTCCCATCGTCCTTTCCGAATTACAAATGTACTTCTTGAACGCGAAGGCCAAAAATACTTTGTCTCGAAACATCCAACACGAATCTTTGCTGGAACCCCGAGGTTACCATGCAGCAAAGAAAAAGCATTGTACAAAGAAACAACGTTGCTTATTGTCAGGGGACCACTTTAGTGCTTTTCTAGTCCGCACCAAGCATTCCAGAAGGAACCTGACCTGAAACACCCCAGCGACGGACTTGTGGTCGTGGTGAGACTGAGCGCAACTTCCAGCAGCGACAACATCCCCAACTTGAGAGTGCCTAACATAGCGGTGGTGATATTTCGACGGAGAATCCCTGCTGGACATTTGCTTCTTTTTCTCTCCTCCATGCCAGATCAACTGATGCACGCTAGACAGGCCGAATCTGATTGTTCTATTGGCCCCTCAAGATGACACCGTATTCGGTGCTCTGACGCGATTTCCATTCCCAATCCCTTGAATTGGCGGAAGTCTCGGGAAATGACGTCGGGTTCGAAAGCGTCAGCCACAGCGCCGAGGCCCGATTATATGTTGTCTCACATGTACCTTCCGAGCCACTACCCCATGGCTGACATTCAGGTTGGGTGCGAAGAGACGGGAGATAAGGCAATGAGCATTGGTTTTCGGTCTCCCGTCGGGCTTTTTGACGTCACCTGGCGTACTTCAACCCGAATCACTGTCCGTGCTTTGATGAGGTGCAGGCGTAGTTTTGCGAGAGTGTCTACGCGGACGGCCGACGATGCTTCGTCATTCATTCCGTAGTCTGCGACCGCGATTTCTCGCTACCGGGCCGGGGCTGCTCGGGCTCGGCTCCGAAGACAGGGTATCCGCTCTCCGGTGCGAGCAAGTATTGGTTCAAACCATCGACGCACTAATAGAGCCATTTCATCTCCGTGGTCCTACATTGATAGAACCTATTTGCCCCAGGAAGAGCGTTTGACAAGGTCCCCCCCCACCCAGCAGCTCCTCCTTGCAGCATCTCATGACTTTTCAGAAACTTTCTTCCGACTATGTTCTCCGTGTTGGGTCGAGAATCTAAGCAGAACATCTGCCATATTTATTTGTCCCACGGTGGGTCGATAGCCTCGAGGCCAAGTCGTTTCCCCAATGCGAGTCATTGCCAGCAATGAATCGGGAGAATCAGTTGAAAAAGTTCTCACTGGCTGATGTATGTAATCTGGAACTGATAAATGGAGGTTCCTAAGGCATCGTGGGCTATTACCTTCCGAAATGTCAGGTCCTGCCTTCCCTTCCGGCTCCACCTCCCCTCCTCCCTCACCTCATGTCAGGCGAATCACAGTGTTGGCTTAATCATCCGCCCCTCACAAACACCAAACCTTCGTAACTTTGACAAACCACCCAGAAACACGCACTTCAGCATTCACATTCACACACGAGTTCGTTGCTGAACCGTGTCTATCCCATGGGTCGACGTCAAGATGGCGTCCCACAACTCATACGTCGCCTATAAGCGAGACACCAGACACTTTCTTTACTGGATGATCCACGCCTCGAACTCCGTTATCAAGACCCTTCCTACCGACACTGAGGATGGCTTATCGCCCTCGCTGAACGCGTCGGGCCAAACCACAGTCTCTGGCTTGGTGGCCATGGCGGAGCTTGTTGGCAAGCACACCAAGCCTGTTCCAGCCGCAATACTGCAATTACTTCGGTCCATCATCCTGGCCAGATCCGCTCATCATGCTGAATTCCAGCAATTCGCGACCTCAAATCCAGGTGTCGACGTTGAAAAGAGCAACGCTACCCACAGGTTCTTCATCGACGCCCTTATCAAAGCTTTCAAGGCGCTCAGTGGGAATGATTGGACCTTCAGCCAAAAGCCAGATGCAGACCTTGGTGAGATCGAGGAGGTCGTCTTCAACAACAAATTCTCGGCCCTCAGCGTCGACGAAGAAGAAGACCAGGATTCTTCTGACGAAGGCGGTACCCCTCCAACTGCCCAGAGACGTATACAGAGAAAGCCTGGGAAGGGGAAGAAAGGAAAGAAGGGAAAGAAACCCAGATCCAAAACCAAGACGCAAAGACCGGCCCAATCCAAGCAAACTAACTTGGACGATGTGCCTCTAGAGAGCTACCGCATCATCGAGGACGAGGAGGGTATCACGACCGACTATCTCATGGCTGTCTACTCTATCGCCAAGGAATGGGCTGATTTACGGAACTATCTCCAGGGAATCTGGCACGACGTTGCTTATCAAGGGCTCAACAGTGCTGTCGCTGGCACTATGTCCAATCTCGCTATCGGCATGGTAAAGCAGACAGAGTTGGACATCTTTGCCGAATTCCCCGGTCACGAATCATACGAGACTGTGATGAAGACCATCACTAGAGGGGACATCAACAAAGCACAAGGCATGTTCACAGTGGCCTTGCACAAGCAATCGCCCGACGGAACGACTCATAAGGTGGAGGAAACTGACATCGACATCAAGGAGCATATCCTGATCAATGCCTATGAGGACCTTGTCGATTTCATAGAAGACTTTCAGAAGAACAGGACCGGCAAGCCAACCAAAGCCATGCTGGCTGAGATTGGTAACTGGGACCCGAATTTCAACGTGAAGCGAGCAACCCGTGAGCAGAGGCTCAAATGGCGTCGTTCCTACACGATCAATTGGCTCTACGACCTAGTCAATGTCTTTTCAGGGGTAGTTATGCAGCGAATTCGCGTTCAAGGAGAGCGCCATGTTCTAGAGAACATTGACTGGTCAGCTCACGGCCCGTGGAGTGAACACCGCGTCATCTTCGGCCTCAACGAATTCGCCGCTATCGTCACCAAGCTAGCAATGCAAAAGCCCGGCACAGACATCCGAAAGAAGATCCTGCCTCATCATGTCTTCCAGCTTCAATTGATCATCGATGCGTTCACTGTGTCGCGCGGCTGGACTTTCAACGTCTTGAGGGGCCACGTATTGGAGGCCCCAGCAAAGGGCTTCCGCCCGAGAAGAGACGTCGACATGTTCCTCGACCGCAATAACGAGAAGGACTTGGGATTTTTGCGATCTGTGGATATCCTCGAACAGCTACTCGTAAAGGACGGCGAAAGGAATGGAGACCCCTCACGTCATGCAAGATACATCGAAATTCTTCACGGCCTCCAACTAGACTTCATCGACTGGCTTGGCGAGAGCAAGTATATGCACGGACTGAACCAAATCCCCCCATCGCGGTTCTCGAACTCAAACGCCAACGGTCTATGGGAGTACTCGCCTTTTCTCTGCGGTGTCGGTCTGATGGAAGGTCTGGAATTGAGTTATCGCGCAGCTATGTGGCTGTGGGAAGGACTTCCTGACCCAACTATGCTCATTCATCTGCACAACATGCTTGTGCAAAAGGGATATATCACCCAGCCAGTTGGATTATACAGCAGCCTCCAGGAAATATTTCCAGATGGCTTTTTTGTGAACGGCATAGTTCCAAAGTCCAATTTCCAAATTTCTCTTGCCGACAGGACGATGACTGCCACCCGCAGGAGGCCGCCTAAACCGCCCGCCTATCAGGAACCAGGTATTCATTCCCTCCTGGATGTCCGCGCAAACAGGAACTTCAGGAAAAAGTCGAACCTGCTTCTATACCGGGAAGCTGGCTGGAACCTGGAGCGGATTCCCGATTCCGAATTGGAGCCGGCTTCTCTCTTTGGTATGATTCGCATCAGCCAGACAAAGCAGATTGTCGATCCGGTTACCGGCAAGAAGCAGTTCGAGGAGACGGACCTTGTCCGCCGACTCAAAGCGCAGGGCATTCCGGAGGACGAAGTTATCAATATGATGGACCAGCTGGCGAAGATGAACAAGTCAGACGAAGTGGAACTAGCCAAGGCCCGGTCCATCCTGGGTCTCCTCGAGGATGGGTTCAAATTCTTCCCAGACGAACCGAGCAAGAAGAATAGCACAGACCGTGGTGGCCTTGGCATCAAGCTGACGGCAAGTGACATTCTGGAGTGCGTCAAGACCGATATCTACAACGACGTATGTGGCGATAAACCGCTCTCGGCTCTAAACTACTTGTTTGTCACCATCCGCTTTTCCATGCAGTTCTCGCAGTTCGAGAACGAGTTGAGTCGCTTACGGAACCCTTTGTATGTGCAAGCATACGAGACGAGCCAGTGGAAGAAGGCGAAGAGGATGGGACTTGTGACTTTGGCAATGACCGAGCAGGATGACGAGTGTTTGCGAGTGATGGCTGAACAGTTCCAGAAGCCCAGATCTGGATTCATGAACTTCATTTACTGGGATGATCTGGTACCTGTGTCAAAGATGATGAAGAGTAGGTGGAGCCAACCGGAGGATCCGGCAAATAATTTTGGTTGCTCGCTTATGTGAGGAGAGTGTTTATTTTGCGAAATTCAGAGGCTGAGAAGAAAAAGACGGCCATGTATACAAGCCATTCGTCGAGTCACCATCACCTAAGCTTGACTCTGATTAAGAAATTGTCCTAGTTCATCGTGTTCAAGCTTCTTTGCCATGGTTATTTGCGGATTGGTTAAGAAAGCTGCGCCTCTGCCGACCACAATAAGCCAATGGCCTATCAACTCTCTTCATGTTCCGCATCTAGGTCCGGGGATGCACTTGGACTCCAATCCTGGCCGTTTGAGCAGATCCCACACGCATTGCAATGCGCAACTCCACCAGCCGACTTTTGGTCTCACCTCTGATTTGTCTAAATATATCTAATCGCGAAGACACGCCGCATAACTCAAGTACCGCAGAAAGCAGGGGAACTGCGCAAAACAACCGGGCCAAGTTTGGCTGTTGACTAAACGGGCAAGGAACCCGACAACGCGGTGGACCCCTAGGCAAGCCTAGGGAATTCGGTTGGGATACCCATCCGATCCTTGGCGATGTCTTCCGCGGCTCATCTTGTTGGTCCACGACTTGTCGATCCGCTTCTTTCGACAGGGCGCGACCCCCCCCCCCTGTTCTGGCTCGTTTGGACGTGGATTCTTCTGTTGAAGATCTTGGAAGATCTTGCAGACGTAACAGGCGTTGAAGAACACGCGGCTCTTTCCACCATCTCACTGGTCACCTTGACGAGATGACGGGCTCTGCCCAGGCTCGTGTGGGTCAAGCAAGACAATTCTTTTCCTTCAATCCACCGGAACGTTTGGCATCCGTATCCGTGAGGGCGGGGGCCAACACCCTCGATTCCGCATGCAGGAGCAGCAGTTAGCAATTTGCATGTAATATTTATGCGTCTTTTTCTATGATTTGAGTTGACATCATTGTCGAAGCTTCCTTCTGGAGAAATTTGCCGCGCTTGGTTTGGGGTCCTCTTCATGCCTAACGTTGTTCGGATAATCAATCGTACAAGCTGTAGAACACATGCAGTGGACCGCAGGTGCCGTAGACAAACGATACAACAAACGCAAAATCATCCCCATCCTGATTTCTATCGTGAGAACTAATCATGGCCTCGATTATGGACGACGAGACAAGAAACCGTACCACTGAAATCGCCGATGTGGCTATTCCCGTTTCTTCAAGTAGCATTTGAGGCCCCTTTGTCGTGGGAACCAGCTTCCTGTGACCGTCCACGGAAGATTAGGATCCACGAGGGAAATCTCATACCTGCGGACCAAGGTGGCGACAATTTTGTACACTTCGAGATGCGCCAGGTTACGGCCAATGCAAACCCTTGAGCCGCCACCGAACGTCAGATCCGCAGCATTGTACAAGCGAAGTCGCTCCTTGTATGCCGCATCAGTCTCGCCCGATTTTTGGAGCCATCTTTCCGGTCGATAATCGTCAGCGTCTTCGCCCCAAATGCTCTTGTTGCGGCCGGCAACATAGGGATTGATGCCCACGGCCGTTTTGGCGGGAACGTAGCTTCCGTCCGGCAAAGTCAGGCCACCGTCGGGGACGTAGCGTTCCAGCAACATGCAGACTCCAGGGTGCATACGCATAGCCTCGCGGACCACTGCTTCGAGGTCTGCCCCGGCACCTATCAGTCTTGTTTTGCATAGGATAGGGAATGTTTCAATATAACTCACAAGGAAGCGCGCGGGCGGAGCTAAAAGAGCATACGGTGTCGGACAGATCCGCAGCAACGACCTCCTCTTCCAGGCGCTTGTACACATCAGGCTTGTGAAGGGCATACCAAAAGATGGCTCGGATGGTGATCGCGGTTGTGTCAGCTCCGGCGAGCAAGTTGACCAATAGGTAGCCCATGATGATGCCGTCGTTCACAAGCTCGGGGTGTGTCTCCTTCGATTCGATGAAATGCTGCAGGAAATCGGGAACTTTGGGGTCGAAGTTTTCGTCTTTGCCTTGCATGCGGGAAACCATATGCTCGAGCGAGATGCGTGTGATGTTGGCCAGGTTGGGAGGTCCGATTCGCATGATGGGGTTCTTGTCAAGGAGAAAGTCGAGGAATGGCATCTGTCCAACAGCGGCGAAGCTATTCGGGAGTCAGCAGGGTACACGGCCGAGAGGTCTCGTAAACGCACTAGTCAAGCGCCTTGTCCGAGATTGAAATCGTCCCGTCGTAGTCGTAGCCCTCGTCCATGTAGCCAAATCGCTGACTGAAGGACGCAGCACCGTTGGCGTCCCAGGAGTCTAGAGGCCCGGTCAGCAGAGTTGCCCCAACCACCAACACGACGACAGCATACAAAACCCAATCCACTCGCCAAGGTCACATTCCTTTGGCGTGGGATCACTCATGAATCTCCTTTCCAAATGACCACAGAAGTCGCCAATGAGGGTGTCGAAGAGGGGCTCGATCCCGCTCACACTGCTCTGAGAGTAGTATTTGGCAATAGGGCGCTTCATCCGTGCGTGTTCGGCCTGATCCGTGGTGCTGAAAAGATGGTAGGTGATTTTGCCATCGATGATGGCACTGTTGTTGTGGTAAAATTCGGTCTTTGGTGTATCAGTCATCAACGATGCTTCAAAAGCTGACGGCGAAGTCACAAAACATACCTTCCTCCACTTCCCGTCTGTTCCATACAGTGTTTTGATGAGCTGGGGAACATCAAGGTCTAGAGTGTTTGGGCCGATGCGAACAACAGGCCCGTACTTGTCGTGGAGCTTCTTGATCTTTACATGGTAGTCTCCAGCTCTTACGACTTGCAGTCGCCATAAGTTGGTCCAAGCTGTGTGAGTCAGACTCGGAAGGGTTCAGACCGTTAGGAAGACTGAGCAGCGCACTTACCGGCAAAAGTTGGGCCGGGGAACTTTCTGAGCGGGGAGGTGAGAGAAGCAATGATGTACCAGGCGATGGTGCTGAGGATCGGAACGACGACGACGGCAACAGCAAGACTTTGCCAAGACCACGGACCCCGGAGGGCAGCGGCGTAGGTGATGTCCATCGAACTCATGATGGGCTTACTCAAGAAAGAGTTGATGTCCCGCATTTGTGCCTGACATTTCCTTCCAGCAATTCCGCATGAACAGGAGGAAACTGCGGTTTATCTATCATTTAACGTCGGAGGGAGGGGGATATGGGGGCATCGGTGGCTACGTAGCACTGGACCTCGCAGGAACTCCAACTCTTACTCCACTGGAACCTTGCCATTAGCAATCAACACGTTTGGAACGCAAATCACCAACCAAAGGCAACTAAACGTCCGCGGGAGGTGCCCCCGGCTTCTTTCCCGTTGCTCTCACCTATTTAGATGAAGGTCCGCTGCGGTGGGCCTCATGCAGCAACCCTTGCCATTAGCAACCAACACGTTTGAACGCAAATCACCAACCAACAACGACCGATGAGAGTATACATAAGTAATGACTTTTGAATAGCTAGAAAATCTCTTAACAGCACCAACGAGAGGAAGTACCTGTGGGAACAGCTCAAGCCACAAGAACCTGAACAGGGGGTAAAACTTTGGCCTGCAACTGCAGTACGCCCAGCTCCTTTCCCGTCGTCTGTACAAAGTGGGTTCGGCGAGTTGCTCTCACCTATTCAGATAAAGGTCCGCTGCGGTGGGCCTCATGCAGCAAGGTTCCCGCTTTTTGCTGAGGGGTGTGCAGTGAATACTACATGGATTGAATCTCGCCTGTTGGTAACCAATACGAGGGCTTGGACTATTGGGGGAAGAGCCCGTGAAGATCTAATGCATCTAGATGCAACCAAAGACAAGGTAGTAGTGTGACTAATTCCAGAGGAGTTCATCTTGACGCGCAATCATTTGCGATTCCGGTTGGGGCTGGGGCAAATGGCCAAGGTTAGAGGATCGTGAGAGCAGATCAAGAGCTCTCTCAAGGGTTCCCTGAAAGCCGTGGGTCATTGAACCTAGTAGACTGTTGACTTGAGTGAAATTAGGGGCAAAAATAAGGAAGCAAATTTTCAGTGCTGTTATCCCGACTAACCAACAGTTTGAGCGCATATTCCTTACCAAATGCTGGACGTTAAGGTCCGGAGTCTTCTCGGATATAAAGGGACCTCCCTTCAAACTTACGACTCGAGAAAGCTGAAAAGGAATTTGTCGCCAGTAATTTGACCAGAGTACTTGTACAAAAGCTCCAGAGCAACAACTAAGCGATGGCTATGGGAGGAAAGGGGCCACAGGCCATCTCGGTTATGTGGGCTCTGACCGCGGTTACGCTGGTGTTCGTCGTTCTGCGGATCTATACTCGAGTAATGATCGTCAAGTCGTATGGCATTGATGACCATGTCTATGTCCTGGCATTTGTAAGTTCTCTCTCTCCAAATAAGATAAACTTTCTGATTGACGTCAAATGTCAGGTGTTCCTTGTGGTTTACACGGTATTCACGACACTTTCAGCCCAGTATGGCTTTGGCCAAAGCATAAAAGACATTCCCGACCAAGACGATGTTGTCCAAGGGATTCTGTTCGAGGCCATGGGACAGACGTTTGCTGTTTTGGGCATGGCTATCGCCAAATGGTCACTTGGTCTCTTCTTGCTTCGATTGGTCAACAAGAGATGGCACAAACTCATCATTTGGATATCCATGGGATGTCTGATGGCTGCTTCAATTTCAACTTGTTTCGTTTTCTGGCTGCAATGTACACCACCGCCATTTCTATGGGATCGCCGCATTCCCGGGGGATATTGTAGCATCGACTCGACGCCAGTTTCTATGCTTCTCTGCAGTGAGTAACAACAACAGCCTTGCCAACAATCTTGACCCAACTGACTGAGCCCAGTCCTATGCGTCATCGTCGACTTTTTCTATGCGATCTTCCCCTGGTTCTTTATCTGGAGTCTGCAGATGAACACGCGGGAGAAGATCGTCGTGTTGGGCAGTCTGAGTCTGGGAATTTTGTGAGAAAAACAGCGCATTGCGTCCGAGCCATGCTAACATCTGAGCCATGCTAACATCTTCACAGTGCCGGAGCATGCGGTATCAAACGAACCATCGAAGTGCCTCAGCTGTCAAGTTCGGACTATCTTAGTAGGTCATATTCAGCGTTCTTTACTGCCCCAGACGACATTGACATTCGTACAGAGGACACTGTTTTTCTCATCGTGTGGTCGGCTGCCGAGATTGCGGTCACCATGATCTGCATTGGCATTCCCGTCTGTCGGCCACTTTACAAGCGCTACCTGGAGAAGTTGACTTCCCGCGATTCCAACAAGTACCGTGAGCAGAACGAAGGAGCATCCTATGGATTGAGAACATTCGGCGGAGCTCCAATGCACCCAGGCCAACCCATCAAGGATGATGAAGGCTCTGACGGAGCTGACTCCATCACAAAGACGGAGCGGAAACTTGGTTTCGGCGGCCCTTTCACAAAAGTCTACGCCATGGGCGGAAAGCGCGTCAGTGGCGACAACCAGAGTGACGAGGAGATCCTGGGACCAGATTTCAGGCGAAGTCAACGTGCCGACGTGGATTCGCCAGACAGGATCACAGTGACCTCAGAGGTCCATACTTCTTCAACAAGCCGGGGTAAAAAGTAGCTTAGAGAATACTTGGAGGTCACTTACTCCCATTACACAGGTCTCCACTTACAATTGATAAGTGACAAGCGATATGTTGGCAATCGTATCGTCCGGAATGCAGCTCCGTTTCGCAGCTCTGTGACATGGATAACCACTGCCCCACGGGAATATAATTAGGCTTGCTAACTACTCACGGGTACCCATATAGGTAGTACCTAAAACTACCTATAGGTAGTTTGGGTAGGCCTAAACTACCTATAGGTAGTATCCACTTTAACTACCTATAGGTAGTTAAGCCTATAGGTAGTACTATCTATAGATTAATACTATATAGTACTACCTATAAAAAAATATATATAATAAATAGGTTTTAGTAAATATAAAGATTTAGGCTTATAAGTAAGATTATTATAAATAATTACTATAACTATATTAAAATACTTATAGTATTATAAGGTATTAATTTAAGAAATTTAACTTTACTTAAGATAGAAGTAGAAGTAATAGATATTTATTTACTATTAGATAAAAAGCTTATAACTATTAGTATAGTAGTTTTTCTCTACTTCTATTATATTAACTTAAAAGAGTAGCTTATAGATAAGTGAGATATTTATTAAGATATAGAAGGTATAGGTAAATAGCTTAGTTAGAATAATTAGTTTAAGAATTTTAGCTACTAAGTGCTAGATAAAGAGAGTAATAGCTTATTTTTAGAGCTTTTTATAATATTTTTATTTTTAGAAATAGCTTAAATACTAGCTATATTATTACTATCTTTCTTAATAATAATAGAGAGGTTTAATATATTATTAAAGATTATAAGATATTTCTTAATATTATTCTTCTCTAAAAGAGAAGAATAATTAAAAGCCTCTCTAATAATATACTGCTACTCTTTAAAGGTATTAGTAATATTAATATTATTAGAGATCTCTTTAAGTATTATCTGAGAGAGCTAAGCCTTATTATATTAATTAATCTTAATAGTAAAAGTATTAAAAATAGTATTAGCTAAGAGGTTAAAGTAAGAGTAATAATAGATATAGTAAGTAAGGCTAAATAAGTATTTAAGAGGGATAGATATTAGTTAAATAGATAAAAAGTTTTAAGCTATTTAATAAATACTATAGAATCTTAGATTGCTATTTTTTAAGTAAATCTAAAATTACTATATAGTTTCTATAAGATATATAACTAGTTATATTAGCTATAAAACTAATATATTATTAATATTATATATTAGTATTAAAAAAGTTATTATAAATATTTTAAGCTTTTTAAGATATTAATAGCTTTTTCTATAACTAGTTAGTATAATTAATTATTATATTAGATTACTATAAATACCTTTTTCTTTAAACTATATAATAGTAAACTATATAGTATATGCTATAATTTCTAAGTTATAGCTTAGTTACTAGTATTATAGTGCTTTATATTTTTATAGTATTACTTAGTATAAACCTTAATAAAGTCTTATTATACTTAAGTCTAGAGTATAATAGAAGAGGGTAAATCCTTAAAAAAGTTTATAAAGTGGAATTATATATTATATATACTTATAATTAAGGTTCTAGATTTAGGAATAAGTAATATAGTAATACTATATATCTTAAAAGACTCCTTATTAATAAGCTTCTTAATATATTTATATAGCTTATCTTATCTATTTTTAGTAGTTATTTAAAGAACTATTACCTAGATATAATTTTTATATAATACTTTTTCCTTTAATATAGTAGTATAAAGATCTAAGTAGACTGTTATAATTTATAATAAAGTGAAGATATAGCTAGAAGTAAAGTTATTTAACTAGTTAAGGAGGTTAGTAAAAAGCAAAAAGGGGCTAGTAATATTAAGTAGAATATTAAGAGCTTTCTAATTAGCCTTAGTAAAAGTAAACTAGGTATAAAGAGAGTGCTTTTTAATCTAAGCTGAAATTATTATTTTAAGCTCTCTTATATAAATATATATAAGTATAGTAGAGTTCTATTTTATCTTAATATTATAAAGTAGGTATAATAGTTACTGATTTTTCTAGGTAGATTTCTAGAGGTTAAGGAACTTTTATATCTTTTTACTAAATAGCTTTAGGGAAATAGCTAGAAACTAAATCTAGATAACTATTAGTATATAGATAATTTCTAAATATTTATACTTACTTTTTAAATAATATCTCTAAATAGACTAAGAGATATATTATTTCTAGTATCTAGATCTTAGCTATCTAAGCTAAATAGATTATTATTCTTAGAGTTCTTCTTATCTTTTAAGTAAGTAGTTAATAGCTGAGACTTTATAGATATATCTATTATAGGGATTTAAAGAGCTTTAAAAATAGCTCTAATAATTAGATTAAAGATATAAGCTAAATAGTAAATATAATATATTAGCTAGACTAGAGATATTAAATCTTTTATAAGGGCCTCTGGCCACTACACAGTGATTTTACCTGCTTTGCAACAGACCTTCTAACTCCGCGCCGCGCCTCCTGACAATACACATGTGATCGGCCCCGTTACGTGCAGCGCAGCGTCGCCCGCGCCGTTACTGTTCCGCCGGTCTATTTGGCCAGAGCGCGCGTCCGACTTTGTGTAGTGATATTCAGAGGGTTTGCTTGCTAGCAGGAATATATTGGGTTCCTGCATTGTTATCCTTAACTAGTAGAGGGTATAGGTCAAAGTGCCTCTATAGTGTT
Organism: Colletotrichum neosansevieriae; assembly: GCA_036785495.1. NCBI lineage: Eukaryota > Fungi > Ascomycota > Sordariomycetes > Glomerellales > Glomerellaceae > Colletotrichum > Colletotrichum neosansevieriae. The sequence continues at coordinate 32,128 of JAVHLV010000030.1, read as the reverse complement.
TCCCGAATTATGCCCATAAACTGGGTGAATTTGTTATAGTCTTTTTTGCGGGGGGCTGCGTCGTAACTACAAACTCAAATCTTTTATAAGTTTCTAAGCTAAAACTTTAAACTTAAAGGAATTTATATTATCTACTAAAATAGTCTAAAAGTTAATAGTTTTATATATCTTTTAGTATATCCCCTTAAGGAGATTTAATAGAGCTCTAGCTTACTTAATTACTATATATCTATTAGTTATATTAATAGTATTAAAGAGTACTTATTATAACCTCTATTACTAATTAATAAAATAATAAAGAATACTAAGCAAAGAGTATTTTAAGCTAGAAGTATTCTAGATATTAATTATAAGAGAGATATTAGTAGCAGGAGGAATTAATTAAAGAGTAGTTTATTAAATCTATAAGGCTTTTTTAGCTATCTATTTTTAGAGGGTTTATTAAGATAGTAGATAGTAATATAGGCTGGGACTATAAGGGCTAGAAAGGATAGCAAATAACATAACTCCACCTATAAACAGGCTAGAATAATAAAAGTAGGCTTAAAAGATATATAAAGTAATTTGCAGATCTAATTAAAAGAGATTACTAAAAATAAGTATAAATTTGCTAAGAAAATCCTAAAAAACTTAAGAATTAAGTATTAAGGTATAAATAATAATAAAGATAAGTCCTCCTCTCTTTTATACTTCTTCTCTCTCCTTTACTATAGTTCTTTTATAATAGATCTATATACTAAGAGAGCTCTCTTAGAAATTATACTACTAAGTTTTACTTATTCTATTCTAATTATCTCCTAGAGACTCTTTATAATATTATAAAGGAGAGTTTTAATAAATAAATAAATCTATTTATATAAAAAATATATAAAATTCTATTTATAGACCTTTCTATTTAATAGTTTCTTCTTAGCAGGTAATTTTACTATTAAGAAGATCTATTAGGTACTATTATTTTCTATTATAAACTATATCTTAATAATAGTCTTATAACCTCCTCTTTCTTATTATATTTCTTATTTTATTTTAAACTCTAATATAGCTAAAACTATTCTCCCTATTAAGGCAGATATAAGAAATTATAGTAATATAACCTTTTAGAAGTATTTTGCTCTATCTATTTCTATTAATTAACTCTCTATTAGATATAGTTTTCTCTATTATAGTTATATTTATCTAAAGTATTAAGATATTTAGAATAAGATAGTATATCTATAATTATAACTTATAATTAAGGTTTAATACTTATACTTTAACCTAGTATTTAAAGAACTTATATTTAAAGTTAGTATTTTAAATAATTAAGTTTACTATCTAATATATTAGATAAAGCTAACCCTAGCAAATCTCTTAGAGGGGGAATTCTAGGCTTATTATTATCCTTAAAGTTCTCTATATTATTATCTAGAAGTAAGAGTTAGCTAGATTTAGATATAGAAGGTTATATAGAGAAGAAAGGATTTTTTTTAAAGTCTTATTAGCTATATAGAGTATCTTATAGAGTAAAGCTAATATTAATAGATATATTATAGAATTCTATAGTAATAGCAGAAATATATTAGTTAACTAAAGGGATTTCTATATTAGTAAAGAGTTTTCTATCTCTCCTAGCTATATAGCTAAATTATAGTAATAAGATATCTTCTTAAAGAAATACTTAGACCTATTTAATATATCTAAGTCTATATATAAACCTATCTCTTTATTAAGTTAAATTAACTATATAATAACTAGTTAATAGGATTATTCTAAGATATACTAAAGCTTCTATTTTATAGTACTATCTATTAAGATTATTTATAATATCTATAAATTATTAGTTACTTTTTAAATCCTATATAAAGTTTTAGTAAAAGTAATTACTATTTACTTAGTTTATAATAATTATTACCTAATAACTATTACTATAATTAAGTAATAAAAAGGTAGCTATAATATCTTAAAGGTTACTTATATCTCCTCTTATTATACTAACTATATTTACTATAATCTCTATTTTAGGTATTTAAGGTAGCTCTTAAAGTAGAATATAGATAGAAAGTAGAAACCCTCTAATTATAAGTCTAAGAAGGCTTATAACTTTAAAGTTATTTAAGTTTTCTTATCTTATTAGTATTTCTTATATATTATAGAGGTTAGAAAGATATTCTATCTTCTCTATACTATTAATAACTAATTCTTATTTATACCTAGTTATTAGATAATCTGCTAACTACTAGTTATTTTATATATATTAAGGGATTACTAAAACAGGTTAATTATTATTTAATATAGAGTTAGTAAGCCTTATATAGTTAAAAACTACTAAGTTATTATAGAATTTAAAGATAACTTATTTTATTAAAAAGGGTATAAAGTATAGTAATATTAATAGTTTTATAAACCTAGAATAATTATAATACTTTAATAAATTAATTAGTTACTACTAATTATTTACCCTTTTATACTTCTTAATCTTATCTCTTATTACTATATTTTAAATAGTTAGATACTCTAATAATTCTTTATTACTTCTTAAAGCCTTAATATTAAATATACTAGTAGGTTAGATTTATAAATAAATATTCTTAGATATAAGTAGGTTAAGACTTATTCTATTAAATAAGCAGAGCTTTAAGTCTATAAATTATAGGATATACTTATCCTTCTAGTCTTTTATTACTTCTAGTACTATCTGCTCTAATATTCTCTTTTTATCTTTAAAAACCTAGTTTTAAATAGTTCTATTTAGCTTTAAAGAGACCTAATACCTTTTAAATAGCTTTTAATTTATAAAAGTTACTAATAGTTAGTTAATCTAGATTCTTTTTCTTACTTATAGAAGCTATTTTAGTAGTACTAGGCTTCTAGATTATATAAAGGATTTAAACTAGTTAACTAGATATAAGCTAGAAGCCTATAATAGAGGTTTAATATAGTAAAGGTTAATTAGATATAATTATCTTAATAAGGCTTTAGTTATAATAGCTAGGGCTTTAAATAAGACTCTAGTTATAATATATATTAGAGTTTATAGTTTTTCTTCTACTCTTTTTTCTAACTACTAATTATTATAAAACTAGTTTTATCTATTATATAAGTTAATTAGCAGTTCTAAAAAGACTACTCTATTTAATTTAAATACTTATAGGTAGATAAATAGTATATTTAGAGCTTTTTTCTTAAGCTAGGCAGTAATACTATCTCTTAAACTTTTATTATTAAAATTATCTTTTATACCTCTAATTATATAGTACTAAAAGAGTTATCTAGCTTTAATAGATTTTATAAGGTAATATATAATTACTATAATATCTATAAAGTATATTAGAGTCTTAGTTTCTAATATTCTAATAGTATTATATAGACTAGTAATAATATATTATAGTTTAGAAGGAGAAAATAACTCCTATATTATATTTAGAGTTTTGCTTTAGTATTTAATAAGTATATATTTTATTAGTAAATTAGAGAGATATATCTAGCTAGTTATATTTTAGTATTATAGAGATAGAGTCTTATATTTAATTATTAGTAGCTAATATCTTAGTTTCCCTATAAGTTTAAAGCCTAATATATCTCTAATAATTTAGTCTTATATCTAAAATTAGCTTTTACTTAGTTTATTAAGTATAGGATCTATTAGTTATTTAATATTAAAAGCAGGAAGCTTTAAGGATCTTAGCTTCTAAATATAGTTATCTAGAATATTACTATTATTAAAAATAATCTTTTCTATTATAATATTTTTAGAAAGAAAGCTAGTAAGAGGAAAGAGTAAGTAATTTATAGACTAAATAGATAGATTAAATAAGAGTAATTATAAAATCTAAAGATATTATAGTATAGTAGTTAATATTAAATATCTCCTATCTAAGAAAATAGGTTAGATAGTATATATAAATATAGATAAAAAAGAGAAGATTTAAGAGACTAAAAGAGTTAATAATACTCTTTTATACCTACTAATTACCTTAAAATACCTATAATTTATTAATATTCTATAAAAGAAATAATTAACTTCTTTCTCTCTTAGCTCTCTTAGCTTTAATAAAAGTAAAGTAAACTTAAAATAAAAAATCTAATAATATATCTAATAGTAAATTAGAGCAGTTATTTATAAAGAAAGAATAAAGGAAATAGTAGCTATTAGTAGCTATTAAAGCAAGAAATCTAGTTATAAAACTAAGTAAATATTCTCCTCTATTCTTTAATATTAACTTCTCTTTCTCTAATAGTTATCTTTCTCTCTATCTCTTAATCTTAACTTAACTCTTTTAAATTCTTCTTCTTATATCTATAAATTACTTTCTCTTATTATAGCTAACTATAACTTTCTTATATTAAGTATTAAAAATACTAATTAGCTTTATTCTTATTATTTTCCCTTAAAAGCTACCTTTTAGATATTTAGTTCTAATATTTCTATATCTTAAATAAAATAGAATAATATATCTCTTTTTATTTAATATTTTAATAACTAACTTTAAGTAATCTACTTTTCCTTATATTTCTTATTACTTAACTAATATTTATTATCTTTTTAAGCTACTATAAGCTTTACTTAGCTCTATTTTAATATTTCTAGTAATAAATATTTAAAAGTAGCCTTTATTTTATAAATATTTTCTAATAAAACTATTAATATAATAAAACTAGCTTTCTAGAAAGTTTATCTTAGTAAGTAAGACTTTAATTAAATATTTAAAGTAACTAAAAGAACTAGTAACTTTTACTATTAAGTCTTTATTTATATCTCTACTATCTTTCTTTCTAGCTTATAGTAGATAAAGGTCTTTTAGTATATAGTAGCTACTTATAGCTTATTTATCTAATTCTAAGATAGTTATAATATAGTACTCTATATCTATTATAAGAAGTATATCTATACTATAAGAAACTCTATAACTAGTATTTTTATCTATAAACTATATTTTAAATATATTTCTATATTAGATACTTCTTATACTAACTGCTTCTTCTATAAAATCTAAGAGAATTGCTCTTATAATAATCTAAGTATTTATAAATATTATAGATATAGAATTAAGTATAATAATAAAGTAAGAAAGAGTAGAGAATTTAATAGTATTATAATAATTTTATAGTTTTAAATTCTAGCTAATACTGCTATATTAGCTATATCTAAATTTAACTTTTTAATTCTTTAAAATACTTTTTATTTTTAATAGGCTTAAAAGTATTATTTAGAAGCTAGGTTTACTTACTCTTAGTACTCTTTTATATTAAAGCTATTTCTAAACTTTAACCTTATAGAGATTACTAACTACTTAAAGCTTTATATTATAGGTTAAGAAAAGGAAGATAGAGTAACTAAATATATCTTTATAAAATAGAGAAAAAGAGAAGAAATAATAGAAATATTATTAAGTAGTAATAAGAATATAAAAAAAATATTCTCTAAATAGGTTTATAAAACTAACTTTAAACCCTATCTAAGTATAAAATTAATAAGATCTTCTTTATAAATATCCTTCTTTTTCTTATTAATAATAGTATTATATAGCTACTTTTAGTATTAATAGCTTTATTACTATACTTTTAGTTATCTAGATATTAGTATCCTTTTTATAAGTTAGTAACTATATTTTAATACTCTTTTCTCTTTTCTTCTCTTTTATTTATTTTTAAACTATTAATTCTCTTATTTATTTAGTTTAGTAATAGCTATATCTATAAAAGGGTTTTAGTATTATTATTAAGAAGATATAGATCTTTAATATCTTATACTTAGTATAAATATTAAAGTTATTAGTAGATAGATTACTATTATATTAAAAAATAGTTAGTAATAGAATAGTATATTTTAATAAGTTAATATTATCTCTTATTCTTATTCTTAAAGTTTAGAGATATTATCTCTAAAATCTTAAACTTTTAAAATATAAGAAATAAAAAAAAGAAGACTTTATAAACTAGTATAAATAGGTTTATAAATTATTAAACTAAGTATTTAAAAATAAAAGAAAGATTATAAGTTCTTTAAATCCTCTATCTTAATATACTTCCTCTCTTTCTCCTTTAATATCTATAGAATTTCTACTACTAGTTACTATTTAGCTTTTAATACTTTAATTACTATTTCTAAGTTTCTCAGATATTATCTTAATCTTACTATAAACTATAATATATTCTCCTTTTTATTCTTAATTATCTCTTTAGGTACTATTAGTTCTTTATCTTCTTCTTCTAGTATATAGTTTTTATACTCTTTATTTCCTAATATTAGAAAGACTTTTACTAGATTTCTCTCTAAATTAGATCTATAAATATTTATATTACTTAGTTTCTAATATCCTTTAAATACTTAAATAAATTTCTAAAGTTAATTTCTACTAAATATCCTATTTATAATCTTTTCTCTTACTAATATTACTAGTTAATATAATAGGATATTAAAAGTATATAATAAGATATAAAGGAACTTTGCTATTAGTAGTTAAGCTTTTTAATTAAAGATTTATTAATTAATCCCTTAATATTAAATACTAGAACTAAATTATCTACTTCTAGTCTTTCTTTTCTTATTATTTGCTTATATTAATTATTACTATATTCTATAATCTTCTTATATTAACTCTTAATTATCTTTTTAGTTTGCTTTTTATCTTTATTAAGTTATAGAAAGGCTTATAGATATATCTAAACTTTCTCCTCCTATATAGTTACTAAACTCTAATTAAGAACCTTCTAGGTTAGTATTAGAGTTTTAATAGGTATAATAGATTTAAATCTATATAAAAGGTAAAAAGAGCTAAAGCTAGTTAAAGTATAAATACTTAATTAGTCTATAAATAGAATAGTAGGTAAATATAGTTAAGGGTTAATATCCTTTCTTTTTCTAGTTTATATTAATAAAGAATAAGTAATAGACTAATAACTAGTCTTAATTACTCTATTAGCTCTTAGATTATAGGCTAATATTACTTTTCTCTTTATACTATACCTTTTATTAAACTTAATAATAATACTCTTATTTTCTAGACCTCTATTAATAATAATTTTACTATATAGCCTATATTAACAGATAACTTCCTCTTAAATAAACTTTATAATCTTAGCTATAGTTACTTATCTAAGCTAATATACTTTAAGCTATTTAGTAAGCAGATTCTAAGCTTTTATAAAGTACTACTTACCTACTCTCTATATATCTAATAAAATCCTTATAAAGAGTAATCCCTTTAGTAAACTATAAATTCTTATATTATCTATATATTAAGCTCTCCTCTTCTAGTAATTAAAATAACTTTTTAGAAACTCTTTAACTTTTAAATATATATTACTCTATATATAATAGTTAGATAATCTCCTTGCTATAGCTTATTTACCTCTATAACTACTTTTCTTATAGATTTTAGTAATTAGCTTCTTTCTCTATTTAGAGTTATCTATAATTTATCTTAGTATTAGTTTCTAATTTATTAGTCTAGTAAAAAGCAGGCAGTTTTAAATATAGTAGTTTAGAGCTCTAACTTTAAAATTATAGTATCTAATAGGTTAAATTTCTAGAAAGCACCTTTATATTATTAAATAGTAGGTAATCTATTAAAAATATACTAAATAGGCTTATAAATTATTAAGAAGGGTATTTAAAATAGTTATTATACTACTAATAATTTCCTATATATCTTCTATAAGAACCTCCTCTATTTATTATATATTACTATATTATTATACTTAATTAAAAAAGAAACTAGCCTTAATATTAGTAAGGAAGATCTATAAATTAATCTAAGAATTAATTTCTCTTTCTACTTCTTTATTAATTATATTTAAAGGGCCTTAGAGTTTCTATAAGAGGCTATCTGCTACTATATTTTATATATTATAGATATATTATACCTTAAAGTTAAATATTTAAATCTATATAATCTATTAAATAATAAGAGCTCCTAGAAGGTTTATAGCTATCCTATTTAGTTATATAACTAAGGTTTAGATATCTATTTCTAGAATAAAGTGTTTTTTATAGAGGTAATTATATATCCTCTTTAAGGCTTTTAGAATATTATATAGTTCCTTTTTCTTAATATTATAGGATAGTTTTAGTTTTAACTAAGTGCTACTCTTAAAGTAAGAGACTATATATTAGTTATTAATAAATTAGTCTAGAACTCTACTCTATTTTATATTACTAGTATTAACTATAAAGTATATATCTCCTCTTCTAGAGCTATAATTTAAAGTAATAAGAATTAGAGCTTTAATAAGTATTAACTTTAAGGTATCTATTACTATCTTATACTTCTCTTTTTAATAAAAAGAGATATTCTTTTTAAGTAAATTAGTAAGCAGCTTTATAATAGTTAAATAGTTCTTTACCTAGAATCTATAAAATATTATAATTTCTAGAAAAGCTCTTAACTCTATTAAGTTAGTATAAGTAATTTATTTATAGATCTTAACTATCTTTGCTTTCTCTAGATAATATCTATTAGTACTATAAATATAGCTAATAATTATTACTGCTTTCTAGGCCTATTAAGACTTAACTACTACTACTATATACTCTGCTAGCTTTAAATTAACTAGAATCTTATTAATATTCTATAAATATTCTAAAATAAATCTATAAATCCCTAGATAAGACTTAATCTCTTCTTTATTATAGTATAAAGTTAGTTCTTTAATAGTAATATTATTAAAGAAGGCCTTATAATAACTAGATATAAGGTTATATATAATTCTAATTATAACCCTTATAAATTATATAACTAAATTTATTACTCTTTAAGGTAAAGTATATATATATAGTAGTTTAATAGATAAGGTAAATATAGTTAAGTCCCTACTTATAGGGTTTAAGGGAACTTTATTATATTCTAAGAAGAAGTCTAAAAGGGATAATAACTAGTATATAGTAAGATCCTCTAAAAAGTTATTTATAGAGGGGAGTAGTACTATATCTTAAATTATAACTATATTTATCTTTATTATAGAGTTAATAAGTCTTATCTTACTATCTTTTTTATATATAAGAAAGAATAGATTATAATATACTATATAACTCTGCTTTAGGATTCCCTTCTCTAGTCTATCCTTTAAAATTATAATAATATCCTATTCTAACCCTTTTAATATTAAAATTCCTTTTACTTACTATACTTTATATAGAATTATTTATATTATCTATAGGAGAGTAATAAAAGAGTAAACTAAGCTATAATAAGCAAATTCCTAAAATAAAGCTTTCTCTCTTACTATTAAAATAGCTATAAGAAGCTTCTTTTCTTTAAGCTATAGATAATTAATAGGTTTTAGAATAGCTTCTAGCTAGATCTTTATAAGTCTTATTTCTAGCTTAATACTTAAAAACTTTAGTATAATTAGGTTAGTAAATAGAGTATTAAGATCTAGTTTTATATTCTTTTCTACTCTTACTTATACTTTTAGCTTCTACTCTAGCTTACTATCTAGAATTAAACTATCTAATATAGTATTATTAATAGATTAAATCTTCTTATCTTTTATCTTATATAGTATATTAATATCTTCTATTAATAATATAGATATTATCTATATAGATATATATTAATAATAAGAAAAAATAGTATCTATAGCTATAATAACTTTAATTTCTTTCTAATATATTAATTTATACTTTCTCCTAAATACTCTCTTTTTTGCTACTTTATTTTTAAGTCTATAAATATAATACTAATAGTTAATACTATAACTATTATATCCTTTAATATATTTAGTACTTATAATCACTTTATAGATATTATTAAGCTTAGAAATAACTTCTTCTTAGATTATAGTTTCTAGGATTTTATTAAAAATTAATCTAAATTCTTCAAAAATAGTAATAACTTTCTTATCTAGCTCTATTTATTACTTAACTTTCTCTAGTAGGTTATATAAGCCCTTAAATACTTATTAAATCACTTTAATATTTTAATATACTTTTATACTATTTAGTATTATATCTAACTCTTTTTTATCTTTAACTTTATTAACTTACTAATTATCTTTTATAAATTCTAAGCTTACTACTATATTAAATCTATTAGTAGTAACCTCTATTTTCCCTTCTCTATAAAAGATATAAGAGTATATTAATATTATAAAGAGATAAAGTAGTCTATCTTAGTAATAATTTCTAGAAAGTAAGTAGTTAAGTCTCCTATATAAAATAATAATAGGATATTAATCTTAATATTCCCAAACTAAAGGACTCTAATAATCTAGTTTTATATATAATCTAAGGTTATTTTAGTTTTTAAGATAAAAGGAGCTTCTAGTACTAAGTCCTTATTATAGGTGTTTTCTAGAAAGATAAAAAAGCTAATATCTTAAATTATATTACCTCTAATATAGATATTATCTATAATTATATCTATAAATTAGGTTCTCTACTCCTTATTAGTAATTCTATAGATTTCTATATTAGTTCTAACTATATTACTCTATAAGCCTAGATACTTAATATATTCTTTCTTAATAAGATTAATTACTAAGCTACTATTAATAATTCCCTTAATTAGTATATTTATAGAGCTATAAAAAGTAATTATAATCTATTAGTAGATTATAATAAAGTCTAGAATAGTAATATATCTTAGTAATAGAAAAAGTATAGAATTCTATTTCTTAGTTATAATACCTATTTTAAAGATAGAATTAATTATATAGTAGTTAAACTATACTTACTTAGTCTATAAATTCTTAGATAAGATTATAGAAATAGCAGCTAAAGTTACTTAGCTTTTAGAATAGTTTTTATTATTATTCTATTAGTTTATTTACTCTTATAGCTCCTTATTACTAGCTTCTATCTTATTAAATTAATCTAGAAGCATAATATTAATAAAAATAAAGATCTCTTATATATTTAAATTATATTTATTCTTATACTTATTAATTATTGCTTTAGTAGTATTATAAACTATTCTGTTTTAGTCTAGCTAGTTTTAATAAAGGAAGACTTTAAAAATAGCTACCTTTCTATTTACTCTCTTACTATATAACTCTAATATAAGTATATAGCTAGTCTATAAATTGCTATATTAAATCTAAGACTTATTTTACTCTTTTTATCTCTATTATTTAATTAGCTCTTCTAGGGTATCCTATAATATAATATTATTAATGTCTTTTTTATTATTAAGAAGTTTAGTAACTTACTAGGTAATTTAAATTAGAGAATCTTAAACTATAAGTAGGTTTACTATTTAGGAGGCCTATTAAATATAAATATTATAAGGTTAAGAGTAATAGCTTCTAGCTTTTATCTATTTTATAGTAGTAATATCCTTAACTAAATTAATATACTAGTTTCTAGGCTTAAAGCTAAAGAATATTATATTAATAAAGTTATATAACTATATTATATTCTTTCCTTAATCTATAAAGCTAATAGATTGCTTAGAGTATAGTCTGTTATAACTAATAATTTATATAATTTCTTTTATTAGTTTTAGCTACTACTTCTCTATTATTCTACTAGTAGCTACTATATAGTTTATAAAGCTATCTTTATTAATAAGAATATATCTTAAAATTATCTAGCTATCTATCCTCCTAGCTATATAGCCTTTATTAATAATACCTACTTTAACTTAGATATTAGAATTAAAGATATTAATAAAATAGAAAGATACTATATAGTAGCAGACTCCCCTCTAGCTAGCTTTAAGGTACTTAATATAGCTAATAATAATATAGGCTACTACTCTATAAAACTAGTAGTATTTAAAAGCCTAAAAAGATATATATTACTATAGTCTCTCTTACTAAAAGCCTCTATAGCCTCCTCTTTCTCTACCTCTTCTAAACTCTTAATATTATTAGTAGCTGTTTTAGTAGTTACTATAACTAGCTTATAGATAATAGTACTGCTATTACTAATATTAAGTCTATATATTATTCTAAGATTATTATTTATATAGTTTAGTAGCTTTTATAGTATTTAAGTTAAAAGTATTATCTTCTTAACTAGTAACTTTCTTAATAAGGCTTAGAATATCTATTTTATAGTTAGCTCTATTAATATTAAGAGTTTTAAAGTTCTCTATAAGAGAGTTAATAATTAAGCTTATAGTCTATACTATAAAAGGTTTCTTAGCCTTAGCTCTCTATCTTATTAAAATTATCTTTATAGAAACTTAAAGTATAGTTATTAGTTTAGACTTAATAAGGCTTAATAGTTATTAAAGTTTCTGCTAAGTAGTAGACTATTTAATTAGAGTATCTTTAACTATAACCTATTACTTTAAAATAACTTTAGTAAGTTAGTAGTTAAGACTTTAAGCTATAGCTCTTATTACTCTCTCTAAAAAATAGTAATAAGTAATATAAATAAGTTTAGTATCTATAAGTTCTAGATCTCTATATAGAATAGCCCTCTATTAAAGCTAGTAAATAGTAGTAATTAACACTATAATCTATAAAGAGTTATTATTCTTAATATAAGAGCTTATAACTAGGTTTTAAAAATCCTTATTAAAGTTCTATTAATACTTTAGGTTTATAAATCTAAATTAGTAAAGAAGTTTCTTCTTAGCTTCCTTCTAGGTCTTAGCCTTATTAATATACGATTATACTATATCTTAATAGTTACTAAAGCTATATATATAAATTTTATTTTTTATATCCCTATTAGTCTTATAGTAAAGCTTAGAAAGGCTCTTATAGTCTATAATAAAGTCTGAGATATTAGTTCTAATAAACTTAGATATATTAATAGAGTAGGGAGTTATTATAGCTATAATAGAATATCTTATTAGAAGGTTAGCTAGAACTATAATATCTTAATTAGTATATATCCTCTTAGATAAATAATAAGAACTAGGAGGTATTACCTCTATTCCCAAAGAGAGATTTATAGATCTATTTATACTATCTTTAGAAGCTAGCTATCTTATAGCTTATAGTTATATCTTACTAAATAAAGTTCCTATAAACCTCTCTTTAAACTGCTTTCCCTTATTAGAAGAGGATCTAGTATCTAAGTTATTTAAATAAGAAGAAGATATAATACTTATAGAGTTATAAATATTAAGTTTATTATTGAATAGTTCAAGTAATAAAGCTTTCTAAGTGGAAAAGTGAATTTATTATTATAATATCTTCTAAATAGAAAGATAAAGTAGATAATTATAACTCCTTTAAATAATAAAAAGGAAAAATAATATAAACTAAATAAATATAGAAAGGTCTCTTAACCTTAATCTTACTATTCTAGGCTTTTATAGATCTACTTTAAGTCTTATTACTTAATATAAAAGAGTCTCTCTAATAATACTCCTATCTTAGAAGATTTTATAGCTTTACTATATTAGAATATCTTAAATATTAGTATTCTTTACTCTTAGTACTTAAAGCTATACTAATAAGAAGTTTATTAGTATTTATTCACTAATTTAGTTAATCTCACTATACTTATTAGCTTAGTAAGACTACTAATTACTATATTAGTCTTAAATATAACTATCTTAGCTGCTCTAGCTATAACTTACTAGTTAAATAATAGTAGTATTAAAAGTATATAAAGGAGGGGGAAAGGGAGTATATTTGCTAGAACCTGCTAATAGTATATAAAAGGAAGTATATTAGGGTTTTTATTATTTCCACCTTAATTCTAAGAGAATATATAGCTATTACTATTTTTATAAACTAAAATAGACTTATAAATATCTTCCTCTGTCTTTCTATATTAGCTATTAATTATATTATTATTCTTTATTATTTATAGATTTTTCAGATATATTATTATATTTAAAGTGGATTAGTTATATATATATATGTGTTAATAGTAGGGATATATAGATATAATAAAGGTATTCTACTCTCTGAGAAGCCTTTAAAGGCTATTAAAAAGAGTAAAAGAATCTGCCTCTAGGCACTATTAATAAAGGCTAGAGCTATAAGAGCTAGAAAGAATAGTAAATAATATAACTCCACCTATAAATAGGCTAGAATAATAAAAATAGGCTTAAAAGATATATAAAGTAATTTATAGATCTAATTAAAAGAGATTACTGAAAATAAGTATAAATTTGCTGAGAAAATCCTAAAAAACTTAAGAATTAAGTATTAAGGTATTAATAATAATAATTTTAATAAGTTCTCCTCACCTCTATGCTTCTCCTTTCTCTTTTACTATAGTCCTTCTATAATAGACCTGTATGCTAAGAGGGCTCTCTTAGAAATTGCACTGCTAAGTCCCACTTATCCTATTTCAGTACTAGTTATCTTATCCTTTAGCTTAGCCTTTATAAATAATACTCTTAATTACTCACACTTTAGTATAGTAACTAGTATACTAGCTAGAATATTCTCTCTAATATTTTATAGCTATATATATATCTATTAAGACTAAACCTATTTAGTAATTATAATCTCTATCTAGATCTAAGAGACTAAGAGGAAACTTTAGTAATTCTTATAGAGGATTTTTAAGATATACCTTATAGTCTACTTAGAGAAGTAGTAAAAGATAATATAGTTAATCTCTATATTAAGTAGTATAGAAAGTCTCCTTTTAGCTACTCTATTTTAAAAGTTACTAACCTTAGTAAGAAATTTAGAGATATATCTAGAATTACTAATCTCTAAACTAGAAATAAGGCTTTAAAGCTTCTTATTAAAGTTTAAATAAGTATTTAGATCTATAATACTATATATCTTATAGAGGTTATCCTTAAAAGAGAGCTAATTATTATATTAAGTAGAAATACTCTTAAAGATTTATTAATAGGCTTTAATATAGTGCTAGCTAACTAAGGTAATTATCTTCTCCTTATCCTATCTATAAAGCTTAGTATAAAATAGGTAATCCTTAAAAAAGTTAGAAATATTATTACTAATAAACTTAGAAGCTTCTAAACTATAAAGAATAATTAGAGTAGTAGTATGCTACTTTTATATAGCTTTAGCTAATTTCTTAATTACTTCTATAATACTAATAGTAAGTAGAGAGGCTAAGTCTCCTATAAAAGATATAATAATAGCCTTTATAGATATAATCTTATCTAGCTACTAGTTTAGACCTACTTTTTATAGTTTAAGAGAAGCTATATCTCTATAGTTTTTATACTTATTATAGATATCTTTACTAATATAAACCTAGTAACTAATCTTAGCACTTTAAAACTATAAAAGTAAAGACTTTTTAGATCTATTATTATCTATAATAATAGAGCAAAGAGCTTATTTCTAAATACTCTTAAATATAGCTTTCTTAAAGGGTTTTATATCTAAAGTATAATTCTTAGAACTAGAAGAGTTTAAAATAGATATACTAACTTTAAGAGCTCTCCTAGATTTCTTAGAGTATTACTTAGATATAGTATAGAAAGTAATTAATATAATTTATTATAATTTAATATTAATATTAATACTAAAGTTTATTAATATTTAAATTATTTAATAATAAAAGAGAAAAGTTATATAGTAATTTAATCTATAATAATTAAGTAGATAGAGAGAAAGAGAGCTTTAACCTCCTTCTCTTTCTAAGTAGTAGTTATAAATTATAGGTTAGAGGTAGTTATAGTCTTTATTCCTCCTATAAGTATATAGGCTCTCCTTTTTAATATAGCTAGAAGTAGTTATAGTCTCTATCCTATTAAGATAGAGCGGTGCAGACAGCCTAGTTTAGAGGGTGTCCAGACAGGTATATTAGTCAGCATAGTACAGCAGGACTTTTTGCCTTATTAAGGGTAGAGAGAAGGATAGAGTTATCCTTACTATAGTTTTTATCTTATTATTTAGAAGCTTTTATTACTTTTACTTAACAGATTATATCTATAATAAGGTTATTATGCTTAGAGAGATCCTTTCCTTTATTCTAGAACCTCTAGATATAAAGCTATAATATTATAATATTTCTATATAAGTATATAGGAGTATATAGTTTTATTGTTTTTTTATCTTAAGGTTCTTAGCCTGTTCTAATAGTGCCTAGAAGCAGATTCTTCTCTCTTAAGGCTTCCTCTATAATGCTTAAAAGGGGTATACTTCTATGCTATATAAATAGGCTTATATTTAATATAGAACTATAATATATTATTCTAACCACTTAATAGAATATTAACTTTATAAACTTAGTAGTAATAATAATAGACTTTATAAAATAATATTTAAAAGCCTCTTTATAGACCTAATCTAAGAAAATACTAGATATAATAGCTATATAGTTAGAGTTTTTAATAGGAATACTTAAGACCCTGAAAATCTAGCTATAATAGCTTTAGACTTTACTAGATTAAAAAGTTTTCTCTTTTCCCCTTAGTTCTTATAAAAGTAGAGCTAGTATCTACTTTCTATAACCTAGAACCTAATAATTAGTAATAAAGTAATAAATTAATAATACTAATTAGACTAATAAGCTTAACTAAGGGGATTTAGGCCCTATCTTAGTTACTATATAGTTAATATCTATAGAATTAAGGAAATTATAGTATTATATTATTTATAAGAAAGAATAGAAAAGAGTCTGTAAACTTATAGATAGAATAGAGGCTATAACTACTCCTAGCTATATTAAGAAAGAGAGCCTATATACTTATAGGAGAAACAGAGACTATAACTACTCCTAGCCTATAATTTATAACTACTACCTAGAAAAAGAAGGAGGTTAAAGCTCTCTTTCTCTCTATTTACTTAATTATTATAGATTAAATTGCTATATAACTCTTCTCTTTTATTATTAAATAATTTTAATATTAATAAACTTTAATATTAATACTAATATTAAATTATAATAAATTATATTAACTACTTCCTATACTATATCTAAGTAATATTCTAAGAAATCTAGGAGAGCTCTTAAAGTTAGTATATCTACTTTAAACTCTCCTAGCTTTAAGAACTATATTCTAGATATAGAACCCTTTAAGGGAGCTATATTTAAGAGTATTTAGAAATAAGCTCTTTGCTCTACTACTATAGATAATAATAGGTCTAAAAAGCTTTTACTTTTATAGTTTTAAAGTACTAAGATTAGTTACTAGGTTTATACTAGTGAGGATATCTATAATAAGTATAAGAACTATAAAAGCATAGCTCCCCTTAAATCTTAGAGAGCAGGCCTAGACTAGCAGCTAGATAAAATTATATCTATAAAGGCTACTACTATATCTTTTATAAAAGACTTAGCCTCTCCTCTCACTATTAGTATTATAGAAGTAATTAAAGAATTAGCTAAAGCTATATAAAAGCAGCATACTACTACTCTAATTATCTCTTATAGCCTAGAAGCCTCTAAGTTTAATAATAATAATATTTCTAACTTTCTTAAAAATTATTTATCCTATACTAAGCTCTATAAATAGAATAAAGAGAAGATAATCACCCTAGTTAGCTAGTACTATATTAAAGCCTATTAGTAAACCTTTAAGAGTATTTCTGCTTAATATAATAATTAGCTCTCTCTTAAAGATAACCTCTATAAGATATATAGTATTATAAACCTAAACACTTATCTAAACCCTAATAAGAAGCTTTAAAGCCTTATTTCTAGCCTAGAAATTAGTAATTCTAGATATATCTCTAAATTTCTTACTAAGATTAGTAACTTTTAGGATAAAGCAGCTAAAAGGAGACTTTCTATACTACCTAATATAGAGATTAACTATATTATCTTCTACTACTTTTCTAAGTAAACTATAAGATATATTTTAAAGATCCTCTATAAGAACTATTAGAGTCTCCTTTTAGTTTCTTAGATCTAGATAGAGGTTATAATTACTAAATAGGTTTAGTTTTAATAGGTATATATATAACTATAAAGTATTAGAGAAAATACCCTAGCTAGTATACTAGTTACTATATTTAAGTATAAGTAATTAAGAGTATTATCTATAAAGGCTAAGTTAAAGAATAAGATAACTAGTACCTCTAACTAGAAGGTCTAAGTAGATAACCTTACTATCTATCTTAAAGATATAGAGATTAAGCAGATTAGAACTAGATATTACTCTAATATCTCTTAATATAATTATACTATTAATAAAGTTAGTATATATACTACTAATATATCTAATACCTAGCTTATATAGGAGCCCTTATAGTATAACTATTATAGTAGTAACTCTTATAACTATAGCTCTATATATAGTAGGTATAGCTATATACTCTTTAATCTAAGAGGAGGCAGTTACTTAGACTCTATAAGCCTTAAGTCTCACTACTAGCTAAAACCTCTAAGATTTATAGAGACTATTAACTTTAATATCTGCTATATCTATAGTGAGAAAGGATATCTTACTAGAAATTATAAAGCTATTAGAACCTTCTCTAATATAAAACTATACTTATTTTATAGAGGCTACTAGTAGATTAGCACCCTATAAGGTTTCCTCTATATCTAGGTCCCTAATAAAAAGATTAATAAAGGCTACTAATAGAGCTAGTATAACCTAATAATTATTTCTTTTCTAATCCTTATAGCTAGTATAGATAAGACTAAGCAGCTAGAAGCTAGTATCCTTACCCTTTATAGATACTTTCTAAGCTTTTATAGAGTTAAGTTCTAGCTTAAAAGCTATAAATAGTCTAATAAGTATACCTAGTATACTATATAGGGAACTTTAAGGCTCCTAATTTCTGCTTTAGCTATAAAGGCCCCTCTTACTAGTATAATAACCTTAGATACTATCTATAATATCCTTAATATCTATATACTAGCTCCTAGTATCCTAGCTATTATCCTCTCTATAAATACTAGTATTAATACTATAACTAGATTATAAACTTAGAATTACTATATAACACCTTACCCTGCTACTAGATCTAAGAAGAGAGTTTATATTATAGACCTAAATATAACTTGTTTTCCTACTCTACTCTTAGAGCCTTATATTAAGAAAGTTATAGATAAGGATAAGGATATTCTAGTTAATAATAGCCTCTTAGAAGCTACTAAGACCCCTTAACCTAAATCTTTTATTATAATATTAGAGGGCTAAATCCTTACTAAAGACCTATAAGCTAAGCAAATAGATAGAAAGGTTACTATCTCTAAATCCTTTCTTTACTAGGTTTAGTATAACTATAATAATATAGTTTATAAGTATATAAAGCTAGTTATCTAAAACTACTTCTAGTAGAATAGTAATTAATAGCTAGATATATTTATATCTATAAGCAGAGACCTACTTAGCTATATTATAAAAGCTTCTAGATTAAGCAGCTAACTTATATAAAAGATTAGGTATTAGAATAATATATAAGTAAATCTAACCCTTATATTCTAGTATAAAGCACTCTTATAAGTAGAAGTTAGTACTATTAAGGCCTATATTTAAGTTTAAGTTTATAAGAAAGAGGCTATAGTAGTTTAGACACTTTATAAAGCTGCTATAATAGACTAAAAGCAGGGTTTAGATATAATCCTCTTTTACCTAGTATCCCACCTAGCCCCCTTCCCTTTAACTAATATCTTTTCTCTCTTTATAGATATAATCTATAGTTTCTAAGCCTTTATAAGCAGTCTAGTACTTTCTATTTTTAGTTAACTACCTCTCTATAGTATAGTAAGTATTAATATAATAGATATTATTCTGTTTAGTACTTAACCTAAAAAGGACCTTAATATACTAGTTACTTCTCTTAATAATTTAGCAGAGCATCTATACTATATTATAGTTACCTATTAGTATAGAGTTCTCACTATATAAGACTTTATTATACTATACTTCTAGATTACTATAAGGATTAGCTAGTCTATATACTTAGAGCAGTATAGAATTATTAATACTAGCACTGCTATTAATATTATCTTAGAGAAGTATATTAGCTATAATAGAATATAGGAGAGCATTATCTCTATATATCTTAAAGTTTAAGACTTTATAGATACTTAAGCTATAGTAACTTTTAAGGGTATAATAGTTAAGAATATCTATATTAGCAGCTATTATATATCTAATATCTCCTTCTTTATTAGCTTATATAGTAAAATATCTAAAAATATAATTCTTAGAGCTCTATTTATTATATATACTAGAATAATACTAGAATACTTACTAACTTAGATAATTAGTATCTTTTAGGCTAGTAATTAGAAAATCTATACTCCTTTAATATTCTATACTTTAGATTCTATTAGTTACTTTACTACTATACTCTCTAACCCTACTAGCTTCTCTCATACTTAGTAAGCCTATTTAATTTCTATAAAGGAGGGAAAATAGAAGCTACTACTACTAATCCTAATATAGTAGCTAGCTTAGTAATTATAGAAATTAATAGATAACTAAGTAAGAGTTTATAGCTATAGCTTTATAACCTAGAAGGCTAGTCTAGCCTATATATATTAAAAGAGGTAATACTAGTAGTAAAAGCTAATTTACTAAAAGGTTTTAACTTTCTAGTTTAAGAGAAATTAGAAGAGAATAAGGAGGTTTTAATAATATTTAATAAAGATAGTAATATCTTCTATATAGTACTTAAAGTCTTCCTTAAATAGGCTATTATACTAAGAATAGAAGTAATTATCTAGGCTATTTTAGAATTATAAAGATATACTTCTAGATACTAATTCTATAAAGATAAGTAGCACTCTAACTATTATAAACCCTTTCTAAAGGAGTTCTATAAATATTACTACTAGAGAAAGAGAAAGGAAGCTAACTATATAAATCCTAACTATATACCTAGCTATAAAGTAGAGGAGGTTTTAGCACTTCTAACTAATATCTTAAATAAGCCTCTCTTTTTCTAGGAGCAAAATAGAAATAGAAACTAGCTAACCTATTAGTAGAAGGAGAAGCTAATTCCTATTAAGCTATATAATAGTACTAAGCTTATATTATTTAAAATAGCTAAGTACCTCCTTATATATAGTAAGGTTACCCTTTTTAGAAACTAGAAGACTGCTATTAGTATCTTTAATATAAGAGAATCTAAGTATATCAGGGCTCTCAGCTATATAGTTAAGAGATTTAACCCTATTATCTAAAAGTATTATAAAGAGTAAGTAGTATATAAAACTAACCTATTAAAGTTTATAACTAATAAAAAGCTTTAGTAACTTCTCCTTTCTACTAGAATATACCTCTTACTCTTTATAAATCTATTTAACTTAGAATAGGAGATTAGATTTAATATAGCTAATATCTAGGTATACTATTAGTCCTACTAGAGAGAGAACCTCCTAGAAAAGGTCTTAATAAGAATCTAGAATAAACTAAGAGCTAATTATATCTATAATAATACTCTATCCTTTATATATAAAGAGGTTAATATAATATATAAGATAAAAGATAAGAAAGTCTAGCTAGTTAATAACTCACTTTCTAATAGCTTAGTATCTAAAAGAGACCTAGAGTAGAAGTTAAAAGCCTAGATAAAAGTAAAAGAGAACCTTAAACTAGTATTAGAAAGTACCTTTATAGATCTTATTTAACTAAAATTTTTAACTATTTCTAAGAGAGAGTAACTTATAGTAGAATAACTTAATAAAATCCTAGTAATAGTGGACTATCTTAACCTAAAAGAGAAGAAGCTTCTCTTTAAAGTTCTAAGTAATAAAAAAAAAGCCCTTATATAGAGTTTTAAGTATTATAAATCTATTTATCTATTTATAGCTCCTCTATAAGTAATTAGAGTTATCCCTTATAAGGCTTAGTAAGCAAAAAGTATACTAATCCTAAAAGCCTTAGAGAGTAATATAATAATAATCCTAAAAAATAGGCTAAAAAAGAGTATCCTTAAGTAAAGCTATATAGCTTACTAAAACTCCTTCTTTCTAGTTAGAAAGAAGAATAGAAAGATATATCTTATTAACTCTATAACTAAGATTAACACTATTACCCTATATAATATAGCTTTACCCCTATCTAGTAATAAGTTTTTAGAAGACTTTATAATATACTAGCTTCTCTTACTATTAGATTTCTTCTCTAGATATAACTAAGTTCTACTAGATCTATATAGCTATAATATTATAACCTTTATAATACTAATTAGCCTTCTTTAAATATATACTCTACCTTAAAAAGCTACTAACTCTATAGCCTAGTTTATAAGGGTTATAATATAAATCCTATATAACCTAATCCTAACCTGCTATAAAGCTTTTCTTAATAATATAGCTATTAAGAGCCCTACCTTAAAGTATAATAATAAAGAAGTCCCTAGTTATCCCAGACTATATAGATATATCCTAGAATATATCTAGAATATTAATAAAATTCTTATTAATATTAAGTTAGCTAGCTGCACTATTACTATTAAGAAATTATAGTAGGCCTAGTAATCTATTACTATTATAGGATATATTTATAGCACTAATAGCTAAAGGCTAGAAAAATCAAAGATTATTAAAATTAAGAAATAGGGAATCTATAATAACCTCACTAATCTCAGATCCTTCCTTAATATTATAATATTCTATTAGGTTTAGGTTTAGAAATTTTCAGCTATAGCTAGGTTACTTATAGTACTCCTAAAAAAGAATACTCTATTTAAATAGAACTAGCCTTAGCAGTTAGCTATAAACACTCTTAAAAACTAACTTATCTCTACTCCTATCCTTATTAGACTTAACTATAGCACTAATATAGGTAAAATCTACCTTATAGTTAATACTAGCAGTCTTAGTTAGAGCACTATTCTCAGTTAATATATTAATAGTAAGCATATAGTCTCTAGATATAAGAGTAGCTTATAGGCTAGCATAGAGCTAAACTATAATACTAGAAAGAAGGAGTTAAGAGGTATACTTAAGGCCCTTAAATAAGTTTACTTTTACCTCTATAGTTACTACTTTATATTAGAAATAGATACTAAGACTCTTATTACTTAGCTTAATAGTACTGCCTCTAACCTACCTAGAGCTCTTATTATCTAATAGATCTTATAGATTTATATATTTAACTTTAAAGTTAAGCATCTATCTAGAAGCTAGAACACTATAGCTAATAGATTATCTTATAAACCTAGCAAACTATTAGATAAGCTTAACTAAAATACTAAAAGAGAAATTAATAACTAGATTAATAAGCAAATCTTCTTTATAAACCTAATTACTATCTCTTTCTTTAATAAAGTGCAAATAGATAGAAATAGAGTCTGCCCCACTAAGATCCTTACTATTAAAGTTAATAATATTCTATAAAAGTCTCTAAGACTTATAAATATCTCTAATACTATACTAGATAGCTCTTTATACTAGAATCACTATTTATACTAAATTACTTACTATCTTAGTACCTTAAAATAGCTAGATAGAATTAAGCCTAGTCTATACTATAAGTTTAAAAAGGAGGCTAGGAAATTCTTTCTAAAGGATAAGTTATTATTTATATATTCTAGCATATATAAGCCTACCCTATAATAAATTATAGATAATTTGCAGACCTAAACTAAGCTTATTATAAAAGCATACTAAGAAAGTGGGCATAAAAGACGTAATATAGTTATTAAATAGTTAGCAGAGCAGTATTACTAGTATAGCCTCTATTAATAAGTTAGTAAATAAGTCTAAACTTATAAAGATTATTAGAAGCATAGATCTAGGTATATAGATAACCCTCACTATTTCTCAGTGCTCTCAGAGCTACTATTTACTTATATAGTATTAGATATATAGAAGATTAGCAAATAGAATATAGTTAAAGCCTAGTGCCTCCTAACTAGGTAAGTAGAAGCTTAGTAAATATAGCAAGCTAACTCTCAGCTTATTACTAAGTTTATATAGGAGGATATTATTTATTACTATAAGCTCTATAATATGCTTATTATTAATAGAGGCTCTAAAAATAAGGGTATAGTTATTAAATTTAACTATAAGTATAGGCTTAAGTGAAAAGTTACTACTACCTATAACCTATATACTAATAGTACTATTAAAGTTAGCTACTAGACTATTATATATACCCTCACCACTTAGATAAAGAATATAGATAAGAACTTCTAGCTATCCTTCTAAGCCACACTATTTGCTAATAGAACTTCTATTAGAGCTTTAACTAGCTATAGCCCCTTCTACCTGCTCTATAAATATAAAGCTATAACTCTAATTAAGATATTTATACTAACCTAGAAAGTGCTAGTATAGAACTAGGTAATAATATCTAAGAATAAGCTTCTTATATAGATAAGAGCTTTTAAATAGCTTAATAAAGACTATACTACTATATAGAAGATAATTACAGCCTAGTATAAGTATATTATAGATAGGTTTAATTACTAGAAACACTATATCTTATATAGCTAGAAATTAGAAGTAGGTAACCTTATCCTAGCATTTAATATTAAACAGTATATAGATAAGTCTTTAAATACTAAGCTTAACTACTATTAAAAAGGCCCCTTTAAGATCTATTTAAAGGCCTCTAATAACGCTTTATATCAGCTTAAAACCCTTATAGAGAAACCCCTTTATAGGTTAACTTATACTAGAAACCGCCTAAAAAAGTTTATTAAAGCCCTAGAAGGTTTTTAGAAACCAGAAAATATTAACTAGTATAGACTTAACCTTATAAACTAACTTAATAAGATTTACCCTACCTATAGTTACCCCTACTCTAATAAAGGTAATAAAAAAGAAGCAGAGAAACCTTTCACTAACCCTAATAATACTAACCCTCTATTAATAAGTAGCCTAGATAGTAATATCCTATAACAGATCACACACTTAGTAGCATATTTATAGGCTTTAAAGGAGGCTCTTAACTAGATAAGAGTAATATAGAAACTTTACATAAAGCTTTAGCTATTTAATCTAGTTAGAGATAGTTAGTATACTAAAATAGGAAATAACACTATATAACCTGCTAAAATCAGCCCTACTATAGAAGATTAGACCCTTTTATATCTATAATAGGTAAGACTTATACTCTCAGAGAGCCTTACTATACTCTCTATCTTAATTACTTAACTATAATTTCCTAGCTTAGTATAATAGAATAAACTATAGAAATAATACTAAGGCTAGCTTACTTATACTTATATTATCCTGCTTACTATTTAAGTCCACCCTTATACTCTTATAGTTCTAATCTTACTAGTAATAATAGTATCTAGTCTAAGCACTATAGTTATATTAGAGATTATACTACTAAGATTATTGCTATACTTATAGTAAGTTCCACTATATAGAACCTATTAGGAGCATACTATAACCTTTCTAGTAATTAGTATACTCTATTTCTCTCTATTACTACTTAGATATTCTATACCTTATCCTAGAAGACCCCTCTTTATAGCCTCCTACCTTAACTAGACAGCCTCCTACTTTAAGTACTAGGTTCTAGCTTATCACTACTTAGAAAGTCTTTAAGTTATAGTTTAACTTTAATAGTTTAGCTATATCTATAATACTTAGCTAGTTATTTTTTATACTGCTCCTAGATTAGACTTCTATACTTAGTATTCTAAGAGGGATATATCTCTATATAATATTATATTATTTTATATTATCTATCTGCTCTTCTTTAGTTTCTACTCCTATAATAACTATTTATCTATTTTATATTTATAATAATATTCTTACTTTTAAATTAACTCTTTACTTATCCTCTTATATAACTATAGCTTTATATAGGTAGTTAGGTTAGTAAGTTTTCCTAGCTATAAATAGTTATATAGCTAAAGAAACTAGGGATAAAGGAACCCTCCTACCTATATTTTAAGATACTCTACTATATTAGAAAAGCATTATTATAGCTAGTTAATTTTATCTAATTTACTAAGACTTTATGCGATTTTTCCTAGTTTTTCCTGATTTCTCTTATATCACTTTATATAGAGTATATATATTAAAGCATTTTAAGGTTAAATAAAGAGGATTTTATTTATTAATTTGCATTTTTAGGTCTATAAAGACTACTATATATATAAAATATTATATTAGTTTTTCCTTTTTCCTACCCTTCTCCTTTAAACCCTAGTTAGGATTTTAACCTGCTCCCTCTTATTAGAAACAGAGATATCTAAATCAGCTAGAGGGTAACTAGTAAAGATAAATAGTAACCTAGACTTATACTCCTTTAGCTAAGTCTTATAGCACTCTACTATAGTTTTAAATCCTAGATAAGTTACTCTAAACCTCTCTATAGTCTGCTAGTTAATCTAGAACTAGATAACTACTCCCTTAAATTTACCACTCTATTATTCTAGATCACCTATACTATAGCTAAAAGCTTTATAGTTTCTCTTAGAGTTAAAGGAACACTTAGAATCTTATTTATAGTAAAGATAGTTTATATAAGTATTACTAGGTATACTTATATACTTAAAGTATAGCTTATAGATCTAAGCTCTAGTAGCCTTATTATAGAGAGAGTAAGCATACTGCTTATAACTACTATAAGAAACTATATTATAACCTCTATTAGCTTAAATATAGAAGCTATAACTAACTTTAGGTCTATTAGAATTAATTATCTTTACTAGCTAAAGTCTAAAAGTGTCTATAACTGCTAAGATAATAAAGATATATTTATAAAATAGTAGTCCCTTCTCTATTATATTCTAGTAGTAAGGACTAGTATAAGCCTCCTAGAACTAATAAATAATAATCTTATAGTTATCTAAAAGTAGGACTTTTATATAAAAGTCTACTTCTTAGTATAGCTAGAAAGGCTTTAGAAGCTTAAGTAAGTACTATATAAGAGATACTATAACCTATATAAGAAAGTTAGTAAATATATAAAGTAAAAGCTAAAAGAGTAAGTTTACTTACTATAAAGAAGTTAATAGAGGGCTTAATATATAGAGAAGAGTTATAGTCTCTCTTATTAGAAACTAGTTTATTTATAAAGAGCTAAAAGATATACTTTTTTAGCTAAGTTAGTATATAAGGATTATTAAGATTTCTAATAGAAGCTATAACTAATAAGTATTAAAGAAGGCTTAAAGTTATACTTTATAAATATAAAAGAGAGATTACTATTTCTATTATATTATAGAGGAAGAAGAAAAAGCTAGAGAGAGCTAGAAGAGGTCTAGTTATATAACCTAGTTACCCTGCCTCCTACTAAATTATTTACTTAAAGGATTAAGCCTTTCTTATAGTTAAGATTAATTAGATAAGAAAAGAAGTTAATCCTTATAACTACCTCCTCTTACTACCTATTCTTATTCTATCTCTTTATTCTAAATAGTTAATAATTAGTAACTAGTAGTTTACTCCCTTTAACCTATATATAAATAACTACTTTATCTCTCTTAATATAAATAGATTTAACCTATTAATAATTAATTTAGTATTATAGCTTAACTTAATTTATATTCTAAGCTCTCTTTATAGATATTTAAGTATAAATTCCTATCCTAACCCATACTTACCTATATATAACCCTCTCCTTATAATATTATAAACCTTTACCCTCCTATACTACTTATATAACCTTCTCCCCTTACTAAAAGCCTTAATTAAGTCTATAATTACCTCTATTTACCCTATTCTTAATAATATCTTTATTTAAAAGTTTCCCTACTAAGATTACTAATATCTAGGTTAAGAAAGCATTTCTTATTACTATTTTAGAGAAGTTTTCTTAGAAAAAAGATAAATAGAATAGTAAGCTCTTAGAAACTATAGTTATACTTACTAACTCTATTCTCTTTAAAAGAACCTTAAATATTTTAGCTATAAGAATTAATAAGTAGCACTTAGCTAGGTAGGTACTTTCTTTCCACCCCTAATTCCCTCTTAAACTAAATAAAGACCTTAAATATAAAGAGCTCTAGTAGCTTTACTCTAGCACCCCTATAGCTTAACTCTATATTTATCTCTAATAGCCTTAACCTACTAGATCTTAATAACTAGACTAAGCTAAAGAAAATAAAAGAAAGTTAGTTACTATAGTTAACTTATTTAATCTATAAGAAACTATTTAGACTAAGACTTCCCCTTTAGCTCCTAATATAAAAACTAGTTTTTAACTTCTCACTTATAACCTCTCTAATAGAATTAGCCTTATTAGATAATACTATACTTCTACTAATACTAAGATTAAAAATAGTAAAGCTACTATATAGAAAAGCTAGCTTACTATACTTATTCTCTAATTACTAGCTAAGAAGAATATTAATAAAAAAGTAGTTTTCTACTCTGCCTTACTTATTAACTAACTTTTAGGCTTTTCCTACTTCTATAATAACTTCTAGTATAATAGAAAGGCAGAATTATATCTTAAAACACTAATTAGATCTATAATAGCTATCTATAAGCCTCTTAATAGTATAATATCTATTTTTAAGCACTTAGTTAAAGTTATCTACACACTCTAACTCTAAAAAGAGCAGCTATAGATATTAAATATACTCTACCTTAAATAGCTTTACTACTATATATAACTAGAGTTAGCTAAATACTAAACTAGTCCTTCCTTTAAAGAAATCTTTAATATATAGATAAATTAAATCACTTCTAAGTTCTATAATAGAAATCTAGAAGTAGATAGTATAGTCTTTCTAACCCTATTAAAAACCACTAATAGGGCTAAGTATATTAAAAAGATTACCTCTCTACTATATAATAAGAAGATTTAAAAGATAATTTATACTTAGAACTCTATAATCTCTAACTCTATATCTATAAATAGATTAACCCTAGTATAGCTCTACCTAGAATACCTTAAAATACTTAACCTTAACTCTAAAATATCTATACCTAATATTTAAGTTATAAAAGCTTTTATACCTATTAATATACCTATTAAGCTCCTTATAGACCTAAACCTAAGTTTATCTAAGAACTATAATACTAAAATAAGAGATATTATTAATAATTACTCTATAATTAATACTATATAAAACTATACCTATTAGAACAGAATTATTACTACTATATATTAAGAAAACAGATAGATAGGAGAGAGAGCCTTTAACCTTTATAATAATAAGCCTTCTCTTTACCCAGATTATAGCCCTTACTATACTAATAACCCTAAATAACCTATTTATATTAATAACTCTTATAGTATCCTAGAACTCCTAGTTATAGATCTAGCTAGCAATCCAGAACCACTAAAGAATAAAATAGAGAAAAAGGAGGCACCTAACTAGTATATTAAGTTAAGTTAGAACGCTATACTATCTTTATAAATCTAATTCTACTATAGGTTTAATATAACTAGAAAATAGGCTAAGTAGCCTCTATTAGTTACCTAATACTACCTTACTTATCTCTATAATATTTAAGAGAAACTAGTAATAGAAACCTATCTTAAAGTAGAAGAGATATATTACCTTACTAAGTTTAATATATATAGGTTAGGTAAATATATATAGACCCTAGAAAGATAAGTTACCTAGTAAATAAGAGCAGTACCCTCTCTTAGCAAGTACTAGGTCTTAATATTATTAATTATAAACACCTATTATAACCTACTTATTTAGTTAGATATTACTATCTTTTATATTTAGTATAGTAGTAACTACTAGGTAATAATAGTAATAAACTAGAAAAGAGAGACTGCTTACTATACTAACCTAATTTAGAGTAGAAATTCTAATAGACTATTTATAGAAGCTATAGAGGATCTCTTCTAGTACTATAAGCTTCTTAGAGCTCCTATTAATATTTACACCCTCCTTTAAAAGAACACTATAGTTAGATCCCAGCTCTAATAGTAGGATTTATAGATATATAGCCTTAAAGCAATAAATTAGATTAGAGTCTATATTTATAAAGGTATTATTAATAGTATAGTATTAATAGTAGCTATAAAAGGAGCAGCAAAGAGAAATTAATTCCAAATTATCACCTAGTATATCTTAAAGATTACTACTAAGTTTATAAAATACCCTATACTTTATAATAATAGACCTTTATAGATACCCTAGATAAACCTCCTTATAGTAGAATTATATAGTAATACTAGTAAGATATAGCTTCTAGTACTAAAAATACCCTCCTTTCTACTACCTCCTAAAATACTAAGGCTTTCTATAAGGACTTTTACCTTATACTATATAGAAGACTAGATTAGTAAGCCTAATAGTAGGAAACCTACTCCTTATTACTTTAGTAGAGCTAGCTCCTATACTATTATAAACTTAGACTTACTAGCTTTTAGTTACTATAGCACTCTACTACCTCCTAGTAATAATAACTCTAGCCTTATAGACCTAGATTTAACCCTATCTAACTCTTTTATTTTACTAGCTAGATTACCTAATACTAAACAGAGTATAACCCCTTTACACCCTCTCACTCTAGCACTATACTAAACTATTATTACTAGAAAATATTCCCTATATCTAGCTTTATCTAATATTCTTTAACCTACCTATAATAGCTATAAAAACTATATTATAGAGTAAGTTAACTACTAGTAATAGATCAAAGATAATATCTCTAAGAGTAACTATAGTTACTACTTTTTATAGCTACCTAGCTAGCATAGATAGGGATAATATAAGCAAGGTTTAGATTAGAATAAGGCTTATAAGCTTATAGAAGATAGGCCTAGATAAAGAAGACTAAAATAGTATAACTATAAAAAGAAGTGATTAGGTCTATAATAACCTAGAAGGAGCAATTAAGTAATATAAGGAGTACCTTTTCCTTTATAAATAGTAGCTTTTATTTATATAATTTTTCTTTAATATATAGTCTTCCTCACAGAGTATTAAGATAAGACTATAGGAGATAATTAAAACAGGGTAGTATAGATAGCCTAGTTTAGAGGGTGCCCAGATAGATATATTAGTTAGCATAGTATAGTAGGACTTTTCGCCTTATTAAGAGTAGAGAGGAGAACAGAGTTAGTATTACTATAGTTTTTATCTTATTATTCAAAAGCTTTTATCACTTTTACTTAACAAATTGCATCTATAATAAGATTATTATACTTAGAGAGATCCTTTCCTTTATTCTGGGGCCTCTAGGTATAAAGCTGCAATATTATAATATTCCTATATAAGTGTGTGGGAGTATATAGTTTTATTATTTTTTTATCTTAAGGTTCTCAGCCTATTCCACTATCTATAAGTTTATAAACTCTTTTCTATTTTTCCTTATAAGTAATATAATACTATAATTTCCTTAATCCTATAGATATTAACTATATAGTAACTAAGATAAGGCCTAAATTCTCTTAGTTAAGCTTATTAGTCTAACTAGTATTATTAATTTATTACTTTATTACTAATTATTAGGTTTTAGGTTATAGAAAGCAGATACTAACTCCACTTTTATAAGAACTAAGGAAAAAAGAGAAAACTTTTTAATCTAGCAAAGTCTAAAGCTATTATAGCTAGATTTTTAGGGTTTTAAGTATTTCTATCTAAAAACTCTAACTATATAGCTATTATGCCTAGTGCTTTCTTAGATTAGATTTATAAAGAAACTTCTAAATATTATTTTATAAAGTCTATTATTATTACTACTAAGTTTATAAAGTTAATATTCTATTAAGTAGTTAGAATAATATATTATAGTTCTATATTAAATATAAGCCTATTTATATAGTATAGAAGTATATCCCTTTTAAGCACTATAGAGGAAGTCTTAAAAGAGAAGAATCTGCCTCTAAGCACTATTAAAATAGGCTAAGAACCTTAAGATAAAAATAACAAAACTATATACTCCTATATACTTATATAGGAATACTATAATATTATAGCTTTATATCTAGAGGCTCTAGAATAAAGGAAAGGATCTCTCTAAGCATAATAACCTTATTATAAATATAAACTATTAAGTAAAAGTAATAAAAGCTTCTAAATAATAAGATAAACTATAATAATAATAGCTAGTAATGCTCCTCTATCCTCCTCTCTGCCCTTAATAAGGCAAAAAGTCCTGCTATACTATGCTAACTAATATACCTGTCTAGGCACCCTCTAAACTAGGCTATCTATACTGCTCTGTCTTACTATTAGCCTAGTTTAAGTAAGCTGCTACTATACTAGGTTCTATATTACTTTTTATAATACTCTCTTTAACTCTTCTCTTTCTTAGCTAATAATAACCTTAGTATACCCCCCCCTACTTCTAACTTTATACTATTATACTAAACTCCTACTAACTATATATAGCACTTAAAGCGCCTCCTATACTTTTCTCCTACTATTATTTCCTATATATCCTACTTATATCTATCTCCTATACTATATATATAGTTTTACTAAATTTTTACTAATTTTTTATAGAACTACTTCTATAACTCCCTAGCTTCCCCCCCCCCCCCCCCCCCCCCCTAAAATAATTATTATA